>PKML01041096.1:361946-398783 GCA_002933935.1 Eutrema yunnanense
AACGGAAATCAAACACCGTTTACGGTTTTGTTGGAATTGGCCAATTTTCAAAAGTTCATGTAGGGAATTCAAAATAAAAGGTAGTTTGTGTAGGTTTTGGCATGGCTTGAAACTTCGTATATGAATAATCAGCAGTCCAATATTTTATGGGAGAATCGGCCGTTTTCCCTGAATTAACATGATGTATTATTTTGAGTTTAAGCTTTTTTTTTGCATTTTCGTTGATTGGTCACATACAAAAAGAGTTTAATTTTTGTTTTACATTTTATAGTTTAACATATTTGAATATGGCTATCAAAGATTTACAAAAGTAAATAGATTGAAAACAAAATTGAATGTACTACGTTTGCACAAATTTAAAATTCAAGATCTTATTGATGCAACATTGAGTTTAATATTTTCACTTAGATGGATTAACATAGAATATGCATTGTCAAAACCATCGATGCATTACAAATAATCATAATGCTTGCCCTGATCTCATCTCGAGTAATAGTTCAAAGAGACGATATAATGTACAATCAATTTCATTTTTGGAACCACTATAAGAAAATTGATTTATAAAGTTTAAACACTCATGTTTTGTATTATACAATCATCGACAGTTGAATGAATATGCAAGATAGCAAAAAAATGTGGATGATTAAATAATAATAAGTTTGCATATTCGCTGATTTGGTCACATACAAACAAAGTTTACATCTTTTAAAAAATTTTGTTTATATTTTACATTTTTATTGTTTAACATATTTGAATATTACTATCAACGATTATCAAAAGTATAAATTTTGAAACTAAAAATTGAATGTACTACGTTTGCACAAAGTTAAAATTCAAGATCTCTACTTTTGGAGGAGCAGATGGATGAGGCAGGATCTCTGATTTTGGAGGAGCAGAAGGAGACAGAGACATGATCTCTGCTTTTGGAGGAGCAGATGGAGGAGACAGAGACAGGATCTCTGATTTTCGACATGAAAACAATCCAAGGCATGGTAAACGCATAATTCAGTGGGATGAATCTCCAAGTGTCAACTACAAAAAAAGCCTTTGGCAAGTCCAGAAAAGGCAGAAGAGACATGTCTCCCTAAAGCTTCCGTATGTTTCTCTGGTATTTCGTCACCCCCTACAACTGAACTCAGCTCTATATCAAAACTCACTCGCCCTCAACCAGAATACACTAACCCTTAACCAGAACCAATCAGATTTAGCCCTTAACCAGAACCCACATAACCAATCAGATCCATGCCTTAACCAGAACCCATAGAACCAATCAAATCCAGACCTTAACCAAAATCCACAGAACCAATCAGATGAGGACGCAGCAGCAGAAGATGAGTCAGAAACCAACACCATATTTGAATTTGGGAGCAGCTCATATGTTGTTGAGGACGCAGCAGAAGATGCGACTCATGGCCATGAATGGAGATCCTTCACCCAACTTCTTAAGGAGCTTGACCTTAAAAGGAAACAAGCGGCTTGGCTATTCAACTCTTACCTAGGTATAAACCCAAATCCCAAAGCCGTCTCTTTTTTAACTCAATTTTTTTCCAGTCGTCTCTTTTGAAGTTCTCTGGGTTTTTTTTCCAGTCTTATTTCACTTACGAGATGGACTAAGAGAGTTGGGATTCTTACCGGTTTTTGGAGATAGCTCAAGACCCTCCAAAAGAAGGAGAGAGCTATTGTGAAATTAGAGTGAGGCTGAGACCAAGAGGTCCAAATGATAAACTGCCCAACACGAATGACGAACACTAGCTTCTGTTCATCGTCTTCTCTCTATCTCTTCTCTATTTTTTCTTTCAGTTCAGAATATGTGCGTACAATTTTGTGGGTTTTTAGATTGGGATCTAGAACATTTTGTTAAACTCTCATTTTAACACTTCTTGATTGCGATTGAAAATCTGAGGACATTCTGTTAAACTTGTTGGAAGTGATCAAGTCTTCATGTTTTTATTATCTTACTACATTCATATATTATATAGTTAAGTATTAATATGTAAATTATTCGTATAACTTAAACAAAAGATGCGAATAATGAAGTAACTGTAAAACAGTTACTTATGTGAACGTGTGTGTTGTTTCACATTGGGTTGTCTTCTATAGATGCATCCCTTAGTCAAAATGTGTCATGTAAACCTATAAATACAGTTTGTATATCTAATAAAGAAGCGTGGTTTTCCGTTAACAAAATTAGAGTGATATACAAAGCAATATTATCATTGAGTGTCGATCAAGAAACATAGAGAGAGAGACAAAACATAGTAAAATCTGTGTTGTCTGATCCTTAACAACTTTGAGAGTTCAAAGTTCTACATGGTATCAGAGCTATGGAGACAACTATGCAACAAGTTATTCCGATCTTCAATGGTGAATCATATGGTTTCTGGAAAATCAAAATGATAACCATCTTGAAGACACGCAAGTTATGGGAAGTCATTGAAAATGGAATTACGGTGAGTTCGTCTTCTGAAAACTCACCGGCGTTAATCAGAGAGAGAGATGATCAAGTCATGAAGGATATGATGGCGCTTCAAATCCTTCAAAGTACAGTTTCAGATACAATATTTCCGAGAATCGCTCCCGCATCAAACGCAAGAGAAGCATGGAAGGCCTTGGAAATGGAGTTTCAAGGAAGTCAACAAGTTAAGATGATCAATCTTCAGACATTAAGAAGAGAATACGAGAACCTGAAGATGGAGGAAGGTGAAACTATAAATGATTTCACAACCAAGTTGATTAATATGAGTAATCAACTAAGAGTTCATGGAGAAGATAAAACCGATTACCAAATGGTTCAAAAGGTTCTTATCTCTCTACCGCAAAAGTTCGATAGCATCGTTGCGGTTCTTGAACAAACAAAGGATCTATCTATTCTCTCACTAACAGAGATGATAGGTACCTTGAAAGCGCATGAGAGGCGCTTAAGTCTCCGAGAAGAACATATCAATGAGGGTGCGTTTTATGGAGAAAAGCTTGGTTCAAAAAGAGGAAACAAGGAAGAGAAACGTCATGAGAAGACCAATAAGTGGTGTGGCGTGTGCGAAAGAGACAATCACAATGAGGTAGATTGTTGGAGAAAGAAGAACGGAGTTGTTTCGCAACAGAGTGCGAACAATGAAAGAAAATGCTATGTGTGTGATAAAGCAGGACATATAGCCAGAGATTGTAGACTTAGAAAAGGTGAAAGAGAACATCTAAGTCTAGAAGAATCAAAAGATGACTATGAAGATGAGTGTCATATGCTTTTTAATTAGTGCTGTTGAAGAAGGAGAAGCTGAACAAGATGGGAAGATTAAACTTGAACACTGTCCAGGAGAGTTTCAAGTTGCAGACATATTGACCAAGCACTTAAACTCATCAAGGTTCGAATATCGCGTGACCATGAAGCCATGATCAAGGAGGAGTGTTGGAAGTGATCAAGTCTTCATGTTTTTATTATCTTACTACATTCATATATTATATAGTTAAGTATTAATATGTAAATTATTCGTATAACTTAAACAAAAGATGCGAATAATGAAGTAACTGTAAAACAGTTACTTATGTGAACGTGTGTGTTGTTTCACATTGGGTTGTCTTCTAGAGATGCATCCCTTAGTCAAAATGTGTCATGTAAACCTATAAATACAGTTTGTATATCTAATAAAGAAGCGTGGTTTTCCGTTAACAAAATTAGAGTGATATACAAAGCAATATTATCATTGAGTGTCGATCAAGAAACATAGAGAGAGAGACAAAACAGAGTAAAATCTGTGTTGTCCGATCCTTAACAGCTTTGAGAGTTCAAAGTTCTACAAAACTCTCTTTTTAACACTTCTTGATTGCGATTGAAAATCTGAGGACAGCTCATTGTTTGTGGAAAAGACAGAAAACGTTTGTCTGTTCTTTGCGAATGAACATATTTGTGGAAGCACTGATGTCCAAGGTGTTGACTCGACCAATGCTTGCTATGGCGGAACTGCTGCTTTGCGAAATTGTGTCAATTGGGTTGAGAGTAACTCGTGGGATGGACGTTACGGCCTCGTCATTTGTACTGACAGCGCGGTGTAACATCAACATAGAGATATCTTTTATGCCTAAGAGTCTTTGCATAAATATTCACCAGTTTTTTCTTTATTCTTTTTTTCTCAATCTTCACCAGTTTATGTTTGAATGCTTTCAGGTTTATGCAGAAGGACCCGCAAGGCCTAATGGAGGAGCGGCAGCAATTGCTATGTTGATAGGACCAAATGCTCTTATTGTCTTCGAAAGCAAATTGAGAGGAAGCCACATGGCTCATTTCTATGACTTCTACAAGCCCAATCTTGCTAGCGAGAACCCGGTAATCTTCAATGCATGATATCAAGTATTGGCACATCGAATCTTTCGCAAGATTGTTGATAGTAATTATCTCTCGTGTCCTTGTGTTCTGCTAACTTCTGAAAGTGATGATTTGATTTTCCATTTTGTATGTTGAACCAGCCCAGCTAAACTTGTGGAAACTGTGAAACAACGTCTCATATCTCTTGGTGGAGTCATTTTAGAAGACTGCAGCCTCTCGAGCATCCTCATCTACGATGATTTAGCTGTGAGTTATCTGACGCAGTCTCCAAAGAACATCCTAATTAAGAACAGAATTCAACTATTGGTATAAACTGTTCTAATTTATTGATTGGTAGGTTCTGCAACTTTCTGAAGGTGACATATTGTCTTCTCATCTGGTCATTTATGCAATGGGAAATTTTTCTCCTGTTCTGAAGCAGGTCATCTTTTGGCCTAATAGCGTATCTAGTTTTACGTTTCCTTTGCCTTGGTTAAATTCGTAAATATATCAAACCTTCTGATTCTCTTTTCTTGAGGAAATTCTGTATTGTCCTGTGATATTTCTCTAACCTGCAAATTTCTCTAGATTACCTATTTTACTTCTGCAAACCATTGATGAGAATACTGTTTAAGGAGAACTCATCTAGCGATGTGATTTATAGTCATCGGTGAGCAAAGTCGCAGATTCCAATGTACAACTCTTCTGGGAGGTAAACAAATCTTGTGTTTTCCCCATCCTATCACAATTCACATAACGACAAAGAATAGGATTTCAAATGAGGTTCTTATTGTTGCTTGAAGGCCTTTCCAGCTAGTTCTGGTCCATTAAGACCGGACTGCTTACATGTTCACTTACACTGAACCGCAATCAACATCTCCGAGTTTAGAGGATTTACTTGAAGAATACTGCAAATTGATGCCAAAATACCAAATGAGTTTCCATCTTATGTCACATCTTTCATCAAAATTTCTTTCTTTTATCTCTTTTCTTGATGTCTTTTGGCCCAGGAAGTCTCTGTCGATGAATTGGAAATACTGAGAGTTGTATACGGAATCTTTCCTACATACAAAAATAAACTGATCTTCAAACTCCACCTCAACCTTATATCACCCTCGAACAGTTCACCGGATCTGGATAGCTCTCCTCGGGATCACACTTGTTTAAACTACACACAAGTGACCGTTTTGATACCAAGTGAAAGTGCAAGAGCTACTGATACAGGAATTGGAACAAAATATGAGACATGGGATTTCTCTACAAGAATGTATTACTAGTCAATCTGTTAAGTAACCATACAAGTTGAACCTAACACGATCTACAACAAGGTCAAGACACACCTTGAGATGTCTAACTAACCTAACACGTTCAAGGATCTATACACGATCGAAGAACCCCATAGAAAAACCCCTTAGCCCTTAGCTTTGATCCCTTACAAGACAACCAAAAACCCTATGCTAAGAATTCTCTCTCATATTGTGTTAAGCACATACAATGCTTCAACATCCCTATTTATACACAATAGGCATGTGGCTAACCTTAGAGTATACTCGCCTTGGAGATAAAGCCAAATCTTTAAGCATATGTAATATTTCCTTTTTCTTCTCCTAAGAATAAGAAATCTTCACATATTGCAATATTTTCTCCAAGATGCTCGTCCAACTCAGCTACCCCTCTTGGCACGTCTCTGCAAGCTTCTAGAAGTCTAATCCAGCCCACACAATGAATTCCTAAAAGCTATGAATTTCTGGAGGATCCTCCTGTTTAGAAATTGAATAACTTTCAAACCAAAACCGGTCTTGACATGAAAACAATTTGACGTGTGCCTATGATGAGTGAAGATTCCAGAAAAAATTGGTTCATAACTTAATTTCTTCTGGTTTGGTCGGAATTCTCCAATGAACGTGCGTATGTCCAAATCGGATAAGTTCAGAATCATCCAACTTGAGAACTTAATATCTCTTTCATGCAAACTGATATTGGGTTGATTCCACTTCTAGGCATGCTATAAATGAGCTGAGAATGTTCTCCAATGGTTTCGTGTCCTGAATCGTTTTGGTTGAGCCAAAATGCATCGAACAATGGCCATAGGTCTGTATCGGCTTCAATAGCAGGATAGTCTGGAATCACCCGGTTTGTAAATTTGATTCCAGTTTGGTCTGAGCGGATATGAACCCAATTCCACTTCGCCGTGAGTCTCTAATGAGTTGAGTTTCTGAAACAAGTCGGTTTGTTGCTCAAATCCTTCTGGTTGGTTTGGTATGCTCCATGAAAGGCACATATGTCCTTGCTGGATCCTATACGGCATGAGCAGTGAGTTTGATTGAACTCCGGTTCAGCTACTGGATTGATGACCACATCAACATTATACATCCTGTTTCAGTGTTATATTGGGCAATGGCTTAGCGGTTAAATGTATGGGAGTGTGCAGAGCTGTGAGATTTATATTGGGGAGCTGGAAATTACTGCAGATTTTATTCCCTTGGAATGGGTATTTCTTGATCACATCTCAAGTCTGTTTCTTGATCACATCTCAAGTACAATGGACAAGAAGTGACTGTTTGAAGATGCTAGCTTACATTCAAACCCTGTCACACTACGTGCACTGTATCACATCTCAAGTCTAAAAGGATTGAAGTCAAAAGCTAATGCATATAATAGAGGACGATATGTTGCTAGATTTGAACGGTATGAAGTAAAATTTACTGGACCAGGCACTAAAGTACACGAAAGATGTCTGTAGCCGCAATCACAAAACCACATAACTGTCGTGCTGCTCCAAAGCTCAGAAATCTGGAGGTCGAGGACTTAATTTGGACTTCTATGGGGTAAAAAACTATGAATAAAAAACACTAATACATAGAGTTATACGTAAAACAAGTAGCTACAATAGACCCAACGCAGATAATAAGAGAAGGAAGCAGAGTAACATTCAGAAGCATACTTTGCCCCAAGAAACCGGCAACAGTGATCGTCGCATCAGCTATCACACGTGCAATCGTGCCAGCCTCCGTCGACAATAACCCTCCGTTGTAGGTCCCACGTGACAGCCTCGATGACATCACTCTCGATAGTAATGATAAGTTCACACCTACGACAAAAAGCCAACGAAAGAAAACAAGTTTTTCAAAAAGAAACCGAAAGTTTCAATATTTTACCTTCAAGAACGCGATAGATTCATAAAAAAAAAAATGAACTTGAAAACGATTACAGGTTAAAAAAGCTAAAATTAAGTTTTCGGTTACATATTAAGTTTGAAGCTTTCAGGTTGAACCTTTTAGCTTCAAAAACACTAGAGATCATAAAGTTTTGTTCTTGAAAATGATTTCGGGTTAAAACGAAGAAGCTAAGATTAAGTTTTGGGGTACATGTATCAACCTTTTACCTTCAAGAACGCATGAGATTCATAAAAGCTTTGTTCTTGAAAACGATTTCCGGTTGAAACGAAGCTAAGATTAAGTATCACATATCAATGTTTTACCTTCAAGAACTTCAGCAGATACAAACATGATAAATCCGGAGAATACGTATTGGGGCACAGTGTAAGGGATTACTACATGGAAGCTGAGAAGTATTCCAACGCAGACCATAATCTCTGATGCCAGCAGAATTTGCCTGTAATAAAAAGCTCACATTTTCAGGTAACCCGCGAGGCTAAAAAAACAAGATACTAACATATACATGGATCTTTACCGATCTTCGAACATGTTGCTGATATAGCTTCCAACAACGAGGTTAACCGGTAAAACGGTTAGGCCGAGACAGAACAGGAAGATGGAAACCGAACTCATGGACCAGCCGAAGTAGTATGTGGTAACGACACTTGATTCTGATAGAAGAATCTCCATCGCGTACTTAAGCATGAAGTATATCAACAATTGAACCTAAAAGAAACATAAATATTGTCAGCTTTCACCTCTCTTGGGAAAGATTGAACATTGTAAAATGACTTTTTTGAGAAGTAAATTGGTTTTCTTTCTTTACCTTGACTGAAGGAGTGAGTAGTTTGTAAGCAGCTACAATGGAGTTTGCGGGTTTACGGGAATCCTCAGCAGATTCTTCGCTTCCATCACCGTCATCTTCATCATCCTGTTCTGTTTCTTCTAATGCAAGCAAAAGCGGATTTTGAAGACCTTTCTCCATATTTCCATCTTGATCAGCTTCATCACCAAAGGTTAAAAGATTACTCTAATCAGATAAGAATATTGGGGGGGAAAAAACAGACCTCTCTCTCTTCAACTCCGTACCAGAGTTACACTCTTGTGAAGTATGATTCTCTTCAGGTTCACGTGCTGGTTCCCGAAACGAAATAGCTACCCAAATTAAGTACATAAGCCAAGCAATAGCCATAACCCAACCGGGTAATGTATCCTGGTTAAAGGTAAGATTGTAGATCTTGAAATTGGTTTGCAACAAACCGGCAAGAGCAGGACCACACGCCATTCCTAAAGCACTTGCGCTAACAAAACCTGCTGAGGCTTGCATCCGGATTTTCAACGGAACACAATCACTTATATATCTTCGGTTCACTGCTCTCGCCGAGCCAAATCTAAAAGACCACAAAATGGGTAATGATTCAAACGAATGTCTCATGGAAACTAAATGTATAACACAAAGTACTTACCCGCAGAAAAGCCGGCCAGTCAAGAGAAGTGCTAATGAATTGAAGTCATAAGCTAAAGCATATAACAGGTTCCCAAAGAAAAGAACAATGCTACTGAATATAAGCGGTTTGAAGTAAGATTTATTGGACCAAGCGCTGAAGTAAACCGAAGAGAAGAGCTGAGCCACAGCCATTGCACCAATCACAACACCACAAACCGTTGCTGCTGCTCCAAGGCTCATGGAGTAATCATCTGCTGTAGGAACAATGATATATGTATTGACCATATAGAGAAACGTGTTGGCCAAGTTTAACAAGAGAGACATGAAGTGATATCTCCCTTCTTCTTGATCCACTTGCTCGTCTTGAGGAATCAGTAGGTCTTCGTCTTGCATGATTAGAGCATGTTGAGCCATGAAATTAAGGAAATTTGTCGAATGTGTTAGCCTGTCCACTGCATTCTTAATCGAATCCACTACAGGATCCTTCAAAACAAAAACACAAAAGACCGATGAAACTAAATCATTTTAGGTTTCGCATAGGCAAAGCTCGGGGATTAATTACATATGTCACACACACACAAAAAACCTGAAGATGAAGAACAGGCTGATCGTAAATCGATAAGTAGCTTCCTTGATTGTTTTGAAGCTCATGAAGATTACGCGATATGGCTCCAACAACAGCTCCAAGACCCTATAAAAAGTTCGATATAATTGAAACACTAAGGTTCAATTATAGATTAGGCTGCGTGAGATTCTATAAAATCTTACCACATGTCTAAACACTTGCTGGAGTTGAGAGTAAGGATGATCAGCGCGAGTCTTGACGTAATAGTTTGTGAATCTATAACCGAATCGTTTATCGAATTTCTTCAGTATCTTACGGATACCAATAGCATTCATATCGATGAAGAAGAGAAGCTTGAGAAGATCTTGTCCCACGGATCTATAAGCCTCTCTTAGATTAGATATCTGAGATATGTCAGGCTCATCTTGTAGTGCATCATGACATTCCCTTAGTTTCTGTAACCTACTTGAAAGCAAACCTTGTTGCTCCAACATGAAAAGAGAGATTTTCTCGATCTGCATGCAACCGAAAAAACGGGTTTTAATCAAAGTTTGATACTTTGTATTAAACACACGAAATTTTGTGAAGGAAAACGAAGAAAACCTGATGATCCAACATCCTTGAGAAATCTTTAAGAACATGGCGACGATCTAGACTTCCTACTTCGATTTGTCGACCATATTGCTTCACTTTCTTCTTCATCAGTTTGTAATTGATGTAATATCTATAGAGGAATCGAAAAAAAGAAACAAGTACATGAAATCACATTTTCCATAAACTTCAAAATCAACCAAATCTTGAATATAGAAACATACTCTTGCCATTCTTGAATGCTACGTTCCTTGAGGTTTTTTCCAAAGGCGACCATTTTCTAGAACAAAACAAGAATCAGAAACAAAGATTAAAGATTAATTACATTAGACTAGTCTTGTTTTACAAGTAAATTGATTGTTGATTCGGTCAACCAGATTCCCTTTTTGTTTTATTTTTTTCTACTAAAGAGTCAAACTTAATCAAAGAAATAAACGAAAATTAGGCAACAAAAAATTAAACAGTTTACTATATTGAGAAGATTTTGATTATATTAGTGTTTGTGATTATAATTCATAATGTATGTACCTCTTGTCGTTATCCTTATGTTCGGGCGAATTTGGAGATTCTGAGAAAAACAGAGGAATTAAGAAAAGTGAACTTTTAAGAAACGGCTCTATATGATTATTACAAATTCCAACATCACCAGATACATACACGTGATAATGACTCTCTTTTTTCTTGCCATTTTCTTCATTTTTTTCTTGGCATTTTCAAATGTTTTCTCAGCATTCAAACAGATTCCAAGAAAAATAAAAGAATTCAATTTAACCCCAAAAAACAAAAAAATCACCAAAATGACCGATTAACTTTCCCTCGTTTTTTCCACCAAACAAATGGGTAAAAAAATTATCAAAAAAAGAGAACTTTTGTTTACCAGCTTGAAATCATCAAAGAATTCGAATTCAAGAAATTATAATCTTCAAAAAAATCACTGGAAACTCCTCTTTTTGTCTCTGATCGAAAAAAAAAAAATAGAGACAGTAATGTACCTCAAAAGTTGAATACGAAAAGCTTAGATAGAGAGAAAATAAAATAAAAAAATCCAGATTTTATCTGTTGCTGAATCCTAAATAACGCTGAAATTTCGGGACTTTCTTTAAACTCAAATGGGATAAAAAATAAAAATAAAAAAAAGATGGGAGGAAAAAATAGTCTAAATATATAGTGGTTCTGATAAGCTCTGTGTATTTATATATATCAGACTATCAGAGAGATAGATTCGGATAAAGAGATTCATGTTTTGGTCGATTTTTTTTTATTTTCTTTCCTCGTTTAGATCGGAGAAAAATAAGTTTTTAGTTGAAATAATTTTCCTTATTTTATATTTTTCTTCTGGCTATACCCTTTTTTTTCTAAATTTTGGTGTTTTCATTTAGACTTTTTTTAATAGATAATTATGCAGTTTTCTATATAAATCAAATGTTGATTATATTATTTTTATGATTTAATAAGACAGGTCAGAGCATTTGCAATGGGGTATCTTAATGAGACATCCACCATTAAAAAAAAGAAAACAATTAAAAAGAGAAGAGAGAGACACTCTCCTCACACGGTCACTTTTTGATTTGTCCAATTTTATTTTTCGATTTAAAATTTAATTATAAGACTAAATTTTATTAAATTATTAATATTATTTGGTTGAGACACTTTGACTGTGTCTCACCAATACAGATACTCTCACAAGTTAAATGTTTTGTCCTTACTTTCTGGTTATACCATAACTGGTTTTTTTTTCCTTCTAGATTTTGGTATATCCAATTGGAATTGTTTGTCTTTTTAATGACTTTTTAAAAAATTATGTCATTTTCAATATAAACTCAAAAGTTTTTTTTGAGCAAGATATAAACTCAAAAGTTGACCATAGTTTTTATGACTCAATGAGATAGGTTACAAATTAAATGTCTTACACTTGCTCTTCTGGTTAGATCACACGTTTTTTTTTCCATCTACATTTTGGTATATCCAATTGGAATTATTTGTATTTTTTTATAAATTTTTAAAAAACAATTATGTCATTTTCAATATAAATCAACTGTTGACCATATTTTGTTATGAATCAATGAGATGTAAATTATGATTTGATTTTTGTCAAACACAATAGTAACTATTGGTAATATTTGGTGTGTTAGAAGTGAATCATCCATATGACTATATGTTAGAGGTTAATTAGCAAAAATGACATAGAAGAAAATGGTAAATATGATTCACTGACTAGTCTTGAAAGATTCTGTTCATATTCATTAATCCACCATCCTCTAAGGAGGGTTAGTTGTTCGGAGCATGCTTCTACGGATCTTCTGAATTATCCTATTTTTGTATTTTAAATCACATGAATGCACTATGGACAAAAGTTTGTCATTATCTTCCTTAGTCCACAACCCCTAATAACCCAAGTTCGAAGTAAAGATAAATAATAATAAAATAACACAAATTCGCAAAAATTCTGAATTTGTCAACTTAACTTTCATATATAGGTTTAAATGCAAAACAACTTCACGCATCAAAACCTAATACTCAAATTTTGAGGAACTTGAAGAATACCAGACGAAGATAGAGAAAAAGAGATAATTTTCTGATTCTTATTCAAGGGTTCCTCCCCAAGTATATATACAATCATATCTTGGAGAAGAAGAAGATCAATCAACAATAACTACGTATACACAATTATATCAATCAGTGGAATCAGAATAATTGAGAGGAGTGATTAGAGGAGATGAAGATCACGAGATTGTCGTGATTGAGGAGAAGATAACGATGATGATCTTGGTGGGTTTATCAGAGAGGCCCAATGCCCATTGGGCCTAATACTCCCCCTCAAGCTGGAGCGTGGAGATCGGAAATGCCCAGCTTGACTCGAAATGACTCATACGCTAGTCGGCCGAGAGCTTTTGTAAAGATATCAGCTAGCTGGGACTTACTCTCGACGTGAACGGTTTCCAGGACACCGTCTTGGATCTCATCTCTCACAAAATGACAATCTGACTCGATGTGTTTCGTTCTTTCGTGAAAAACTGGGTTTGTGGCAATGTGAATAGCAGACTTACTATCACAGTGAAGAAGCATCGGGAGATCATGAGCAACGCCCAGATCACGGAGAATTCGCTTCAACCATTTAAGCTCCTTTGTGAGAAACGCCATTGCTCGATATTCTGCTTCTGCCGAAGACAAACTAATTGTGTCTTGTTTACGAGTTTTCCATGAAACAGGAGAGTCACCAAGTTGTACAAAGTAGCCTGTGACAGATCGCCGGGTTATCGGACAACTAGCCCAATCGCTGTCACACCAACCAGAAATCCGAAAATCAGTGCTTGCGTGTAGAAGAATACCTTTGCCTGGACTGTTTTTGAGATATCGAACAATGCGTATCGCAGCATCCCAATGATCTTGTCGTGGTGCTTGCATAAATTGTGCTAGCACATGGACACAGTAAGCCAAGTCGGGTCTCGTGACAGCAAGATATATAAATCGACCAATAAGACGCCTATAAGATTCTGCATCATCAAGAAGTGGAGAATTAGAGAGAGCCAACTTATTATTTTGCTCCAAGGGAAACGTAGCAGGTTTAGCGCCAAGCATTCCCGTTTCTGCAATTATATAGAGAGCATATTTCCTTTGACTTAAATAGAAACCGGTTGAATTGCGCGATACCTCAATACCCAAGAAATATTTTAATGTGCCAAGATCTTTCATTTTGAAGCACGTAGACAAATATTCCTTGAATGCTGTGATGACTTCAATCGAGCTTCCTGATATTATCATATCGTCAACGTAAACCAGAACGTTGAGTTGAATGCCTCGCTTCGCATATGTGAATAATGAGTAATCAGAGCGTGACTGGACAAATCCATACGCACGCATCGCATAATGAAGCTTGCCAAACCAACATCGTGGTGCTTGTTTTAAGCCATAAAGTGATTTTCGCAAACGACATACCTTGGAATCATCAGATGAATTAAAACCAGGAGGTAGTTTCATGTAAACTTCCTCCGTGAGATCACCGTGTAAGAAGGGATTGTGCACATCCATCTGATGCACCGGCCAATTTTTACCCGCAGCAGTTCGAAGAAACATCCGAATAGTCCCCATCTTAGCAACCGGTGCGAATGTATCTCCATAATCAACTCCTTCAATTTGTCGGTTTCCGAGAGCCACTAGTCTCGCTTTATAGCGCTCAATTGTACCATCAGATCGGTATTTGATAGTGTATACCCATTTGCAACCAATCGCTTTTTTTCCTGGTGGCAAAGTTTCAAGATCCCATGTGTGATTTTCTTCCAACGCTTCAATCTCATGCCCCATTGCATCTCGCCAAACCTTGTGACCAACGGCTCGTTGAAACGTTTTTGGTTCATATCCCTCTGTAATAGCAGCCAAAAACGCTTGATGAGTAGCTGAGAATCGATCACAACTCACAAAATCTCCAATCGGATATGTTGATTTTGTTGCAGATGAGCTTGCCGAATCACGACTAATGGCGGTATTGACGACAAAATTCTTCAAAGTAACGGGTAACTGGCGATTCCGATGACCACGGCCTAACTGTTCAACTGGAGGTGGCTGATCGTCTATCGTAGTCGAAGACGGGTATACCGTCACCACAGGAGCCGAAGACGAAGCAATGGAACGCTACGGTGTTTCCATTGAAGATATTTCTTCACGATTTTGTTCCACTATTATTGGGCTTGATTCAGGATTTATATTTGGCCCAATAGTTGTGTGAATTAGTGATGGATCAACTAATTCAACAATTGGATCAGAATTTGGTGTTGGGCTTGTTTCTGAAACTGGGCCTTATCTTCTTCAATTAGTGGACTATTGGAGATTGGAGCCCATAATTGTTGATCGTCTTCTTCAATGGATCGAGACGATACTTGTTCTTCAATATATGGGAACTCTGTCTCATAAAATCGAACGTCACGAGACACAAAGAAGACGTTTTTATCCATATCAAACAGCCTCCAGCCTTTTTCCCGTAAGGATATCCCACAAATATGCACTTTCGACTTCGTGGAGCAAACTTGTCTCCTTTGTGTGCTTGGTCGTGAGCATAACAAAGAGAACCAAACACCCGTAAGTGATCATACTGCGGCACTTTTTCATACAATCTTTCATACGGTGTAAGCCCATTCAAAACCGTACTTGGTGTTCGATTTATCAGATATCCGGCTGTCAAGATGCATTCTCCCCAAAAATCGATCGGTAAATTGGCTTGAAACCGCAACGTTGAGTATGTGGCGATGCTTTCTCTCAACCCGACCATTTTGTTGCGGTGTTCCGACACACGAAGTTTCATGAATAATTCCTTTGCTTTTAAAAAAATATGTCAAACATAGAAACTCCGTGTCATTGTCACTCCTCACCGTTTTTATTTTCTTCTGAAACTGTCTTTCGGTCATAGAGACAAAATCCTTTAATTGTTTCGATGTTTCAGATTTATCGTTTAAGAGATATAACCACACACTCCGTGAAAAATCGTCAACAATGGTGAGAAAAAAATGGGCACCGGATGAAGATGGAGTTCTATACGGGCCCCAAAGATCACAGTGGATTAATTCGAAAATGCTCGATGTTTTATTCTCACTTATTGGGAAACAAACTCTGGTTTGTTTGGCGCGGAGACATATATCACACGCCTTATTTGAAAAATCAGAAGAGACACAAACATGAATATCCGGAAGTGAGCAAACTATTTTGGCAGATGCGTGACCCATCCGATTATGCCACAACGCAAAAGATTTCTCGTCTTGAGTTGTAACTGACGCGGCCAACTCCATACTGCGAAAATAGAAAGCACCAGTTCCTCGTCTACCCGCTCCAATCACCGTCCTCAAAATGCGGTCCTGAACAACGAGAAAGTGATCAGCCATTTGAACAACACAACTGTTTTCATCCATCAATTGACCAACTAAAATCAGATCCGACTGTAATTCTTCAACAAAGAAAACAGATTTCAACACCAAACTAGAACCCAACCGAACTGTCCCTTCTGTACTTGACACCCTTTCACGACCATCAACTAAAATAATCAGAACTGGAGCCATTTGTCTCACATTAGACAGAGCTTCGATTTTTCCTGTCAAATGATGTGTGGCGCCTGTATCAAGTATCCAAGACGGAGAAATAAACTTACCCGAGAGTGTCTCAGTGCTGGTGTTTTTCCCGGCATTGATAAGGTTGACAAGAGAACGCCACTGTCCGTCACTCAACCCGCTGACGCCATCTCGATCCTTATCAGTCAACACATAATTCGCATGCTCCTGATTCAGAATAGGTGGTACATGAACAACATTAGTGTATGCTAATCCACGGCCACGACCACCGACTCCAGACACAGAAGTACCTGTTGTATCGGTTATTAGCACACCGATATAACTTATATTCTTATCGTATCAAGGCTCGGAGAACTTCGTTTAGGTTAAAGTCTTAGGTCGGCGTATATTGTAATCGAACGAGGTCGGTTTGAATAGAGACGGCGGTACTGTTTTCTTATAAGTAAATAGCAATATCGGTTCTTTCTGGCGCGCCGATATTACTATATACGATTAGTTTAAAGTCTTGAGTCGACGTGTATTATAATCGAAAGAGGTCGGTTCGAATCGAGATGGTTACACTGTCCTTTTGTAAGTAAGCAGTAATTTTTGGGTCCCCTTTACTAATGAGGGTACTCCTCTATTTATACTAAGTTCAAAATGGCGGTTTAGAGCCCCTAAAACCCTAATCTGTACGGTCGGTCAGGACGGATTTGGCGGTCGGGCAGGACGAATGAAGATGGGTCAGGACAGCTCGCTTGGTTGGGTAGAGTGTACTGACCGGTCTCGGTGGCAGTCCACCTATTCTTCCTTGTACGGCCGATCTGGATGGGCTTTACCCTCTTGGCGGGCCAGTCGCTTAATGGGCCGATCGCTCGGATGGGCCGATCCCGATCCTGTTCGTGGGCCTTTTAAGAAAGGTGGGGGGTCGCGAGACCCACCTCCAACAGTACCGTCACGACCTCTTCCTAGCATAGTTCTATTTCTCGGCCTATCACCCCACCACTCCGGATAACCAATTACAGCATAACAAGTTTTAGAAGCATGCCCACCACGGTTACAATGCTTGCACACCATTGCTTTGTTTCGGTCATCGTTTCTTCCGAGTGTTTGATTTGATCGTGGTCTGGCTTGCACGGAAAAAGCAGCCACTTCGGTTTGTTCATCTTGAACTTTAGTCCCATTTCGGATCAGATCCTCTTCCTGGCGTACAATGTTGTACACCTCTTCCAAGGGTTGAACCGGGACACGAGAGACAAGGCTTGATCGAACCGTGCGAAACATCACGTCATCAAGACCAAATAAGAATTGATGTACCTTATCTTCCTCACGTTCTTTCTCTTGAATCGTGCCAAGGTCACATGTACACTTGCCACATTTGCAGACTCGCAATGGACGATGACTCGCCAAATTATCCCAAATTTTCACCAGCTTCCCATAGTACGTTTCAATCGCCAATCCTCTTTGTCTACAACAAGCAAGCTCAGCCTTAATTTGCTGAAGCCTCGGTCCGTTCATCACGAAAAATCGTTTCTTCAAATGTTCCCAAAGGTCTTGTGCAACGTCCCTGTGAGAGATGGTTGATCGGACCATTGGATCAATCGTCATTTTGATCCAAGACACCAACAATGCCCATTGGGCCTAATAGAACTAATCACTAATTCTAAAAAATCAGGAGAAATAAACTTTTATCGTTAGTAAATATTCTTATGCCGGAAACAAAACCTTCTTTTACCTTATCTAGAGAGATGGCAAATGCGCCTTTAAGAAAAGATTTCGAAACCTAACGAAATGCAAACGATTATATAGTCACAAACTCGGAAAGAAGCATAAGCCACAAAACATAATCAAGCGAATAACAAAAGAAAAAAAAAAGATTATCGAACGAGAATGGAACAAGAAGAAGAAAACAAACAATTTTTTTTTTAACGTCTAAGATTTTATTGCAATGTAAAAACAAAGTAAGAGGTTCAGTACAATAAATGTTTAAAACCAAAGTATCAAACATCTAAAAAAAGAGGTTTTACGATATTCAAACTGAACACGAATCTAGAAGAAGAAGATCGTGCATCGGGCAAGATACGATTGAAATCGTCCATCTCAAGTCACATTTTTAGCAATTTTCCCAGCAGCTTTATTCGCTCCACTTAGCTCATGCTTAGAAAACAAACAATTAAATCCTTATATCCTATGGAAATAAATTAAATAGAAAAAGAAATAGAAAAACTGCGGCTGCCCTATATACCCAAATCCTGGAAATTCTATATTTTGATCGTGCTTGTTTTTGAAAGATAGAATGAATTTCACTTTTCACACATGGTTTAGATAAATAACATTTTAAGTTTTTCCCACTGTGTTATAATGTTTGCATATAAAATCGTATGATCATCTATCTACCTAAATGACCCAACAACGATATTAATTTGTTTTTTTTTAAACCAAGCGGTAGTGGACTACTGGTTTCTATTTGTGGAGAAATTGTTCTGTTGGTCTAGATCAGGTATCGATTCTCTGCAAGTGCAAAATTATCTAACTATTTCCATTTGGTTAGTCGAAATGGTGTCATGTTTTAAACCTATTTGAAAATCCGGTGAGTGAACTATTCGACAACTACACTCATCCTAAAAAGATTAGTCGGATGGTAAAAGTCCGAATCACCTCCTGATTATAAAAAAAAAGGAAATATCGACCAAGTTTCAAATCCAATCTACACGTATATGTTCCCTCTTCACCTCAAATATGAAGGGGAAAAACATGAAACCTAAGATTAGAAGAGTGTTTGCAATGACTAGTAGTGATACATCACGTGATGAAATAATATCAAAAGTAGTAAAATAAGTCAAATCCGTTTGTTCTTTGTTTGGGCGGTGTGCGTACCCACGTGAGATAAAAGATAGGAGCAAGACAGCTTCATACAGTATATGACTTTAGGATTTTTTTGTTTTTGTTTTTATTATTTGAAAAGCCGATAATATTTATATTTTCTTAAAAATTAAAATCACAGCAATAATTAAAAATAATTTTAGCGGCAACAAAAATTAAGAACAAATTTACGGGAAAATGCAATTAAAATCTAATTTTATACTGTAGAAGTTTTACATGTGGTTGGGGTGGGCTTAATTAATGACATTGCATGTGTTTTGTTTGAGTCCATCAAATTTTGCATTTCTTTACCTAACGCGTTTTATCTCTTGACTTACTTACGCGTTACATTTCTTTCTATATTGACATTCTTTTTTTTTAATCACAGTTAAACCTATTAACTATAAAGATGTCCCTTTTCAAATAGGTTTAATCACATTTAAACCTATCACCACCGAAATATATGAGTAAAATGACCAAAATTGATAAAAAATAATAAAAGTAGGAAAGTTAAATTACTTTAAAAAGTTTGCGAAACTATAAAAAGTTAAAGTGTTAAGTATTTTAAAAGTTTTAATAATCGCTAATTTGAATAAGTAATCGTAAATTTAAAAATAGTTAAAAATAATCATTACATTGATAAAAAATCATTATAAGAAGAATTTCAGCGATAACTATAATAGATTTATATCTAAAATTATATAATTTTTTTTTAATAATCATTTCACTCTGTGTATCATCTAGTAAATAAATTCATTAAGAAGAATAACAGAGTCATAGAGTTGTGTGAAAATACTCAAATAGAACTCTCTTGTTTTTTTTTTCTATTAACCAAAAAAACTCTTATTTTGTTAGTACCATATCCGCTTCAATGATAAATTATAAATTAATTAAGATTTTTTATTTTCTTTAAAAGATTATTAGTACACATTACTTCGATTACAAGTTCTAAAAAAATGTACACGCAAATTGTTTGTATTTGTAATGAAATTTCTCAGAAAAGATTCGGACATTTTGAAGGTACCAAAAATGGAATTATTCGTTGATTCCCTCTAATCCTTTCTAATTTTTTTTTTTAAAATTATTATTTTATTATTATACATTATTTTTTATATATATTTGTTTTTAAAAAGATCGGTCGAAAATGGCGATCATTTGGTAACCGCCTATTTCATATTTCCCCTCTCTCTCTCTCTTCTAAGGAAATAAAAAAAAAGGAACCAGAGCCACGTGATTCGTTCTACGCTTGACTCATCAGATCATTGATTCAATTTCTCGAAAAACCCATTTTTTTTTTACATTTTAGGGTTATTGTGTATTTGGGGGTAAGCTCTAAGCACCACCGCATTGAATTTTGACTGAATCAATCGGATATATTCGCTTATTTGATTTTGCTCCAAACGGGTTTTCTTAGACCGAGATTCACCTTGATTCGTTGCTGTTGTTCGGTCCCAATTTTTCTCCACTGCTATAGGTATGGTCTCTCTCAAACTCTAGCTTTTTAAAAAGTGGCTTTTTTTATTACCTCGGTTCGTGATTGCTTTGAAATTCCAATTTATTGCGAATGATGGGTCAGAGTTTAAAGATCATCTAATGTCAAATGTTTTTTTTTTTTCCCATTTCGGGATTGTATAACATAAAGAGTCACAAGGTTGCTTATTCTGGTTTGTTCTTGGTTTTGCAGTTAACTTAGTGATTCTTGTTAGTTTAGTTGCTTATTCGGTTCATGTTCTTAGTTTTAAGGTGTTTTCCACCAATTTCTTTTGACGATATAATTGAGTTGCGACATACTACAAGATAAAACTGAAGAAATTAAGCAACTTGAGGTTTTTTTGTGTGTTGATTGTCTACTCTGGCATACAAGAATTATGAGGAAAATTGAGTTCTTTTTTGCTTACGATTTGTGAATTGCTTTACGATGTCTGCTTAGTTTGTTTCTATTTGATGGGTGATTTACGAAAGGCTTGTACTTGTTCTAGTATCAGTGACGAATTTTTGGAATTCATGGGATCAAGGGTTCCTTTGTACCAGATAACAGTTCAACTTCTCCTCAAAGTGAAAATTTGATGCCGTTTATCATTTGTTGTATGATTTGGCACTTGTGTAATTCAGGATGTCATTGAGTTTCGGAGTCGGAAGTCCAATAACTTGTGGCTGATTTCTCCACATCAAAACTTAGTTCATGGATACTGTTACATTAGTGGATCACACTGTGCTGAATATATATTCTTCTTCTTTTTTTTTGCTTGTTTCATTAGGCACACGGTTTTGTCATTAACCATTCCTGGCTCTGTCAAGAGTTGAACTGTCATCAAGAAATTCAAGGACGAAACTTATAGGAACCACATGCTATGGGCTCTGACAAGCATTCTGCTCGTTTATTAAATACCCTCAAAATGGAGAGGGTCAGAACGATTCTAACCCATACTTACCCTTATCCGCATGAGCATTCACGTCATGCTATCATTGCTGTGTTTTTCGGTTGCCTATTCTTTATTTCATCTGATAACATGCACACCCTCATAGAAAAGTTTTCAGTCAAGTGGTGGTCCATGTATGCATGCTTGCTCGGATTTTTCTACTTCTTTTCTTCTCCATTTATTGGGAAGACTATCAGACCAAATTATTCAAACTTCAGTCGGTGGTAAGTCACTCTATCTTCCAAAAATATTTATAATTATTATCTCTTAAAAGTTCTTAGTTCTTTGTTTTTTGTTTTTTTTTTTGTGTGTGTGCAGGTACATTGCCTGGATTTTAGTTGCAGCTTTGTATCATCTTCCTAATTTTCAGTCAATGGGTTTGGATTTGAGGATGAATTTGTCCTTGTTTTTGACAATTTACATATCATCCATAGTCTTCCTTGTTGTCTTCCACATCATTTTTCTTGGCCTTTGGTATGTTGGTCTTGTTTCTCGTGTGGCTGGAAGACGCCCAGAGATCTTAACCATTCTTCAAAACTGCGCTGTAAGTTCACCATCGTCAGTCTTTCACATCAAAGCCACTTATGTGCTTAAAACATTGTCTTCATGTCTTTCATCCGTGCAGGTTCTTAGCATGGCGTGCTGTATATTTTACAGCCATTGTGGTAATCGAGCTATTCTGAGGCAAAAACCTCTTGAAAAACAGCAGTCTAGCTGGTTTTCGTTCTGGAAAAGAGAACATAGGCACAATACCTGGCTTGCAAAATTTATTCGTATGAATGAGCTGAAAGACCAAGTGTGCTCGTCGTGGTTTGCTCCAGTTGGATCTGCAAGTGATTATCCACTGTTATCCAAATGGTTCATTTACGGAGAGGTATCTCTTCTTTAAACTGTTCTAGTGAGCTGTGAATATGTTTTATTTGTTCACCCTTTGATTTTTATCCTGTTCCTATGTTGTTATTTTCAGATTGCGTGCAATGGATCTTGTCCTGATTCATCTAACGAAATTTCTCCCATATACTCGTTGTGGGCCACATTTATTGGTCTTTACATTGCTAATTATGTAGTGGAGAGATCAACAGGGTAAGTTGCATCTCTCCATGTGAACAACTTTGGTCTTACAAACAAATGGCATGTTTTATCTAAAAGTTTTGCTAAGCTGTTTAGGTGGGCTCTGACACACCCTCTGTCAGTCGACAAATATGAAAAGCTGAAGAAGGAGCAAATGAAACCAAATTTCTTAGATATGGTTCCTTGGTATTCAGGGTACGTCAATGCCAAACTAATAATTCCATTTTCTGCTTACCATTGTTAATATTGAGGCGAGTAAACAATGAAAGCAGGACACTTGACCAGATGCTGACTTCTCTAATTATATATTTCAGAACATCGGCTGATTTGTTTAAAACTGTGTTTGACCTCCTCGTATCAGTGACAGTATTTGTTGGCCGCTTTGACATGCGGATGCTGCAGGTATACTTTTTTTAGTTTAGATATGACATGATCAGGTCATTCCTCTTTCTGCGGCCAGACATTTATGATAGTTGCATTTTAATGTTTTTGCTTCTTTCCTTTTTGAAAAATCTGTAGGCTGCGATGACCAAATCTTGTGATGGAAACATGAGGGAAGAACTTTTATATGACCACCTTGCTAATAAGGACAAATTTTGGTTTGATTTCATGGCGGATACTGGTGATGGTGGGAATTCATCATATGCTGTTGCGAAACTTCTTGCTCAGCCTAGTCTCGAAGTCTTGGTGGATGGTGAAGCTCGGCCTTTACCACGGGGTAATGTACTGCTTATTGGAGGAGATCTTGCGTAAGTGCTTTACTTATTATCTGTAGTTGTTACATATTCTCTAGATTTTGGCAGTTCTAAATGTAACCGTGGATGTCTTTCAATGATATGTCCCAGCTACCCCAATCCATCAGCGTTTACATATGAGAAACGTCTCTTTTGTCCTTTTGAGTATGCGCTCCAGCCTCCCCATTGGTATAAAAATGACTCTATTGCTGTTGACAAGCCTGAATTACCCGAGGGAGTGAAAGATCTAAAGGACTATGATGGTCCTCAATGTTTTCTCATCCCTGGAAACCATGGTGAGTTCCAGGTCTTACCTTCATTTTACCTTTGAAATAATTTGTTTCACATACTTACTTTGGTTTCTTCTGCCATTTCCTCTGACGATAGAGTTATTGTTTATTATTTCGTAGACTGGTTCGACGGACTCAATACTTTCATGAGGTATATATGCCATAAGAGTTGGTTAGGCGGCTGGTTTATGCCCCAGAAGAAAAGCTATTTTGCCCTGCAGCTACCTAAGGGATGGTGGGTGTTTGGTTTGGATCTTGCACTTCATGGTGATATTGATGTCGACCAGTTCAAATTCTTTTCCGAATTGGTGAAGGAGAAGGTAATTTGTGTATCATTTTTCTTTCCCTCGCTTTAGAGATGACACTATGTAATATTTTTATCACCTAAGAGTTCTACCATTATTTTGTTAACGACGTAGTGTAAACTATATTACTCTGGTATAAATTTGTGATGTCTTTAGTTTCTGAAGTACTCCTAAAAAGTGGTTTAGGCTATATTCTAGTGGCTGCGTCTTTTCATATTACTCAAGTTTCATTTTGTTGCTCAAGTAAAATTAATATTTTTCTCATTTAGGTTAAGGAGGATGATGCAGTGATCGTTATCACTCATGAACCAAGCTGGCTTCTTGATTGGTACTGGAGCAGCGATACAGGGAAGAACGTGAGGCATCTGATATGCGACGTTTTGAAATACAGGTGTAAACTTAGAATGGCAGGGGATTTGCACCATTATATGCGACATTCATGTACTCAATCAGATGGACCTGCCCATGTCCAACATCTTCTTGTTAATGGCTGTGGAGGAGCTTTTCTGCATCCCACCCATGTGTTCAGCAACTTTTCGAAATTCTATGGGGCTTCCTATGGAAGCAAGGCTGCATACCCATCTTTTGATGATTCAAGCAAGGTAAACGTTTCTTTCTCCAGTCTCTCATCACTAACTTGCCTTCCTTTCTTTGCATTCCAATGTTATATGGTGTTTTTTGCAGATTGCTTTGGGAAATATTTTGAAGTTCCGGAAAAAGAACTGGCAATTTGATTTCATTGGTGGAATTATATACTTTATCTTGGTCTTTTCATTGTTCCCTCAGGTGCGTTTTAAGCTCGCTTGTCCTATTTAAACAGTGCACAACATCCAGTTATAGATAGGGAAGCTGAGCTGGTGTTTTATATTATATAGCGTTTTTTTCTATCCGAGGTTTGCATATATGGAACTATCTTATAGGCTCACTGCTCACAAGAAAATTGATATCTCATCTTCTTGTTTCTCATTGGTTTCAGTGTAAGCTAGCCCACATTTTACGAGGTGATTCATTTTCTGGTCACCTGGAGAGTTTCTTAGGCACAGTTTGGAGCGCCTTTGTGTATGTGATGGAACAATCTTATGTGTCTTTTGCGGGCGTCCTGGTGTTGCTGATCACTGCAATCATATTTGTCCCCTCAAAAATATCTCGGAAGAAAAGGGTGGTTATAGGAGTTCTTCATGTTACTGCTCACCTGATGGCAGCTCTGATTCTCATGTTGATGTTGGAACTAGGCATAGAAATCTGTATTCAGCACAATCTCCTTGCGAATTCTGGTCAGTGTCCATTCCATATATAGTTGTTTGGGTTTCATGCCAAGGTGCATCGTTTAATTGCACACTGAGCAAGTATCATGACTCATCATTGACGCCAACGGATAATACGTGACTCAGTGAAATTTTCTGTGATTTAGCCTTGATTTTGTTTGCGACTCTTGACACTTTTGTTCGCACAGGGTATCATACATTGTATCAGTGGTACAAATCAGTGGAAAACGAGCATTTCCCCGACCCTACTGGCCTTCGAGCCCGTATTGAACAATGGACGTTTGGCCTTTATCCTGCGTGCATCAAGTATCTTATGTCAGCATTTGATGTTCCCGAGGTAATTACTGTACTGTGTTTGGTGTCTCTTTCGATAAACCGAAAATCCAATTTGAAAACCCAACCCGAGTGCTTTAACATCAGGTGATGGCGGTTACCCGGACCAACATTTGCAAAGACGGGATGGAATCGCTCTCCCGAAGCGGAGCTGTTATTTATTATGCTTCTGTCTTCCTTTACTTCTGGGTATTCTCAACCCCTGTGGTTTCTTTGGTATTTGGAAGCTACTTGTATATCTGCATCAACTGGCTCCACATTCACTTTGATGAAGCTTTCTCTTCACTCCGCATTGCCAATTACAAATCTTTCACCCGTTTCCACATCAAAGAGAATAACGACATCGAAGTATTCACTCTCGCGGTTGATAAGGTAAAAAAAGAAGAGAAAACTCTAGTTACAACGGTTGCTACAAAACTGATAGTGCTGATGCTACAAATGATTATCATGAACCAATATTTATGGATCCTGTCATTGGTTTTGTTGATTTCTTAGTTGTTAAATGCATGTTTGAGGAACTTTAACGAGAGGTGTGTATGTGAATATGAGTTTAGGTGCCAAAAGACTGGAAGCTGGACAAAAATTGGGATTCAGAGCCGAAACAGAGTGGGGTGATGAGCCATAAGAGAAAGTTTCCAAGCAAATGGTGTGCATCAACAGCCCAACAGGACCCTGTTACTACAGTAAAAGTAGTGGATTATTTCGTTATTCATAGATCACAGAAACAAAACGGAGAATGTTAGATATGAATCAGTTCTTCACTGATCCTTGATTGTTTTCCTCTCATTTGTATAAATTTAGAATGTAATGTATGTAGCCTCTCTGTTTCTTGTTTGCGATGAATGAAGATTGATGAAATATACAGTATATGCCTTTTGATAGGTTATAATTTCCAGTATTCTGTATACTTGTATTAATCATAGTTAAATCAGATGAATATATATTAAAAATGAAATGATTTTATTGTTTTTGGGTTTTAAGTTACAAAGACTGGCACAACAGTCTCTAATAAGCTACAAAGTAACTTTGGCCCTCTTTCTCTCACATTCTCTCAATCATACAACAGTTTTATGCCCTTAATCAAGCCTTATGTTAATTAATCTTAAGAGCCTTCCTAATATTACAAATCAAGGGAAAAAAAAATAGAGAGGATGGCTCAAATAAAGATTAAGATGGTACAGTAAAGATCTCAGCTGGTTTTGGGGATTTTATGAAGAAGGTGCGTATTCTTGGATGGCTGTTGCTAACTTATCCCTCGCCTCTGCTGTCTTTGTCCTTATCAGAAAGGTTCTAGGTGTTACATTCTCGTTGGAATCCTCCTGTTGCAGGTAGATAATATCAGAGCAACTAAAAACCACCATGAAAAGAGGAAAAAGCTTCAGCGGTTTTTAATTACCGAAGAGTGGAATATTGCAACAAGTGCGTTCTTCTGTGCGCTCGTCTTGATTCCAGCGTACAGTAGAGCATTCAGAAGCAGTTTCCCGACCTTGCAAGAAAAATGGTTGAGAATCTGTAGACCAAGTTATGTGAGAAGTAAGTGTGTTCTGAAATCATACATCGTTTCGGACAAGAATTGTGGGTTTTGATTCTTTTGTTCCCTTGTCGACACCTTCTTTGCATTTTATGTAGAGATTCCCAGTTCCTTTATCTTTCCATGTGCCTTTATCTGATGGGTCATTTGACTGCATAATAACATTGATACAAAGGTTACAACAAGTTACTACGGTCATCAGCAAGAACAGAACATGGACATAACTAAAGTAGAGAGAGAAGAAACTCTTTTACAAGCACTATGATACCTAAGAGGACTTTGAGGATGAAGATAAATTAAGAAAAAACATTTTAATCTCTAAACAACCTTAATGGTTTCATACGTGATGCTATATCCTTGTCATGGTTATTCATATTACATCACTAAATTTAAATTTATGAACAACGGAAAAAGTATTTGGAGAATATAGCGAGTGCTGATACTTCAGAAAAAAGGGAGGAATATTGCAGATCCAGCAGAAAGGTGACATCAAAGTTTACAGATAACAAATACCTTGACATAAAGCTTGCATTTGACTTCATGTACCACAGTAACACCCTTCTCTTCGGTCTTTTTGACGGATGGACTGCTTGGTTGAGGTTGTTCATCTTCTGCAGAGTCAAAAGAATCCGATGTTTACAAGCCCATTATGGCTCGAGATTTGTAATAGATAGTTTCCTCTGGGTAATTTGAACTTTGAACAAAACGATACATAAATAAAACAAGATCGTGGCTTAAAATAGGTTGGCAGTGGTAGTTCCTAAGATCTTTCACAGAAGAAGGGCAACTAAACAGGAAGAAACCAGACTACTGATCAACTCACCACCGTCTGCATCATCTGGGGAATCCCGCTTTGCCGGTATGGATACTGGAGTTACTATTACCCGCAAACAAGGAAAGTAGAGGTTAGATCTCTGAAATAAACTTTTGTGTAAAGATGCGAAGCTTATCTATGACAACTCCAATAAATGCATTCTGCTCATGGGAAAGTAGATACCTCCAGATGAAAAAGGGTTTTGATTATTAGAAAATGAGAAAGAAGGTTGGCTATTAGAGATTCCTCCTGCTTGACTGCTGGAAAATAGGCTAGGTTGGCTGCTTTTGGTCAAACCAAACTGGCCACTGCTAAGAGATCCAGTTTGGCTATTGGATGTTAAACCAAATGGACTGCTGGATAATACTCCAGGCTGGCTTGAAAACAAACCAGACTGACTACTGGAAAAATTGGAAGATTGATTGTTTGTGAAGAGCCCAGGTTGATTGTTTGATCCAAACAGGCTGTTATTTGAAACTGATTTAACGTCGCTATTCTTGACTTCGGCCACTAACTTCTTCTCTGCTCCACGAGATTCAGGGGATACGTTCTCCCCCTTTCCCTTATTTTCTTTTAGCCAGTTGACCACATCCCTAAACTTTTCCTGCACATGAACCGACATGATGAGCTAGTGAACTAAAGAAAGGGCTTATCACAAAAGAAGCAAGAGATTCAAGGAGTTAGCTGGACATCGAAACTGAAGACATAATTGAAAACTAGCATTTTTGATGAGTCGATCAATGGACAAAACCATCCTAACCAAAGATATTTTTCATTTTGAGAAAAAAAAACAAGTACCTAGTTAAGCGTCAAAGAGGAAAAGTCATGTAATTGGAGAATTTACCAGAATGTTTGATGCATGGCTAATGTAGTCATTCATCCCATCTTCCCAAAGTTCATCAGGATGATTCTTCAGCTGTATTTGCACCCAACTGTTTTTTTTACATTGAAGCATTAGCAATTTCTTTTCGAATGTAAAAACGAAAAAAAAGTTTCAGAAACTATATAGAAGACCCAACAAGTAGAGAAAACAACTGTTCACCTTACAAATTGGTTATTAAGAGCTCTCACATGCTTCTTAGCTGACTCAGCCCTCTGTTTATCCAATGACACCGACGTTAATGGACTCTGCTGCATCAGTGCCACATTCTGGGCACTAAATATGTTTCCTTCCACTGGTTTTGCATTCTTAAACTGCAAAAGTCCCTTTCAAAAATTAACTCCAAGTAAAGCAAAACAAAAGCAGCTCCAGTAGATATGACCACAGATTCAATTCGATATCAAATTGCGCATTGGGTAGGATGAAAACTTAAAACACTCAAAATTGAAAAGCTAAAGCCAACTGCTTGAACTAATTACAATGCCCAGATTACTTACATTATAAAAATGCCGACTTTATTCAAAATCTAAAGAAAACTATAGCTAGAACGTCACTAATCATCAATTACCCACCAAAGAAATATCAAAAGTGACAATTTTTTTGTTTTCTCTTGTACCACGAAACAGAGGATCCACTCAATTCCTAATCCTTGACGAGATTTCAATCGACAAAACCGTAATCTATACAAAAGAAAAACTCACGGAAGATTCATTCGCTTCGGAAACAGCGGAGCGTTTTAATCCCCTCATGATTCAGTCGCGGCTTTTACTCGGCGGAAGGAGAAATCGGAGAAAAAAAAAACGGAAAAAAAAAAAGAGGCAGCTTCTAAAAGGGGGAAATTTTATTTAGGGTTTATTGTGGCTTTCTTCGAATTTAAAAAAAAAATAAAAAAAAAAACTTTAAAAAGAGTAGAAGAGAAAGATGCTCTTTCTTAGATGCCCTTTTTTCCAGGAAATATGGTTCTTTATAAAAAAAAAAGGAAAATTAGTGGAAAAAATCATACCATCAAAAAAACACTGACAGTTTTTTAATTGATATATAGAGTCAAAATTGACGTTGACTTGTCTGACCAGAAGCACTTGAATAGACACGTGTAACATGTTAGTTATTTAATGTGATTTTTTTCTCTGTTAATCAATCAAAATCATAACATCTGAATAATGTTTTGTTTGGAATCCTCGACGAAATTTTCGTTATTTCGGACAAATTCTAGGCAATAGGCCTCAATAATTAAACTTAACCATAAAAATTCGGTTGGGTCTGGTTAGGGAAACTGAACCAAATAACAATTGAAATCGATAACCGACACTAGACCAAAGACAAAAGCCAGAGGCAGTCGCAAATCCAAGAAACCGTAGATCAGAAAATCTCCGCCGCCGGAGAAAACACCGCTGCCACCGCTTAAACTCAGCCGGAACAAAAAATCTCTGACAAACTGCGACAAATCAATTGACTTCCACCACGATTTTTCCGCCATCGACCCATACCTGAGCAGCTTAAGACCACATCCTTTTGTCAAAGTGGAACAAGACTACTACCACTGTCTCGCAGCTACTCCGGCAGAGAAGATGAAGGCACTGATCAGCTACCGAACGACTTAACCTACTCCACGAGAAGTCTTGGCGGCGAGGGGGAAAGGACAGTGACTCCGAAAAAAATCAGCTACATCACATTATGGTTTTCTTGCCATCAATTTAGCCATTAGACTTTGATGGGGAGCTTGATTCTTGTTGGTTGAAGATGATTTTGGACTTGAGAGTGTTGAGAGTGTCTAGATGCATCTTCTGGAATGAATGGTGGGTCAAGGATTTTCAGCAAACAATCAACTTTGGTATTTAGTACATATTTGACCAAATCGAATAAGAAAATATATGTTTAGCTCTGACAATTCGTCCTGGTTCGGTATTGGGATTATGTAGAGATTAATGGGTCATGAGCCTTAATCTCTAGGGAATGTGTGAAGATCCCACATCGGAAGTGGGAAGGGACATTGATTAATATATAAGAGACTTGGGCCAATCCACTCATTGCCAATTGGTTTTGAATTGGAAGCCTAGGAAACTTAACATTCGGTTTGTTTACTTGATGGTTTGATGACCTCATTATACTCTACTTCTTCAGAAAGTTTTGTCCTCAAAACTTATTCATGCGATCTAATGTTCTCGCTTGAACTTTGTTGGCATCCTCTGCTCGTTTGTCTTTTGTCAATGGCAAGTGGAGGTGATGAAGGACATAGAAACTCCTTTGGTATATCAGGCGGTTCAGGCTCATTGATCAGAAAAGAAGCTATGATGCATCGTTTAGACTCTGTTTTTGACTCCTTGGGCAGCAACGTAATGGATGAATTCAATTTTGGTGTTGCTTGTGGTGCAAGCTTGCGGCTTGGTCTTCTACCATAACACACTTTGATCTCTTGTGGGAAATTTAGGGGTATGTATCTCTCGTCCATGAGAAGCGTGATTTCTTCTCAAGTGTTTATGGCTGGCTCGTTGTAGTACAAACGTTCTTCTTCTTCTATATACCACCATGTTGCGGCTTCACCTCATAGTTTATTGATGACTAGAGGAAGTCTCTCATGTTTTGACATTCGGTTGTGAAAAATACAATAATCAATGTGTGAGGTCCAAGCTAGGTAAGCTTCAGGATCATATCCTCCTTATAAAATTTTAGGCCGTAGCATTAAAATCGATTAGAAAAACAAGAGTTTTTTTAAAAAAATAGGAAAATCGAAGAAACAAAAATTAGAAACAAATAAAAACATTTTTTTTCTTTTAATTTTCGTTTAATGAGAGAAACAAACTAAAATTTAAGAAAAAACAAAGAAACCTATTTTTATGGGTTTTTAAAATTTTATAAAATCAAAAAACAAAAAAAAACATAAAATTTTTTTTTTATTTTTCGATAAAAATATGAAAAAAAAAACAGAAATGAAAACAATAGAGGATATGAGCTTTTAGCTATAATACCAAAAATGATACAAGGCTTATATGACTTCAAATAAACAGATCTTCAAACATCAGATTAATAGAGCGATGATGATGATGGTGGATCGAAGAGCACCACAAAGGCTGCATATGACCTTTGATACAACTCAATTTTTTAGCTTGGAGGCATTGGTCTCAACCAAACTAAAGAAAAAAAGACAAACTTTCTTTGTAGAAAGCTTGAAGGTGTTTAATTTTATAAAAAGTTAGGTTGCTTTTTACAATGAGAATAGATGAGCTTTTTATAAGCTCATTTACAAGACATTCATGGTCAAATAAATTAAATACAAGAGAAATCTATGCACAATTTAAATAAAAAGAGAAGAAAAATCAGCTAAATCACATTATGGTTTATTGCCATCGATTTAGCCATTAGACTTTAATGGGAATTTTGATTCTTGTTGGCTGAAGACAGTGGCAGAGCTAAAAAAAATTTACTCACCGGGGTCATAAAAAAAATTAATAAAAAAAAATTTAAAGTACTACGATAAAACCATAAAAATGTCATCACAAATACAAATTCTAAAGATGGACTCTACGATCACTCATGTTCTGGAATCGTTTTATCACTGATTCGTTTGTAACAGTGTCAAGTACATGTTTTTCAATAAAATATACAAGACAATCACTTAAAAATTCATCACAAATACGATTACGCAAGGTCGTCTTCACAAAAGTCAATGCGGAGAAACATCTTTCGACGGTTGCGGTCGCAACAGAAAGGATCAAAGCTAGTTGATTGAAAAATATATAAAATTTTTACCTGGAATTATACTCTTTGTCTAATGAATTGTTGATTGAAAAAAGAAACGAAGGAGAAGAAGCCAAATCGTTTTTAGGTTTTAACAAAATATACTAAAAATATTTAAGTTATAATTAATTACTTTATATTAATGGACTTAATATATATAATTCAATATATTTGTTGGGCTCTTATTTGTACATGATTTATAACATTATATGGATCAATATATTTTTGGGCTTTTAATTATGCATATATTAGAATGTCATTGGGGTCAATATTTTTTTTTGAGTGGGATCAATTTAATTTTCTTAACAAAAATATAACTAAATTTAAAAATTCACTAGGGTCAATTGACCCCTATAATCATTAGTTACCTCCGCCTCTGGCTGAAGATGATTTTGGACTTGAGAGTATTGAAGGTGTCTAGGTACATCTTCTAGAATTAATGGTGGGTCAAGTATTTTCAACAAACAATCAGTCTTGGTAATTAATATATATTTGACCAAACCGAATAAGAATTTTTTTTTAACTATGACAATTTTTCTCTAATTCGGTTTATTTACTTGATGGTTTGATGACTTAATTATTTTGATAACGTTTTTTAACCAGAATCGGCCTTGACTCCACATCAAGTTGTTAGCTCTATTGATAAGGACACCCTTGTCTTCTTTAAATAGTAAGTTCAAACCCATTAGTTACATTTTATTTTTGTTTTTTCTAATAAATGAGCTGGTTAATGGGGCCAAATGATTTTTCTTTAATATATCTCTTTTGTGATTTGGTCACAATTAAATTTTACATGGACACATACCCGTATTAAAACACCTACATGTGACCTTGTGTATGGAAATTAAGGCGCGTCCACCTCAACTATGTGAAGCATGCTCTTGCAACAGTGCCGGTCCTGAGTTTGTAAAGACCGGAAGCGAGAAAAAAAAGGGTTGTTTTGCCTATATTCATTAAAAAAAAAAGTGTAAAGAAAACTCCATAACGGCGATTCAAATTTGGGATATTTAGGTTACCAACAACAGAAATACCACTACACCAAAGAAACGTATTGTAAAATAGGGCCGAAAACAATTTATATTATTATTGGTTGAAAGCTGATGCTTTTTCAGCTTCCTCCAAAGCCGGCACTGCTAACATATGAGATATATAAGAATAAAAAAGGATCAAACATGTTGCACTAAGATAATCACATCAGGTCGCATCCGTTAAAAGCAGGCACGCGACAGTCAGTCTCCTAACCCTACGACTAGGAGGACATGGCTCGACTACATCAAAACCCAGTCCTGAAAGGCTTGGGTTAATATATTTTTCTATCAATACATCTTAACTAGTGATTTGGCCCTCGAATCTTTATGACACATTCATTGTACTAAATGAGAACAATGATGCATTTGAGGCGATGGACATCACTCGACTCACCTCATTTATCAAAATCTTCGATCAAGAATAGTTCTTCCGATCGTACACGGCTCTTGAGAGTTCCATTCCCACTCTAAAAAACATACTTCTCTTCATCAAATCTCTTCTAATATCACTAATTAAGTAGCAAATTAGGCTTGTGGTCACTATGTAGCAAATTGGGCTTTTGATCATGAAACACTTACAATATGTTTTAGTCGACTTTGTGAATGGATAATGAGCTACTCTGACCTTAAAAAAAAGAAGAGCATATATATGTATTGTTCATACTCTTTAACTTACAAAAATAACGATCTTGAATTTGTTTTTGAATTTGAAAAGTAAACCAAGTCAGAGTTCATACATATTAAGAGTTCGAAGAAGAAAACAACAATTCAACAAATAATGATTAATGATCATGGACTCTAACTCTCACCTTACACTACAAGAAAACACGCTAGAACCGACGGCAAAATCCGTCGGAAATCCGTCGGAAATGGGTGTTTCCGACGGATTTTGTCCGTCGGTTCTATTTCGTCGGAATAGAAAATCCGTCGGAATTCCGTCGGAAATTTCCGACGGAATTCCGACGGCTGAGTTTCCGACGGCTTTCCGACGAGTTTGCCGTCGAGAATAATTTCGACGATAATCCGAGGGATTTCCGACGGAAACTTTCCGAGGGATTTCCGACGGCTTGAGAATCCACTCCGACGACTTGTTTACCGACGGATTTCCGACGGCTTGTTTACCGACGGATTTCCGACGGCTTGTTTAGCGACGGATTTCCGACAGCTTGTTTACCGACGGATTTCCGACGGCTTGTTTACCGACGGATTTCCGACGGCTTGTTTACCGACGGATTTCCGACGGCTTGTTTACCGACGGATTTCCGGCGACTTGTTTACCGACGGATTTCCAACGGCTTGTTTACCGACGGATTTCCGACGACGTATCCGTCGATGAGGTTCTCAAACCGTCGGAAATCTGTCGGAAAATTTCCGACGGATTTCCGACGGTATGTCTAATTTTTTTAAATATTTAAAATATATATATATATTAAAATATATATATATATATACATTTAATTAATATTTATTTAAAATATATATTAATTAAATTAAATAATTTAAAAAACGAAAATTAATTATATAAATAAAATTATTCAAAACATAAATATTTAAAAGTTTTAGAAATTGTTGAAATTACATTAAAAAAAACATAATCAAAATAAATCCGGGGGCAGGTCCGGGAACTTCGTCTTGAAGAAATCCGCCCACTTGGTTTGCTTGTCCTCCAATACCGTGACCTTCGCCGTGAGCTCTTCGTTTTGCCGGATAAGGTCTTCATCCATCGAGAAACTGGCCGAAGAAGAAGGGGATTGGGTCGCAATCTTACCCAACCCCGGCCGACGACCTTTCCTAACCGGTACCTCCTACAAAAACAATTAAAAAGTTTAGAATTTCAAAAAAATAAAAATTATCTTAATAAATATTATCATAAGTTTTACTTACCGCGAGGACTAGCTCGTTAAGCTCGGCCCGAGTGACTTCGTTGGATCCGGTGTAATCGTCTTGCGATCTCTGGGTAAGCAAATCGTCTTTCGTCCTCTTCACGGTTTCGACGTACTCCCTCACTTCTGAATCTTGAATTTGGCCCGTCTTCTTGTTGGTGTGCGTCCTCTCCATCAATGCAAGGTGATCCGGCTCTTCGCCCAATTCCGCCGTCTACGAAATATATAAAACGGTTAAAGAAAACCGTTTTTAATAAAAAAGAACTAAAAATCGAAAAAGTACTTACCATTTCGTCGGCTGTTGTCAAGTAGCTCTTTGCCCCGTTGTTGTGAACTGCTTTTCCCTTCCCCTTCCGGTCACTCCTCCGGTTCTTGGTGTGAGTCTCAGAAACAGCTACGGTAGTCGGCAAATTCCAGTAGGGCCGGTACCCATTGTACACAACCTCGTTCAAACCTTTCGGCTTATCTTTCCCCTTCTTCAAAGCCTTCTTCCAATCGCATATGTGGCGAGAGAATTGTCGGGCAGCCTCCGAGTGAAATTCTGCCTCGACCGTCTTCGTAAGCGTATACTTCCAATTAAACTCTTGCTACAAAAAAAACAAATAAAATTTGTTAACAAAATCTCAAAATATAATACAAACAAGTAATTAAATTATCGCTTACCGCAAAGGTACGAAACCACATATCTTGGTCGTCCGACGGCATAGAGGTATATGTCGGGTACGGGTGTTTGAGGAGGCTGTGCAACATCCTCAAAATCGACTTGCTAATGCCATTCCCGGAGTATCCAAACCTATAAAAAAAAAAAAATCAATAATAAATATAAAAATATTATTTAAGAAAAGACATAGTATTACCAAGTAGATCTCGGGGTGCGGCGTTTCGGGTCGAGAACTACTCATAGTTCTCGTCCCGGCTGTTGAACGAGCTCCTCGACGGTCATGATCGTCGGTTGACTTACACTCTCTGCATCGAGAGTAGGTGAAGGCGCCGTAGGCGGGACAAAACCCGGGTTCGGATTTGAGGCTGCGGGCCTCCGCCCTCCTTGCCTCGAACCGCCGGCACGGTCACTATCAAAATTCTCGTAAGACCTACAACAATTAAAAAAAAGTTAACGAAATCATTTGAAAATTTATATAAGCAATAAATACATGTAAAAAAACAAAACCTTACATAAAAAACATTGTAGCATTACATATATATAAAAACCGTTTTATATACATATTAAATATATAAAAAATGTACAAAAAATGTTTTTAATATATAACTATATAAAAAAGTTTTTTAAATTAACATTTTTATAAAAAACGTTTTATATACATTTCATATATAAAAAATGTACAAAAAACGTTTATAATATATAAGTATATAAATTTTTTTTAAAAAAATTTACATATATATAAAACGTTTTATATACATATTAAATATATAAAAAATTTACAAAAAACGTTTTTAATATATAAAGTTTTTTAAATTAACATTTATATAAAAAAACGTTTTATATACATATTAAATATATAAAAAATATACAAAAAACGTTTCTAATATATAAGTATATAAATATTTTTTTAAAAAAATTTACATATATATTACAAC
>PKML01041100.1:13625-44685 GCA_002933935.1 Eutrema yunnanense
TATCTGTTTTCTGAAAACCTTTTAAAACCCATCCGCTTTTTTGTTAGTAAAGTTCTTGATAAAATTATTGAAAAAACTATAAACGTTGCAAAATTATACTACTCATATTGCTAAGATATTAACGAAGGAGTTATGAATAATGAAAACTATTTAAATAGTGTTTATAAAAATAAAATATTTACTACTTGAGCAATTCTCATAAACACCATTACAATAAGTTTTTGTTTCAAACATATTATCACTAGTTTGTTATTTCCACAACTACCGCAAACATTGATTTTTTTCCACAAATACCACAAAACTAAAACTAATTTTTTAATCCTCAAAACTAAACCCTAAAACCTCAAAAATAAACTATAAACCATAAACCCAAACAGTGGCGGAGCCAAAAAATTTCTTACTGTGGGGCCGAAACAAAAAAAATACTAAAAATCATAGTCTATAAATTACCAAAAAAATCTATTGTACTTGATTTAAGTGTTTTCACACAGTCAATTAATAACTAAAGTGCACACTACTGCAATCATAACAGTATATCGATGTAGTACTTTAGGATCGAATCCACATAGACCAAGTGTAACGCTACGAGTATGCAGAAGGAAAGTAAATCTAAGATGAATGATGTTTGTTTGTTGGTTGTAACTTCTAAAACTAAGAATGATGAATGAAACGATATAAATTCAGTAAAAGAAAGCGCTAGGTCCTTAGGTAATTCGCAGGAAATCCAGATTCACTAAACAGACTATCGATTAGGGAGATGATTAAGACCCATTCTTGAACTCAAACATGAATGTCTAGCTAGCCCACTGTCGTGGTACTACCTAATATGCCTATCAACCTAAGAATCTAAACTGTCGTTTGACCTTAAAATTCCAGGCAAGCATTAAAGTCCAAGTTTGATTAGTTCACAAATCGCCTTAGCATCAGCTTTCGTTGGCTAAAGACGATTTGCTCATCTATGTTCTATCAGGAAATCTAAAGCACTTTTGATAAATAGATTAATCCTAAGATCATAAACTAGGTGATCAATCTAGTCTAAGCCTTAATTCCGACAATAGATGAAGAACTCTATGTAATTCTCTAATCTAACAGATCCATTTCAGTGATTCATGGAGAATCCCTTGAAACCTTAATAACCTAACAGGGTGATTACTCAGACATAATTGCAGAGAAAACACAGAGAGATGAAAAGAAATTCATAATCAATATAAAAGAGAAATCCAAAAGGGTTCATAAATTCTTCTCAAAAGATGATGAGTTAGAGATTCGTCTCCCACAACTTACAGAGCAAAAGCCAAAATTCTCTGATGAAAAATAAATCGTAACCAAAAGAAAACCTAAAAAAGTGTTTTTATCAAGTTGCAGGTCGAAACGGGTCGAAAACAGGTGAAATTGGGCCGAAACAGGGAAAATCAGGCCAGATCTGCGAATTTCAGGGGCTGGATCGATCGATCCAGTTGTGGGATCGATCGATCCCGGGCGCGACGAGTGGTCGATCTGGTTCTGGTATGTCTGTATAAGGGCGTTTCAAGGGATCGATCGATCTGGTTCTGGTCAGTCTTAATTTTCTAGAATTTCCGCCTTTTTCGCTTCTTGGTCCAAACTTCATCCTGAAAATGTCTCCTGACCTGAAATGACTTGAAATAGACTAAAACGACTCGATAGAGACTAAAAAATGATTCAAAATAAGAGTTAGAATGCGTTAAAAACGCAACACATCAACTCCCCCAGACTTAGCTTTTTGCTTGCCCTCAAGCAAACATAGAAACCAAGAACAGGGAAGAGGTTTGAAAACACGGAGATTCACCTTTTCTCTAGAACTCTGCAGTCACCGTTATCTTAGCGATCCACATGTTGCCTAACTAACTTCAAATCAAACCACGATGTACTTCTCCGCGGGCATTGCAGCCTTCCCAGATTTACAGCATTATCTCACAGAATAACTCAAAGGCCATCATCGCTGGGTCTTATCGAAAGATCATGGTGCCAAGGACCTTCTAGACTCTTTCCCTTTCGATATCATGATGAGACAATTACAAAACTTTGGTATCTTTCTCTCCCCCAGACTTATTCTTTTCTCATTCTTTTTTTTCGCAGGGTTAACGGCTGATGGAACGCGAGTACTGATGGTTTTTTGCCACCGAATCCCCGGTTCATTTTAGTGCCACCCTTTCATTCTAAAGTGTAGGCGAATACTGATATCATGGGAAATTTTCCTAACCTCGCTTCCAACCTTAGTGTGATAATCTCTTTCGAAGTAAAATAATGGGGTCAATGGAAATTTTCCTATCCCTTTACTCGAAAGAAAATCATTTCATCTTTTCTGCTTATCTAACAACTGAGGGGGAGAATTACCATATTTTCACACTGATTGTCTTTGTCAGATACGAATGAGGAGTCAAGTCCTGAAGATACCAATTCCTAACGATGAGGTAAAAGGAAGAGCTCATAAACTAGCTCAGGCCATTGAATTTCTGTAAGGATATGGATGCCTCTGATGGACTGGTCAGCCCTTGGATTTTTCATTAGTCTGATCTGAAGCTAAGTTCTGCAACAATGTTCACTTAAACGTAGATAAGAACATAAATTTCAAGAAAATGATCATAATCTCCAACAAGTTTTGACTCAATAAAACATAGATTGACTCAAGAAAACATCAAAATGACTCAAGAGAAAAACAAAAGAAAAGAAAATGACGTCAGCAAACGATAAACACCCTCCCCCAGACTTACTTCACACCGTCTCGGTGTGAGAATAAACCAGAGAGAAGGTGAAACAGACTCAAAGAAAGAAAATAAAGAAAAGGAAAAAAATGGATAATACAATGGGTAGAAGGCGTTACACCTGCTCGGAGCTGAGTGTCTGAGGAACTGTGGCTGGTTGTCTCACCAACGTGCCTCCTGCGTCTGCTGAGGTGCTCTCCTGGGTCAGATAAATCGCCCTCATCAACATTCGCGGTCCCGTGTCCAGCAACATCGGGCTCGGTCCCTAGGTCGTGCATGCCAGTAGCTGGCTCATCATCACGCTCATCGGCAGTGGCAGGTGGCTTGAAACAAGAAGGCCTACGCGGAACCGGTATCCGAGAAAGTGCTCCCCATATTCTCGTCAGCATGTTGTTGTTCTTCTGCAGTGCGCTGGTGATATAGTCCCACCTCATTTCAGCATTTACCTCGGTCGGGCAAGGAGGTAGGTGGTACTCACTGCAATCTGGAGGAAGCAAGAACTCTGTCGGAACAGCGGGGTCGACAGGATCACTCTCATAAAAGGCCTCCTGATGGCGAGATGTGGAAGCGCGAGGAGATGAGCAAGAGGGTCTGGCTGATGATCCTCTGCGTCGGGATTTAGGCGCTGGATCTGGGCATAGTCGCTCAGGTGGTGGTAGAAACTAGATGTTGTAGGGCCCAATTACTGCGGTAATGTCTGGCTGTGTTAGCTGGCAGTGTAGGAGGCGGCCCTCGCGGTCGCAGAACTCATAAATGTAGTTGGCCTTGAGAATGGTGCAAGATTTCAGAAGCTTCATGTCCAAGTAAGCAGGTGTATCCAAGCACTCGTAGCCATCTACATTGACCCCAAGGTGCCTGAAGAGGGGGGTAAGCGCACTCCCAATGGCCTCCTTCTGTAACTGGTTCGACAAGAACTGCATCTTCTTCGCTACCAGAGTACGAGCAAATACGACGCCCATGTTCATATTGTCAATGCTCTCGTACTTACGTTGATAATCTGCAGACATCTTGTCACATAGCCCATAATGAAGTAACAACATCTCGTCAGACCGCACCGCACCTGCCTCATTCTTTGCAAACAAGATCTCACTGATTATCTTAGCAACAACCTGAATGGCAGGATTCCAAATCGATGTCTGCTTCGCATACCTGGACTGACAAGTTCCTGAAGCGATGGTTTCCCAAAGGCTAGCCTGATGAGGGAAATCAGTGGGAAACCGGACTCTAGTCTTCCGATGTTCGAAATCGTAGAGCTTGCAAAGATCCTCAATCGCAATCTCATAGAGTACTCCGCTAGAGAAGAATGACAGTGAAGCTCCTGAGACCTACTCGAACTTCGGGTTAGTGAAATTAAGGCTGACCGTCGAGAGTAGTTGACGCACCAAATCGGGATAGATTGGATGCGCCTGCGAGGCAATGTTCCCCAGCCCAATCTTTCTCAGAATGTTGTCTACATCCTGGCGTATGCCCATGTTGTCCAAAGTAGTTGGACAAATCATCCTTGTAGGCATCATCTGAACGGTGAGAAACCGGTTGTAGAAGAGGGAATCAAAGTGGTCCCAGGCGTCGCCCAACTGTCTGCTTTGGTACCGGCTGTTCTTGGAGAGGTCGTCTGGTGTACTGCCCTCGATCACTCTAATGTAAGAGTGTTCAAATCTAGTCTTTTCAGGACGCGGCCAGGGTGAGGCAATCACCGGAGCTGTGCCTGAGGATGTGCCAGCGTCTGAACCAGTACGAAATCGGGCTGCTGGTTTTGTTGACTTCACTGCCTTCTTTTTGAACCAGTACACATTTTCTGCAAGGTGAACAAGAAGACAAGTAAGACAAACCATCAAAACCGAAAATTTGACAAAGTGATGATTTTGGCAATTCAAGCGCGAAATCGAGTTAATGCATCATCAAATTCATTAAATTCCCGGCCATATCCACGTATAGAATCAATAATCCCAAATTCTAGGACAATTTCAAACTTCTCAAAATTCCCAAAATCTCTAATCTATCCAATCACACAAATTCAGGGGTGTATAAAGTAGACCCAACTCAAAATCGGTCTAAAGCATGTGTGGAGAACCTAAAGCAAACCAAGAACAAGCAATAAATTCGAAATTGAATTTTCACAAATTGAACCCTAGAATTTTCGGACAGAAAAAGGATTTTCGAGTGCCATACCGTTGCAGATCGAGAATGGCGATGAGAGAATCAGAGAGAGCTAAAAAAATCGAGTGGAATGGACCCAAGAATCGTCAAAAACCGTGGAGAATCAAGAGAGTTATGGAGATTTGAAGTTCAAAGTTCTTGAAATCTCTCAAAAACGGGTTTTGAAAAAAAAATTGGAGAAGATGAAGTTTTGATCCAAAAAATCGTGGGAGAGGGGTTAAAATCGCGAAAACCGGTTTGATTTAAGTGGTGTAAACCGGTTTTGGCCGGAAAATTAAACCAGAAATCCATACATTGGCCGGATCGATCGATTCAGGGGGGATCGATCGATCCAGTCAAAATTTTCGGACCTAGATCGATCGTTCCAAGGTGAAGGGTCGTTCCAGATATGAGCGGTCTGGGGGATCGATCGATCCAAGGCATGGATCGATAGATCTTGCATTCGACTTTTTTTTTTTTTGAAAAACCTGAAACAAGGAAAAACAAAACCAAAAATTAACTGCAAAGAAAAAAGAAAAGAGTGGTATATACACGTACCAGTGGGTTGCCTCCCACCAAGCGCTTGTTTTGAGTCACGAGCTTGACTTTGAAGCCTTTCAGGCTATAGGTGGTTCACTGAGAGGGATGGAGTCTCCTTCATTGAGTTCCGTGTCAACAAGATATGGTTTTAGGCGCTGACCATTTACCACAAATTCACCTCCTGTAGTGTCCAGCAACACAACAGCTCCGTATGGCTTTACTTCTTTGATGGTGAAAGGTCCAGACCATCGCGAACGCAGTTTGCCAGAAAAAAGCTTCAACCGAGAGTTGAAGAGTAAAACCTTATCAGTGGCAGAGAAATTCCTTGGAATGATCTTCTTGTCATGATAGGCCTTTGTTCTCTCCTTGTAGATCTTTGAGTTTTCATACGCTTGGTGACGAATCTCATCCAACTCGTTCAGCTGAATCATCCTCCTCTCAGATGCAGGTTTGATGTCGAAATTCAACGACTTCACAGCCCATGCTGCTTTGTACTCGAGCTCCACTGGAAGATGACATGGTTTCCCATAGACAAGATGGAATGGGGTGGTACCAAGGGGTGTCTTGTACGCAGTCCTGTACGCCCAAAGAGCATCATCAAGCTTGGCAGCCCAATCTTTCCTCGTAGTGTTCACAGTCTTTTGGAGGATACTCTTGATTTCTCTGTTGGAAACCTCGACCTGGCCACTCGTCTGAGGATGATAAGGAGTGGCGACCTTGTGCTTTACACCATTCTTCTTAAGGAGATTCTCAAAGACTTTGTTAATGAAATGAGATCCACCATCGCTTATCACCACTCTTGGCACTCCAAACATTGGGAATATCACAGATTTGAACATCTTAAGAACCACATTGGAATCGTTAGTAGGACTAGCCATTGCTTCGACCCACTTGGACACGTAGTCCACAGCAACAAGGATGTACTTATTCCCATAGGAAGATGGAAATGGCCCCATGAAGTCGATTCCCCAGCAGTCAAACACCTCAACCTCTAGTATGAAATTCTGAGGCATCTCATTCCTCTTGCTGATGTTTCCTTGCCTTTGACATGCATCACACTTAGAAACAAAAGCGCGAGCATCCTGAAACATGGTTGGCCACCAGAAACCAGCCTGCAGCACCTTAGACACCGTTTTGAAGGTAGCAAAATGTCCTGCGTAGTTAGTGATATATCATGGTTTTTACCCTGTTTAAGCCATGATATAAGTCTGTTTTATCGAGTCTTTATTCTATTATAGAGTCTTTTAAAGTCTTTTACAGGTTTTAGCACATTTGGAGCATTATTGGAGATATTGGAGTTTTATGGAGCGTTCTGGAGCAAAACTGAAGTCTGATGACTAAGTGCCCGATCAAAGCGTCAAGCATCGATCGATACCCCCTGGTATCGATCGACACCCATCGAACAGATCACGACCCGCGACTTTTAATGAAGTTTGAAGAATTGCAGAACTTGCCCAGAAGACTTTAATATTTACAAGAAGACCCCAATTCGTGTTTAGACTATTAAATTAGGTTTTACAGCCACTTTGGCGGTGTGTTTTTTCATTAAGTTTATTTCTGAAGATTTCTGAGATAGTTTAGGAAGAGGAGACAAGTCAGAACTCTGTTCATCTGAGAGAAGATTTCGAACCTCTGTTTTATTCTCTACTCTTGTTTATTTCTATTGATGATTTATTCATTTATGTTGATTGCTTCAATTTCCATGTCTGAGTAGATCCCTTGTTAGGTTCAGGGTTCTCAATAGGGTTTTTTCTGAATGCTAGATTGATTTGTTATTAGGATTCACCATCTGAATTAATTCTTCACCATAGGTTGTTTGCAAAGCTAATTCTAGATTGATCACCTAGAACTTAGATCTTAGGATAATTGATTAGGCGCGAGAGTGCGATTGATTACCTGACAGAACCTAGGGTGAGCAAAATAACTATTCGCAAAGAGATTTGGTTTAGTTGTTTTGTGAACAAATCAAACCTGATAATAAAAGCTGGTTTAGACTTTAGGATTCGCAAAGAGATTTGGAATTCCTAGGATTTAGACTTAGATAGTTTTCGCAACGAGAGTTGGTTAACTATATCTTAGTGATTTGAGTTCAAGAACCGTGCCCAATCTGAATTCTGTTAGTTAATTTATCTGCATTTAGTGATTCCCTGAGAAATTCACTGAACCTATCTTTCTCCAATTGAGTTTACAACCGATTTAATTTAAGTACTGTTTTCAATACAATTTATTGCTTAGCGTAATTCCCACATTCATAATCTATTGTGTGTTTCTGTGAGTCATTGTGTTCGACCCCTAGCTATACTATAACTACTGCTTAGTATCTAAATAGGGTATTAATTTGAGCATATCAAATTTGGCGCCGTTGCCGGGGACTCAATTCGCCATTAGATTTTGTTTGTGTATTTCGACTAAGTTCGTCGGTATCGATCGATACTGTCTAGTATCGGTTGATACTCGCCGTTCTCTTTTGTTGATATCGATCGACACCACTTGGTATCGGTCGATACTCATCGGGTTACCAAGTTACTTACGTTCTTGACTTCTGTTTTCAGGTGTATGCCATATCATAAGACAAGAAGGAACAATAACACTCAGCTAGTTGAATTGTCTTTGGAGCAACTAGCACTTGTAGAACGCACAAACAGGAAGGCAAAGAAACCAGCAGAGATGAACAACAATCAAGTACAGTTGGTTCAAGATGAGGCTGGTGTCTACAGGGACCGAGAGGGTCGTTTGTGCAATGAGAGAGGACAACGTCTGGATGGAGAGGGGAACATCATCCCGCATGCTCCTGTTGTCGCTGGCAATGCCGCTGGGAACGCGAACCCAGTGAATGCTGAGAACGCTGTGGTTAACCGTGGTAGGACGATTGGTGAGTGCAACAGACCTGACCAGTTTTACGCAAATCGCTCCGCGATCCGTCCTCCTGCTTTCCCAAGGAATGACTTTGAGCTGAAACCTACATACTACACTCTTATGGGACAGCACCCTTTTCATGGTCTTTCTAGCGAGCATCCTATGGATCATGTTGAGAGGTTCGAAGACTTGGTCACTAGCATCAAGAGCAATGAAGTCTTTTACGACTATCTTTTCTACAAACTTTTCGCATATTCTCTTGGTGGGGAAGCAACCTACTGGTTGAAACAGTTACCTCCTGGATCGCTGACTAACTGGAAGGAAACTAAGACTGCTTTCCTGACAAACTTTTATGATGATGCAAGATCCGAGGACCTGAGGAACAAAATCTCGCAGTTCTCTCAAGGACCTACTGAGGCGTTCAAAGCTGCTTGGACGAGGTTCAAATCATATCAGAGAGACTGTCCACATCATAGATACTCTGATGTTCAGCTGATGGGATTCTTCTTTAGAGGACTTGATTGGAGGTACCAAATGACTTTGGATGCTTCACGCAATGGAAACTTCAACACCAGATATCCTGATGAAGCCTATGTCCTGATTGAGAACTTGGCGTCTGCCAATAGCACCAAGAATGCTGATTTTGAGCGGAAGAAGCTAGTTGGTAACATGGTTCACAGATCGCTGACTTTCAAGATAAGTTGGATTCTATGCACAGTCTACTAATGGGCAAGACACAGAAAGCTGTTCACTTTGCTGAAGATGTCGAGGCATTCAACAAGGATGAAGTAGAGGATGTTAACTACATTGGTGGTTCTGGTTTTCAGGGTCAGAGAAACTTCAACAACAACCGGAACTTCAACAACAACTCGCGGCAAGGAGGATCAAATCAGTTTGGCCAGAAACCATCTCAGAACAGTGGGTATGTAAGAAACTATGAGAATTCATTCTATCAGCCTGTACCTACTAAGCTCCCAGATAGCAAGATCGAGGCTATGTTTGAACAACTGGTTCAAGGACAGCAGCAGCTCACAGTGAATCTCAACGGAAAGATAGATGAGGTGTACAAGGATCTGAGCGGAAGGATCGATGCTCTCAATACCCATCAGAAGATGCTGGAAACGCAAGTGGCTCAAACTGCAGCAGATGTGAAAGCAAAAGCGACTCAAGCACATAACGAATATGTCAATGCCATCACCTTTCCCAGCGCAGGAAATCTCGAACACCTTTCAGAAGGTGATTTCGAAGTTGACTCATCAGTATCGATCGATGCCACTGCTGAAGAACCGTTACATGAATCTTGTGTCGATCGACACCACCCTGGTATCGATCGACACCCATCGCAAGCTGAACTAGAAACCGCGAAGGAACCAGAGATGATTAAGGAACGTGTCTACAAGCCTAAGGTTCCATACCCTCGAGTACCCAAACACCTCAGGTATCCCATTTTCCCAAAGCAGTTGCGTGGCTTTGAGAAGATGGTACGAAGAATTCCTCTTACACACACTTTTGAAGAAGCTCTAGAGTACATGCCTCTGCTGAGTCACTTCAGAGATTGCAGAGAAACTGAGGACGAGATTAAGGCACTTTTCGCCAATGTCAGAAGTGCACCGCCTCCATTGAAGCGGTTGACTAAGAGGGACGATCCAGGGAAATTTTCAGTTTCATGCTCCATCTCTGGAGTCGAAATCAAGGAATCACTGGTTGATTCAGGGTCTAGCGTGAATGTCATGTCAAAGGCACTTGCAGAGAAGCTTAGGATCGATGACATACGACCTACTCAGATACCTCTCACATTCGCGAACTCTTCCACATCTGTTCCGTACGGTACAATCCCTGACTTGATGGTTAAGGTAGGAGACTGTCTGGTTCCTGCTGATTTTCAGGTTGTGGAGATGCATGCAAGGTCTAGCACACCTTTGATTCTTGGGAGACCGTTCATGGCTACTGCTGGCGCAGTTATGGACACACCCAGTAGGAGGATTTCATTCTCGTACATTGACGAACATATCTCCTACGAAGCCATCCCTTCTAGACGGACTCCGAAACATATATCTTGTATCACTGTTGGTGCAAGAGAAACATTGATGGTTGACCTTTTGGACGAGCCAGATGTTGTGCCAACTGTCATAGAAGCTCTGAATCATCCTCCTATCATCGCCAGGAAAGTCATCAAACAGACTAAGGCAAAGACGGAGGGGAAGAACATAAAAGTCGAGTGTGCAACATGTGTCACTTTAACCCCTCAAAAGTGCGATGGAGATTCGATCGAGTACAAGGTGAAGTGCAAAGGACGCTTGAAACCGTTCTCTAAGGCCAGAATCATCCTAACTACGGAGCTGAAGGAGAAAGGGCAAGAGGCTATTGAGCGTATGCTGCGCAAAACTCTGAGTTTGGAAGTATCTAGTTGTGGGACTTGCATGGGAGTGCGTTCCTTAATCCCTTCCGACTGATCGTCCGTACAGTCAAGCTCATGACGTTAAACAAGCGATGAGTGGGAGGCAACCCACTGGTAAGTCTGTACATACGTTTTTGTATCCATTTTGTTTTTGATTTTTGGTCTTGTGTCTTGTGTTAAGCGTGAAGCAGATTTGACAAGGAGTATCGATCGACACCAGTCAGTGTCGATCGATACCAAGTGTCGTAAAGAGGAGCATGATTTTCATAAGTTTTAATCGGCACCATCCAGTGTCGACCAAAAACGGCATGTATCGATCGATACTCCTGGGTATCGATCGATGCTCCACGGCCAGGTAAGTTCCTTTAAAACCCTACGGTTTTTTTCTTTTTCCTCCACCGCCTCCATTGCTCGATACAAATACCGACCTCTCTTTAAAAAAAATCACCAACCTTCGTTTCTCAACGGATTTGGGTGATTTTTGTGCCTATTCTGCTTGGATTTTCATCCTCTGTCCCATTCTCTCACTCATTCTCGCGATCTAAAAGGTATGAATCACAATTTCTCACCTTTCAATCCGTGACCCAATGTTTGATTTTCGACTTTTAAGGTTCTAGAACTTGTTTTCCTGCACGATTATCACTTGCTTTGTGTGCTCTAGACTTGGTCGAATCTTGCATTGCACCTAACTGCCCTTGGATTACACTTTTAGAGTTTTCCGATTTGAACTCTTCGCGTGGCATTCGATACATGTGTGAGTATCGACCGATACGATGCTCATTGTTTTACTTGGCCGAGATTGCTGTGTTTGAGAGCGATGTTGGATTTATGCCGTTTTTCGTGTTTGTTGATGATGCAGATGTCTACGCGAAAGAGAACACGCACTGATACCGCATCCAGCTCTAACCCACCAGAGAAGGAGTACCAGTTGGGTGCTCGAGTCGAATTCTTTCGCAATGGGATTTGGACGCCAGGTTCAGTTACAGCCTGTCTCACCCATCTTCGCTATAAGGTTCAGCCCGCCAATTCTACCGACTCCACAGTGGCCTGAGGACACGGACGTCCCGATGGAGCCAGCTGCATTTCAGAGGTTGATGATAGCGAGCATGAAGAGCATCTGGGCTGCTGTTCGCTGCCGTTGCACGACTACCACGGATGCTGATTCGTCATCCCAGCCTGGACCTTCACACACCGCTGCCGCTTCTGCTTCTGATGGTGATTCTGAGGAGATGCAGGATTAGTCTTCTCTATCTTCACGTTTGTATTTTTCTTTTTTTTTCTTTTCTTTTTATTTTCTGTTGAACTTATGTCAGTATTTGTTTTTGCATTTGAACTTCTTTGGATTTATGTTTGATCTACCATGTTGCTTTTAACATGTTTTTGAGTGTTCCTAACAGTGCTAACCTTTAACACTTTGGATCGCTTTCCCTGGTTTAAGCAACTCGACACCCCTGATTTTAAATCAGTGTGTCGACATACGGTTGGTGTCGATCGATACCCTCCAGTATCGATCGATACCCTGTAAAGGTACGGTTCCTGCTTTACATAATCCACTAAGTTCATTTGTTTTCTTTCACCAACTCTAGGCTAGATAACACTGGGGACAGTGTTGTTTAAGTCTGGGGGAGGTAGTCGCTGAATTTGTTTTTGTTTTTCTTAGAGTCAGTCCATTTTTGAGTCATTCATTGTTTTATTGAGTCAAAACTTTGTCTGAGACTATGATCTTTTTCTTGAATCTATTGAGCTGACTTTGCTTCTAAGTGACCATTGTTACAGAATCAGCTCTAGATCGACTAATGAAAAATCCAAAGGCTGACCGGCTAACTAGAAGACAATCATGTTTCCAGCAAAGTTCCTTAAATCCTGAGCCAAATTTTTGCACCTCATAAATGTGGTTAGTATCTATAGAGCTTGATTCCTCATTCGTATCTGACAAAGGAACCCATGTGTTTTAAAATAATGGTATTTCTCTCCCTGTTACAAGTTAATAAATAAGGTGCATTAAAAGATGAAATGATTTTCTTCTGAGTAGAGGGTTAGGAAAATTTCCAACGATCCCATTATTCTACTTCAGAGGAAATGATCACACAAAGGTGGAAGCGAGGTTTGGAAAATTTCCTATGATACCATTATTCGCCTACACATTTGATTACTTTTGAGGGAAGAACCGGGGATTCGGTGGCAAACACCATCAATACTCGCGTCTCGAACCTTAATTTGTACATGCAAGAGATATAATAAGAAATAAGTCTGGGGAAAAGAAATAATACCAAAAAGTGTGAAATAATACACACATTATCTCGCAGCATCGTTCAATTAAGCCATCCTCGCTAGTTTCATCGCTGCGAATTAATATCAAGAACCTTCTAGATTCTTTCCCATACAATATCATGATAAGGAGAAGTACGTAGTGGTTAGATCAAAAAGCTGGTTAAGTGACATTTGGGTGCTTGGGAAATTGGTCATTGCAACGTTTCAAGAACAGGTGAGTCTCTACGTTTTCAAACCTCTTTCTCTGGTTTAGTATTCTATTTGCTTGAGGGCAAGCAAAGGCTAAGTTTGGGGGAGTTGATATATCATGGTTTTTAACCTGTTTAAGCCATGATATAAGTCTGTTTTATCGAGTCTTTATTCTATTATAGAGTCTTTTAGAGTCTTTTACAGGTTTTAGTACATTTGGAGCATTATTGGAGATATTGGAGTTTTATGGAGCGTTCTGGAGCAAAACTGAAGTCTGGTGACTAAGTGCCCGATCAAAGCGTCAAGCATCGATCGATACCCCCTGGTATCGATCGACACCCATCGAGCAGATCACGACCCGCGACTTTTAATGAAGTTTGAAGAATTGTAGAACTTGCCCAGAAGACTTTAATATTTACAAGAAGACCCCAATTCGTGTTTAGACTATTAAATTAGATTATACAGCCACTTTGGCTGTGTGCTTTTTCATTAAGTTTATTTCTGAAGATTTCTGAGAGAGTTTAGGAAGAGGAGACAAGTCAGAGCTCTGTTCGTCTGAGAGAAGATTTCGAACCTATGTTTTATTCTCTACTCTTGTTTATTTCTATTGATGATTTATTCAGTTATGTTGATTGCTTCAATTTCCATATATGAGTAGATCCCTTGTTAGGTTCAGGGTTCTCAATAGGGTTTTCTCTGAATGCTAGATTGATCTGTTATTAGGATTCACCATCTGAATTAATTCTTCACCATATGTTGTTTGCAAAGCTAATTCTAGATTGATCCCCTAGAACTTAGATCTTAGGATAATTGATTAGGCGCGAGAGTGCAATTGACAGAACCTAGGGTGAGCAAAATAACTATTCGCAAAGAGATTTGGTTTAGTTGTTTTGTGAACAAATCAAACCTGATAATAAAAGCTGGTTTAGACTTTATGATTCGCAAAGAGATTTGGAATTCCTATGATTTAGACTTAGATAGTTTTCGCAACGAGAGTTGGTTAACTATATCGTAGTGATTTGAGTTCAAGAACCGTGCCCAATCTGAATCATGTTAGTTAATTTATCTGCATTTAGTGATTTTCTGAGAAATTCTCTGAACCTATCTTTCTCCAATTGAGTTTACAACCGATTTAATTTAAGTACTGTTTTCAATACAATTTATTGCTTAGCGTAATTCCCACATTCATAATCTATTTTGTGTTTCTGTGAGTCCTTGTGTTCGACCCCTAGCTATACTATAACTACTGCTTAGTATCTAAATAGGGTATTAATTTGAGCATATCAGTTAGATCCATGGCAATGGAAAATAATACCAGAAATCTCTTCTTCTGAAACACACCGTCTAATGATACCATCAGAGCACTGCTTGTAGAGGTAAGGCTCATCCCAGAAATAGTGTCTGATGTCGCGCAGAAACTTCTTCTTGTTGTATCCGGTAAAACTATCTGGTTTCACCTATGCAGCCAAGTAATTGGCAATTTCACCAAACCAAGGAAATTCTGCGTTTTGAGCAAGCATGACATCTATTGCATAAATGTTCTCCACAGGGAGGAAATCATTGATAGGAATTCCCTCTTCTACGCGCAGCCTGGACAAGTGATCTGCAACTCCATATTCGATCCCCTTCTTGTCCTTCACATCGATGTCAAATTCCTGCAGCAAGAGCATCCATCGCAACAATCTAGGCTTGGTATCTTTCTTAGAGAATATATACCTCAAGGCAGCATGGTCCGTGTGAACGATGACTTTGGACCCCACAAGGTATGTTCTAAATTTCTCACAAGCGTAGACAACTGCAAGAATCTCCTTCTCCGTAGTGGCATACTTGCATTGAGCATCATCAAGAGTTCTGCTTGCATAGTAAATAACATGCAGTCTTTTCTCCTTTCGCTGTCCCAAAACAGCTCCTACATCATACTCACTGGCATCACACATCACCTCGAAAGGCAATTCCCAGTCTGGTGGTTGCACAATGGGTGCGCTCATAATTTCTCCTTTGAGTGTATGGAAGGCTTCCAAGCACTCATTATCAAAGTCGAACTTCACATCCTTGCACAGCAGCCTTGTCAGAGGTCTAGCAATCTTTGAGAAGTCCTTGATGAACCTCCTGTAGAAACCATCATGTCCAAGAAAAGTTCTGATTCCTTTGACAAAATTCGGTGGCTGCAGGCTCGTCATGACCTCGATCTTAGCTCTGTCAACTTCGATCCCCTTCTCTGAGATCCTGTGTCCCAAGACAATCCCATGTTTCACCATGAAATGGCATTTCTCCCAGTTCATAACCAAATGCTTCTCTTCGCAGCGTCTAAGTACCCTGTACAAATTAGAAAGACAAACAGAAAAGGAGGATCCAAAGACAGAAAAGTCATCCATGAAAATCTCCATTATCTCCTCGATCATGTCTGTGAAGATTGACATCATGCAGTGCTGGATCGTGGCTGGCGCATTGCACAAGCCAAAAGGCATTCTGCGATAAGCAAAAGTGCCATACGGACATGTGAATGTGGTCTTTTCCTGATCATCTGGATGAATCGAAATCTGAAAGAAACCAGAATAACCATCTAGAAAATAGTAGTACGAGTGGTTAGCCAATCTCTCAAGCATTTGATCAATAAAAGGCAGAGGAAAATGATCTTTGCGAGTCGCAGCATTGAATTTCCTGTAATCTATGCACATCCTATGACCAGTGACAGTCCTAGTTGGGATCAACTCATTCCTATCATTCTTAACTACTGTCACACCACCTTTCTTAGGCACTACATGCACATGACTCACCCATGCACTATCAGAGATAAGGTATATGATACCGGCTTCTAGAAGTTTCATTATCTCTTTCCTTACAACATCTTTTAGATTCGGGTTTAACCGTCTCTAATGTTCTATAGAAGTCCTCGATTCATCTTCTAGATGTATCCTATGCATGCAAAGATTTGGTGAGATTCCTGTGATGTCATCTAGGGAATAGCCTAATGCTTTACGATATTTTCTCAGTTCGCACAAAAGCAAGGCAGTCTCAACATTATTCAACTCAGCATTGATGATGACAGGATATGTTGAGTTAGGACCAAGAAATGCGTACCTTAGCCCAGCGGGAAGTGGTTTGAGCTCGAGTTTTGGAGCTTTCAGCTCGCTCCATGGATTGCTGGTCCGCGCAGGTGGTTCGACAATGGAGGATTGCTCTGCAGCTCCATCAAGTGCGACGAAAGCTACCATCTTCTCCACTCTAGCGATGGAGTCAAGCATTTTGGCATACCTAGTTGTATCCTCGCTCAAGTACCCAAATTCACTTTCGGACTGAGTCAAAGCAATCTCCAGAGGATCGTCTACTAGCAACTCGTCTGTCACTCCTTCAGTGGCCTCAGAAACGCAGTCAACCCAGAACGTCTGCCCATCTATCGTCGGTTTCTTCAACAACTTATCCATTGTGAACTTCATTACCAAATCACCCAAATGAAGATTGATCTTGCCTTTCTGCACATCAATAATGGCTCCAGCGGTAGCCAAGAAAGATCTTCCCAAGATGAGAGGATCTTTTGGTTCTGTGTCTAGCTCAAGGACTACAAAGTCTGCAGGAATGTACCCATTACCAATCTTCACCGGTAAGTCCTCAAGAATACCCAGCGGGAGTTTCACAGAGCGATCAGCAAACACCAAAAAGACTCAAGTGGGTTTGAACGTTGTGAGGCCAATGCGCTTAGCAACAGAGTAAGGCATAAGATTCACACTAGCCCTCAAATTGCAGAGAGAACGTTCGAATGTCAGTGACCCAATCTGTACAGCGAGCACAAATCTTCCAGGATCGCCTAGTTTCTTAGGCATTCTACTTTGCAACAAGGCGTTGCACTCCTCTGTGATCATCATCACACCTTCCTCGCTCGTTATCTTGTTGGTAACCATGTCCTTCACATATTTCTTCAAAGCAGGGACCATCTGTACTGCATCAACAAAAGGTAGTCTCACAGAAAGTTCATTCACAAGAGACTTACATTTTGCTTGCTCAAGATCTCTCTGCGTCTTCTTAGGGCGCCTAGGATAAGGAACCTTGGGCACATAGACACGCTCTGGCAGAATTTCAGGTTCATCAATGACTACCTGAGGTGTAGACAAAGTATTTGTCTTATGTGCTGCACTATCACTTTCAACATCTATGATCTCAGAAGTCTTCTTGTTCTTTTCAGAAACAGTCACAGTTTCAATCTCTTTTCCACTTCTCAGCGTGATTGCTTGGACAAACTCATTTAGTGGATTATGTTCACCTTTTCCTGGAAGAACTCCATTAGGTCTCTTAATTGCCTCTGCTGTCTGGGCCACCTGAGTTTCAAGCTGCTTCACATGAGTCTGAATAGTCTCGATTTTGCTGTTGAGATCCTGATACATCTCTCCTACCTTGACGTTCATCTCGTTAGCTGTTTTCTGCTGATTCATCATCAGCAGCTGCATCATTGATTCAAGCTTAGACTCCTGGTTGTTCTGAGGGTTAGGAGGTTGCTGTTTCTGCTGGAAACCACCTTGATTCTGAAAATTATTCTGCCCCTGATTTTGCACGAACGTTTTCTGCTGGAAACTGTGTAAATGGCTTATGTTCCTGATTTTGCATGCCAGTCTGCTGAAATCCCTTGGAAAAGATACTGACGCCCGGATTTTGCACGAATGTTTTCTGCTGAAAATTTTGTGCGCTCTGATTTTGCACGCCCTGATTTTGCTCTGGATAGACCTGATCCTGAGGATTTTCAACATTAGTGCTCCTGTATGACATGTTTGGGTGATTCCTGTAGTTATGGTTGAACCCTTTGTTGAAAAATCCCTGATTTTGCACGTAGTTCACTTCAACCTCATTTTCTGGATCTACCTCATAGGCTTGATGATTGTACTCATCGTCTCCAGCATCCTCACAATAGTTAACACCTTTATGATTGCTTTGGAGAAGCAATGTCAAGTTGTTAACCTTAGCAGTCAAATCAGCAATGGCGCCTGTCTCAACACTGTTGACACGTCGTGTCCTATCGTACTCAGGATTTTGATGACTCGAGCTCGAAACAAGATTCTCAATCAGTTGGTATGCTTCTTCTTTAGTCACTCGCAGCGTTCAGAGAGTTCTTAAAGTCCCAATCGACTTTATCGTAGAAAATATTCAGCACTTGCTCATCTGAATAACCATGGTGGGGGGGGGGGCACTCACGCAGATATTCCCTGAATCGTTCCCAAGTTTCATTGAAAGATTCACCTTTGTTCTGCTGAAACTGAGTGATCTTAATCCTGAGAGAGGCCGTCTTGGACTTAGTGTATAAGTGATCCAAGAATGCTGATCTGGTTGCTTCCCAAGTGGTCAGAGAACCGGGAGTAAGAGACTTAAGCCATCGCAGAGCTCTATCACTCAAAGAGAATGAGAAGAGCTTGCATTTCATATAATCAGCAGGGACTCTATTGGCACTAGTCGTGCTGCAGATCTCCTCAAACGTCTCAATGTGGCCCATGGGATTTTCAGTAGCTTTCCCATAGAACAAGTTCTGCTTGACAAGAGAGATTATCTAAGGCTTTATCTCAAAATTATGCCTCTGAATAGGCGGTGGCGAATAGCAGCCCTCTCTTGGTAGAAAGCATGAGGAGTGTCAATAGCACCAATTGCTTGGCGAGGAGGAGGTTGTCGAGCATTCCTGTGATTTGCAGCATTCCTTTGGCGTGCAGTATTCTGAGCTTGCAAAAATCTATGTTGTGCTGCAGCGACTTGCCTCTGCAGTTCCTCAGCTTGCCTTTGGGCAGCAACATCATCATCATCGCCAGGTTCGATGACATCATCATCAGCATTGAGAAGAGGGTTTATGGGGTTCCCCTCTGCATCATACTCAATCTGATTATCATCTTCGACGAGTGGGTTCAGGAGATCACGGTTCCCTGGTAAGTTGGCCATTTCTCTCCTTCTCATGTTGTTTTCTCGTTATATCCTTGCGAGTTCCTCGTTGTTCACCTGAAGTAGATTTCTAGAACCCTCGCTTCTGGTCATACACCTGAGAACACACGCAGAGATAAAACTAGTAAGTAACTACAAAAAAAAATAAAAAATTCTTAGTCTGAACTTTCGTCCAAGACTCGTAGGCAACGTTTTTGGTTCCCGGCAACGGCGCCAAATTGATTTAAGTATTTTCACACAGTCAATTAATAACTAAAGTGCACACTACTGCAATCATAACAGTATATCGATGTAGTACTTTAGGATCGAATCCACAGAGCCCAAGTGTAACGCTACGAGAATGCAGAAGGAAAGTAAATCTAAGACGAATGATGTTTGTTTGTTGGTTGTAACTTCTAAAACCAAGAATGATGAATGAAACGATATAAATTCAGTAAAAGAAAGCGCTAGGTCCTTAGGTAATTCGCAGGAAATCCAGATTCACTAAACAGACTATCGATTAGGGAGAAGATTAAGACCCGTTCTTGAACTCAAACATGAATGTCTAGCTAGCCCACTGTCGTGGTACTACCTACTATGCATATCAACCTAAGAATCTAAACTGTCGTTTGACCTTAAAATTACAGGCAAGCATTAAATTCCATGTTTGATTAGTTCACAAATCGCCTTAGCATCAGCTTTCGTTGGCTAAGGACGATTTGCTCATCTATGTTCTATCAGGAAATCTAAAGCACTTTTTATGAATAGATTAATCCTAAGATCATAAACTAGGTGATACATCTAGTCTAAGCCTTAATTCTGACAATAGATGAAGAACTCTATGTAATTCCCTAATCTAACATATCCGTTTCAGTGATTCATGGAGAATCCCTTGAAACCCTAAAAACCTAACATGGTGATTACTCAGACATAATTGCAGAAAAAACACAGAGAGATGAAAAGAAATTCATAATCAATATAAAAGAGAAATCCAAAAGGGTTCAGAAATTCTTCTCAAAAGATGATGAGTTAGAGATTCGTCTCCCACAACTTACAGAGCAAAAGCCGAAATTCTCTGATGAAAAATAAATCGTAACCAAAAGAAAACCTAAAAAAGTGTTTTTATTAAGTTGACGGTCGAAACGGGTCGAAAACAGGTGAAATTGGGCCGAAACAGGGAAAATCGGGCCAGATCTGCGAATTTCAGGGGCTGGATGGATCGATCCAGTTGTGGGATCGATTGATCCCGGGCACGATGAGTGGTCGATCTGGCCTTATGGTTGGTCTGGATAAGGGCGTTTCAAGGGATCGATCGATCCAGTCTTAATTTTCTGGAATTTCCGCCTTTTTCACTTCTTGGTCCAAACTTCATCCTGAAATGTCTCCTGACCTGAAATGAATTGAAATAGACTAAAACGACTCGATAGAGACTCGAAAACGATTCAAAATAAGAGTTAGAATGCGTTAAAAACGCAACACATCAGTACTCTACGTTCATTCATAGATTAAAACATTTTTATCATGATTTCATTCATTACATCTTCAATTATTTTTTGTGATATAATAAATGACAATCATTTAGAAACTGACCGTAACACAATATTCATTAAAAAAAAACCATCTCTCGATGGTTGTGATAGCAATAGAATAACTCCAAACTAACTTCAAAAGCGTATAAACCAAATGATGAGAAATATGTTTCTTCATTTTTACCATCACATGTTTTAGGTCTCCAAAAATATCAAATGAGTAAACAATGATTATCTTCTCATACATTATCAATATATATGTCTCGATTAAATTTCTCTATGAGATCAAATCATGCATACCATCTCTAATTGAATCCAAAATTTATGCTATAATTGAAGGGTGAAGTCAACGAAGCTTTCTCGTGGGTAAAGAGACAAGCAAAAAAAATTCATGTTTTTTTTTATATATTTTTTTTTGTTTCTTATCTTTTATGTTTTGCCAAGTAAAAATAGGATATTTTTAAACAAAATATCCGAATAACAAAAACAAAACAAAAATGAACCATGGGTAAGAGTCTTAGAATGGAGTAAACCCTTGCTTGTGATCATTGTTGTAACTTTGTGGTAGAAGATATGGGTACCTAACAACAGTGATGGATGAAAATTAGTAAACAATCTATACTATTAAAAACTCATATATTATATAAACATATATTATAAATCGATATTACCTATTCAAAAATGGTAGAGTATAATCTTCAAACTCTATATTTGAGAGAGCTTCTTCTGCTCTAAGCCTTGAATGAGCTACAAATAAAAGGAATGGTTGTTAGTATATTGATGATACTATAATTTAATGTAATAGTGAAGTAAAACTGTCGTCAGTTGATAAACTCACTTGTTAATGTATTGACACGGAAACATATTAGGATACAGAAAATGTGACATTCATGATCACTTGTAAATCGTCTTGATAATTACTCAGCCAACTCTCCGTAATCTAAACATTCTAACTCTTTAAATCTGAAAGATTGAAAACATTTAGAAACGTTTCTATGGTATATTTTAAGAGTAGATTTTGATGATCATAAAAACCATTTACTCTCTGTTTCTAATCGTAAATTGAACTGTTGACTTCATCTTTGGCTTCTCATAAGAAAAATTTGACTGATTAAAGATTTAGTCAGATTTTGATATGGTTACAAAAAAAATAACAGTTTCGAAATCGTTTGATACTAGGATTTGTGAGTTATCTTCTAACTGCCGTCGTTGTAGAGATTTGGTAAGATTTGCATACGGTTAACAAAAAAAAGTTTACGAAAATAAGCAGATTTGGCATTTACAAATTGGAAAATAGTAAATAATAAAATATTTGATAAGATTTGTTTATATGGTATGAGACATTAACCGGCACCACACACATTCTCATTTTGTTGACCATGGATAGGGAAGTGAGTTCATCTTGTTGTGCTTAGTTATATGTAATGGCACCACACACATTCTCATTTTGAGATTTGAGAATGTTTGACGTTATTTCGGTTTTATTTTATTTCATCATGATTATGTGGTTTATATTGAATGAATTATGATGGTTCTTATTTAATTTTCAAGTTTTTAATTATTAAATAACATAAAACCAGGTTTATTTTCATTTGCTTCTCAATTAATTTTTATACATAATGTGTTTATTAGGAAGTGAACGAATAGACGAATATGTTAGGACTTTTATGATCATACATCCTTTTCTTTCTGGGAATTCCAGTTTCATTCCCCTCCTATCTCATTCCCGTCACGTCCCAAATTTTAAATGGAAAATAACTGGGACTAGGGGTGGGTATAATTTCCGTTACGTCCCATCCATTCCCGGTCCCGAATTCCCGTTCCATACAGAAATGAATTCCCATTTGGTACAAGCTATTGATTCTCGTTTGGGAACGGGACGGGGACGAAAATACCCGAAATCCCATATGGGACAAAATTATATATTAAAACTATATAATTATATATAAATAATAAAGGAAAGTTATAAATATAGAATATTATATATGAGTTAAATCTCTTAATATTATGAATAAAATGGTAGGTGGTCACTTGCGAGCACAAAATGATCGGAATAAATATTGGTTGCTATTGACAGATGACTGATTACTCCCAAACACTAATATGGGAGATGCCAAGTCATTGGTGTTTTGGAGTTGTCTTTGAACATTATGATCGGGAATTTTTTTGAAGGATGAGTTGAAGTTCCTCCTGAAGATTACGTCAAGTTACTTACAAAGATGATTGAATTTCATAATGGTATAATTGTTGTATTAGAAAAGCAAATTAACCGGACTCGGAAATTAAATCAAATGAACCAAATGTTATTAATTAGGAAATCGCCCTAATCAATACTATAAATCCTCTTGTGCCTCTCCAGAGAAGGACACATCAGTTTTTTTACTGATTCTGGGAGTGACACCTCATTTAAAATAACAACCAATCAAAATATTTTATTTAATACAGCTCATCAGTTTTTTTTTGTTTCTCCTTGCAATCTTTTTCTTTTATCTCTCTCGCCCTAACCTTCTTCTTTCCTTGCGATTTTTTTTCTTCTATGTCGCAAACCTTGATTTCCTTGCTTCTTTTCGTCGCTGCCTAGGCTGTTCATGCCCTTGGCATCTCCGTTCTCATCTACAAACTCACCAAGGAGAAGAGTTGCGCAGGTAATCTCTGTTCTCTTTGCTAAATCTTCGAAATCTCTTGATTTTGAAATTCTGGGTCTTTAGGTTTAGTTGTTGATCCAGTACAGGAAGAAATGTAAAAGTATCGAACGTCTTTGGATAATTTGAAGAAAATGGCAAAGCTCTTCTTTTTACATTTGTTTTCAAAACGACGCCGTAATGGAGTATGAAACACCGAGGGAGCGTTCGAAAAAGTGATCGAGAGAGATTGAGAATCCAAGCCGTTTTCAGCTTTCCTCCGGCGTTTCTGATCAGAAACGGTCGAGCCGAGAAGCAGAAACAGCTGAAGCAAAACCTTCTCGAAGCCATTGAGCCTCTCGAACGTGGCGCCACCGCCTCGCCTGATGACCAGCTTCGGATTGATCAAGTCCTTTCTCTTTCTTTGTTACATACAGTTGGAAACATTACGAATTGGTAGTGATGATTGAAAGTAAAATCTATATCTCCATTGATCTCACATACACAGCTTTTGTTATCGCCTTTTGTTTGTATGGAGACAGTTGGCTCGTAAAGTGGAAGCAGTTAATCCCACTGACACACTCCTCCCAAGGATGCTCACTCTACGGTTTGGGTAAGAACGGGATAGGCTTTGCAAGCAACGGATTGCTTCAAAGTGTGTGGATCGAATGATCTCACAAGGGGTGCGAAAAGCCCTTGATATTCCTCTTTGCTATTTTCGGATATGACTCACCAAAAACAAACAAAGGTTTTCGATTGATATGACTCACAATCGAGATTTTTGATCTAGAGAGAAAAGAGATTTTGATTCAAATACTATATGGCTTTTCGAAAATGAGATTACAAGGTACTTAAAGAAAATCAAAAGGGTTGCATGAAGGAGAGAGAAACATTTACTCTCCTTCGAAAATGACAAAGAAAATAAATAAAAGTTTGAATTGAAAAAAAATGACTCTTGCCCTTCTAATTTCGAAAATGATGATTGAGCTTCTTGGGCTTGGATCAACAAATGGATTTTATTGGAAGTGATCCAATTGCCTCATTAAAAACCTCTCTTTGGAAAACCCAATGGGACAAAACCAAAGAGGAGGAAAAGAGCACAATTAGACCACTTAGCCATTTGTTGATCTACTTGGGCTTGTTATTCAAAACCATAGAGGTTTGAAAATACTTCTTCAACCGAGCCCAAGCAATCTGATCGAGTCCCACTTGATGGAATAATTTCCCCGAGATTTTCTTGAATCGTTTTGCCTTAGCTCCTTTCTTCGTAATGATTGATTTCCCCTCAGTCGGATGTCCCTCGGCAAGAACTCCCTCAGTTGAATGTCCCTCGGCTAGGAGTCCCTCGGAGCATAATCCCTCGGATAAGAATCCCTCGGATCCCTCAGATCCCTCAGCTTGCTTTCCCTCGACTCCCTCAGCATCTGGTTCGAGCTGCTCATCCAGGATCATATCACCCACCAAGGAGCCTCTGAAATCTGATTTAATCAATGGAAAATGGGAGCTCATTTACACAACCTCTGCTTCAATTTTGCAGGCAAAGGTTAGAACTTGTTAAATCTTTGAAAACTTATTTTGTTGCCTTTTGGCTTGTTGTGTCATTCTCTCTCCATCCTCTTCAACAATGAAAACATAAACCGAGGTTCTTAAGATCAATAACAAACTACCAATCTATCAATGTGGATACATTAAAGGTTCAAAACATGGAGACTTGGCCTTTCTACAACTCGGTAAAGTTTGAAACTGACTCTTCCTCTGGATTCTTATTTGTACCATTTGCACAAATATGTTCTCATTGTGCTAGACCATATACTAAGCTCTTTTTTTTTCTTATGATATATATGGTAGCCTATTGATGTTATCAATTGGCATAAATATTGAACATGTAGATTCTGTAAATCTAGGATTGAAAACTGCAACTCGTCATATATATGATCACGTTCTATTTGTGGCTGACTAGGCAAGAACAAAGGATTAAGAACAGCTTTCTTCATCAAAATAGTGATATTCCTTTTGCGGAGTTTGTAAAGTGAGTCTCATCTATTAAGCAAACAACATTTTGTTTTTTTCGTAGGTAACTGGAGACTTGACACCCCTCAATTCGAAGAAGGTCGCTGTGAAACTCCAAGTGTTTAAAATTCTCGGCTTTGAAAGTACACTGAAACTCTTTCCGCTATATAAGTCAACATATGCTTCTTTATACTGACTGGTTAATGATGATCTGAGTGGTGTTTGATTTGCAGATTCCTGTAAAAGCGCCTGATACCAGAAAGCTCTCTAATGCAGTCACTGTATAAAATGTATTTTCTTTACTATATTATTTTCTTTCATTGTTCCAGAATGCATTTCATGAGTCCTTTTTTTAGTTTCAAAAGAAATGTATTAATATGAATAAAATGGAATGTGTGTCTACATAATGTGTCTACATAAAAAGAAATGTGTTTACATAAAAAACTCTAAAAAAACTTAGACATAATTCATATAATCTATGAAGCGAAAGATTTCCTTGTTGATGAAACAATTGTCGCATACATCATCGAACTCTCCCACGACGCAATCATCCCCAACTTCAATTTCAGATAGCAACATATCTTAATCACGATATTGCCTCACACTCAACTCTAGAACAACAGGACGACAATTAAGCTGACATTGTCTTACTGCTTCCATTCCCTGGTTTTTTCAGAGTTGTTTGATGTAGTTGGAACCTTCAGTCAACTGCCCTTGATTGATTAAAATCATACCATAAAGATACATAGCTTCAGGATGAGTTGCTTGTGCCGCTAACAAAAGTTGACCAGATCCTGAAATAGTTTGTTTTAGATAATAGAAATCTATTAGTCCACATAAGAATACGGCATGAACATTTTCATATTTCACAAACTCATATAGTAACTCAAATTCCTCCGGTATTTTATCCCAGGGCGGTGGAAAGACATCATCAAATTTGACTTTCTTCAAAACATCAGGAAATTTGGAGACTCTTTGCAGTGTCTTGCATGAAATGATGCAAGCTTGCAAATCCGAATAAGATTCTTCACCTACTTTTCCAAGAATGACAGCTAAGATGTCATCAGGTAGATCAGTAAGCACTTGTTTAGACCTGTATTTTTTCATGATGTAGTTTTTGGTATTGAGTGATTGAAATAGAATTGGCATAATCCACTTATTTATAGTAAATTTAGTGAACGTAAGAGTTTTCTTATTCATTTAACAAAAATGTATGTGTGCATGTTTTTTCTCCTTCCATTTATTTCTAATTCTAATTTTGTTAAGGTTCAGCTCATCGAGACTTCATGTTTGCATTAGAAGCATAGGAATCTATAATATTTAATGTCAAACTTTGACCATTTTTTTTACTTTATAATTAGAGAATGAATATAAATTGATGAGGTGTCAGTTTTAAATTCTCGGTGTTCACTTTAAATTCTCTTTGTAAATTGTTTACATGAGTTATTAAATAATAAATACTTTATTAGACTCCCAAAAAATACTATAATTTAATTTAAAGTAATCAAAACATATAAAGAACAAATTCTAAATTTAATGTATTGATTTATTTAAAATGTATCTGCCAAAAACGAAGAGACAATAATATACAAAACGAAATGAATATAAATACCCATTTGGTTGTTTCTCTTTTACTCATATCACTCAAATTATTTGTTGTTCTTCTACTCGAATCTAAAGGTACGTTGCTCAATTCCTTCATACAAATTTAACATCCACATATTGTTGCAAGTATTGACTCTTTCAATTATCTTATTCATAGATTCAACCCGATGGCTGCACAAGAAGCAAATTTAACCGCTCTTTAGCCGGCAAAGATCCCTCTCGATAAACTGTTCTTAGGGAAAAGCATGCAACATGTTCTCGTACGTGTGTTACGGATGTGGGAAGCCAGAAACTTTAAGCTTAATGGAACGCTCATGAGTCTTGATTTGTTACTCTTGGATGAAAAGGTACATTGTTTTTTTCTATAAAAAAATTCAAAATAATTCTTATGATCTCCAATTGAAATACGTATATTGGCTTTACATTTATGTCGTCCAGACTTTACAAGTTTCTAATCATAATCCTAACTATTGCTTTCTCTTCACACAAAAATAATCATGGTAGGAAACTCTAATTCAAGGGTCAATCTATCATCGCTGTATACACAGATTCAAAGACCTGCTCAAAGAAGGAAACATATATTTAATCAGCAAATTCTATCTACGTTCAAAGTACGTCAAATTGCTTAATTCATTCTTACAAACTTAACATCTATATATTTTTGTAAGTGTTGATTTTTTAATTTTTTCTTCACAGATTCAACGAGATGGCTGCACAAGAACCAAATTTGAACGCTATGTGGAGAAGATCAAGTAAAAATACCAAAGTTGGAAATGAGGAGAAGATCAAAACGGAAGATGGAGACACGCTTCCTACTTTTGAAACTACAAACATTGTTACTGAACTTGGAAAACATGGACAGCAACATGTGGTTTTCAATGAGAATGAAGATCCAGAAGATGTTAGCATGGAACTATCGAAGACAATGTTCACTAAATGGATGGAAACTAATCAATCTGATGCCCTTGCACGTAGCTTGACATACGCTCAGATTCCTACAATGTTTGTGTGGGATAAAACAAACAGGAATTGATAAAGACGACAAAGAGGAAAGAACACAAGTTAATCGCTATGCTTTCAGATTTTTAGCTTATCAGTTTTCAAGAGACGTGCTTTGAAAAAAAGTATTTGGCTTTTTGGTTTTTTATTGCTTTTCGTTCGTCTCTCAAGTAGCTAATCCGTCCATAGCTACAACACAATTAGTATAATTTATACATAACTGTCTTCTTGAGCAAATCTCGTTTAGTTTCATTAGGATATCAAGTGTATTGTTTTGACTGCACATTTGCATATACGTATTGGCTACTAGCAGAAGAAGATGAAAGGTTTTTCATTCAAAATTATTAGCCAGGTACAAACAGATTCAAGTGATTCAGATTGTGATGAACACAAATCTTTAGGTTCATAACCAAAAACACTAGAATGAAAAGAACTCCAGTGCCGAAGCAAACGAGAACCAGCTCTAAGAAAAAGGAAAAGAAAAGCTTTTATAGGGAAGATCAAACAAAACAAGCAATTGAGATGACTCTAGAGGAAGACATTTCTTTTCTGAAGACTTCAAAGATCACTCAATAACTAATCCCGATCTTCATATGCATTACACCAGAACAAAAGAAAAAGTTTGAGTATTCCCAGTTATATAAGTAAAAGGGGTCAACATATAAGTATGCAAACTAATTTAAATCCCAATAAAACAAGAAATGTAATACACCAAATTATGCCAGATCCTCACGATGAACAAGTAGAGATTTCAACATAAAGCTAAACAGGAAAATCCTAGAAATTAAGATGAGTTAGTGAAAAAAGTACAAACCACAAACCAGAGATAGTACCTCTCGTCTACATCGGAGAATCTTCTGGCATAGCAAAAACACACAGAATTAGCAAAGAATCATATGACATTCAACAAGTATAGAAACTTGGAAATTGAAGCAAACAATTGAAAGATAACAAGCAACACAATTCCTCAACCGTAAAACAATAACATATCAATTCAGCACCTTCGTGTTCACTTTACAATCACAGTATGAATCCAAGACCTCAAAGTAATGTAATCAGACACATCTCACTTTGATTTTTACCCAAATTATTTGTCAAATCCCTAGAAATCCCAGATTTTTTTTTTCCAAAGTAGAAAGCACGTTCCAGTACCACAGTGACTTCAGATCAAAGGGTATTGGTTTCTATAAACAATCAACATCAGTTAGAAGTGAGGAAATGGTTCCGCGAACCTACCTATTTGCTTCATATGATTAAACGAGTCACAAGGCAAACACGAAACTGTTAGAGGGGGGGATTAGCACCCCCTGGTTTAACTCGGTTCAAACCGAGACCGGTTCGATCAAGACCGGTTTACGATGGTCTGGATTGAGGATGGATTAGCCCGAAAACATTGGGACGAGCTCGGAATCTCGCTAAAAGCCCATCTCGGCTATCAATCTAAGCCCGGCGCGAGCCCAGTCCGTTACAACAGATGCAAATCGGAATATTTCCCTTTTTGTACCGATCTCGGAAAAGAAAATGTTCCCTTCGATCAAATCTCCGAGATATCAGGAAGATATCTTGATCTCGGAGAGAAAACCGGGAGATTTCCTTCTCCCAATCGAACAAGGAAAAGGAAATCTTCTCCTTTGAAACCGCCTCGAGACACTATAAATGGAAGAGGAGGCTCATTCATTGAAGATATCCATAACTTCCGCAGAGACGAGAGAGAACACGAGAGAACTCCTTTACCGATCTCAAGTTCTTTTGTCTTTGCCATCTTACTAAAACTCTGTTGTAACGCCGACCCTTGATCAATAAACGAGATTCTGATTAAAGTACTGTTTTACCCCTTTTGTGTGATTTACGGATCAACAATTGGCGCCGACTGTGGGGATTTTAGAACAAATACTTTCGGATATCGTTTGATCGAGCTCGGCGATGGTTCCTCCAATCGACACTTCCATAGTCAGCGTCAACGGCTCGGAAAACAATGGTCAAAATCCTCGGGTTGACGAACTCAATCCAACCGACATCCAATTACCAACTACCGGAGGAGGACTCCCTCCGACCTTACCTATTGGAGGGGATAATCAGACCAATCCCCCTAGGACTCTTCCGCCACCCCCAGCCACCCCGGCATTTACGGACCCGACCACCTTTATGGAAGCCATGGCAGCACAGTTCGCAGAAATCAACAAAAAGAATGAAGAGCGAATCGCGTCTCTCATAGCATCCCATTTCGAACGCCGAAGCCAGATCGGTACCCTCGATCCAAACCTGATCACCCCCGCCAACGAAAACGCTTTGCGCCGGAATCTCCTGTCCGGCCTGACCGACGCTCAACTCTCAGGTACGACCGATCTACCGACTAGAAGATCCGCGGCCGATTCAGAAATCAACATCGCGGACCAAGCCGCCATGAACTTAGAATTCGCCAGAGTCCAGGCCCAGTTACAAGATATGCGGTCCAAATTCCACCAGGCTACGAGCACGGCACCAGAAATCGACCGGGTGATTCAGGAGTCACAAAGGACACCATTTACGGACCGAGTCATCAACACTCCAGTCCGACGATTGGAAAGGGTCAAGATCACGCCATACGCTGGGTTTACCGATCCTAAACACTTCCTGACCTCGTTTGTTATCATGATGAATCGATTTCGGTTCGGCTCAGAGGACGAAAAGGACGCAGCCATGTGCCAACTATTCGTGGAGAACCTATCTGGAGCCGTGCTCGATTAGTTTTTGACGCTCGAACCAAGTTCGGTCAACAGCTACAACGAGCTCACTACCAAATTCCTCAAACGCTTCACCATGTTTATCAAGCAGAAAACGAAGAATGCCGAACTCTGGGCCCTCGAACAGAAGCAGGACGAACCCCTACGCAACTTCATGGAGCGTTTCAAAGCGGTCGTATCCCACTGTACGATCGACGACGAAGCTGCGATCGAGGCTCTTTACAAAGCGACCTGGTACGAATCAGACTTCCACAGGGAGATCAAGCGCAATAACCCAAAGACGCTGGAAGACATTTTGCACAGAGCGCACATCTTCATCATGGAAGAAGAGGAAAGATCTGAGAAAGATAGGCGGTACGCACTCACGAAGCAGCCCGCTGCTAAGGATAAACAATACGTTCCTCCAAAGCAACCCGTCAACACGGTCCAAACTCAGCAGTCCTGGTTAAACACTTGGGTTCGATCGGACGAACCAAAGGAGTCTGAAACCGAATCCACACCGTACTGCAATTTCCACAACCGATTTGGAAATCATTCAACCGAAGAATGCCGACACTTACAGGAATTCTTG
>PKML01041100.1:45138-78589 GCA_002933935.1 Eutrema yunnanense
CCACTCCCACACATCGACAGACTCGTCGAAGCCACCGCTGGGAACGAACTCCTCTCGTTCATGGACGCCTTCTCAGGCTATAATCAGATACTCATGCATCCAGACGATCGTGAGAAGACCTCCTTCATCACCGACCGTGGTATCTACTGCTACGAGGTCATGCCTTTCGGCCTAAAAAACGCCGGTGCAACTTACCAACGGCTCGTTAATCAGATGTTTGCCAGCCAGCTCGGCAAAACAATGGAAGTCTATATCGATTATATGCTCGTCAAGTCGCTGATCGCCAAGGATCACGCCGGGCATCTCAACACTTGCTTCGACATGCTGAACGAGTACGACATGAAGCTTAATCCGACCAAATGCACGTTCGGCGTGACCTCGGGAGAGTTCCTCGGGTATATCGTGACTCGAAGAGGAATTAAAGCCAATCCTAAACAGATCTCGGCAATCCTCGACTTACCATCACCAACGACAAAGCGGGAAGTACAAAGGCTCACAGGACGTATTGCGGCCCTCAATCGGTTCATCTACCGACAAGTGTCTCCCCTTCTACCAACTGTTACGCTGTAATAAAGGTCTCGAGTGGGATGACAAGTGCGAAGAAGCATTCAAACAGCTCAAGGAATACTTGTCAACCCCACCGGTTCTAGCAAAACCCGAAGATGGCGAGACCCTCTATCTCTACATCGTAATATCGACCTCAGCAGTCAGCGGGGTCCTTGTCTGGGAAGACCGAGGCGAACAAAAACCGATCTTTTATATCAGCAAATCGCTCGATGGTGCTGAAGGACGGTATCCGATGCTCGAAAAATTAGCTCTCGCCGTCGTTATTTCGGCTCGGAAGTTACGCCCTTATTTCCAGTCACACTCGATTACCGTATTAACTAATCAGCCACTCCGGACGATCCTACACAGTCCAAGCCAGTCCGGCCGATTGGCTAAATGGGCCATCGAACTCAGCAAATACGACATCGATTATAAGAGCCGAACGAGCATAAAGTCACAAGTTCTTGCCGATTTCCTCATCGAATTATCTCTGGAATACGTCAACACTGATGTCGTAACCGCCGAACAATGGATCCTTCACGTCGACGGGTCCTCGTCTCATCGAGGCTCTGGAATAGGCATTCGCCTCAAATCCCCAACGTGAGAAATCTTGGAGCAATCCTTCCGCCTGGCGTTCAACGCATCGAACAACGAGGCAGAATATGAAGCGTTAATTGTCGGACTGCGTTTGGCCAAAGCCATCGGTGCAACACGCATACACGCCTACTGCGACTCGCAGCTCGTCGCAAGTCAATTTAGCGGGGAGTACGATGCCAAAAATGATCGAATGGACGCGTATCTCAAGCTCGTCAAACAACTCGTAGCAGAATTCGATTCCTTCGAACTAACCAAAATACCACGCGGGGAAAACGCTCCAGCCGACGCGCTCGCCGCATTAGCTTCAAGCTCGGACCCTCATCTTAGACGAACTATTCCGGTCGAAAGTATATAAAAACCAAGCATCGAAAGCGCGGAGCAATGTATTATCACAACTCGTAGACGAGACTACGAGGAAAATCCCGCCACCGAACCCATCTTACGCCGACAAAAACGAACTCCGGTTGTCGAATCTGGTGAGGATACCGAGCCCGAACGTACTGCTGTCGCCGAAGGCAACAATAACGTACCACAATTCGATGAGTCGGCCCAATCGGACAAAGAAGCGGATGAACAGACAGACGGCCTTCACGAGCCAATAAACCTCGAACAGCCCGACGAGCAGACTCCTGCCGATTGGACGCTAGAAATAAAAATGTACATCATTGATGGAGACACTCCAGCGGACAGATGGGCCGCTCGATGCCTCAAAATGCGAGCCGCTTGCTACATACTTATCAAAGATGGACTGTTTCGCTGGAGTGCGGCATGAATACTCCTCAAATGCATCTCAGGCGACGAAATCGAGGAAGTAATGAAGAAAATACACGAAGGAGACGGCGGTAATCACTCAGGTGGCCGATCTCTAGCCCTAAAAATCAAACGGGCAAGCTATTATTGGCTAAGCATGCAATCAGACTGCGAGAAGTTCGTTGCAAAGTGCGACAAATGCTAACGACACGGCCCAATGATACATCTCCCTACCGAGCTGCTCACAACTTCAACAGCCCCTTACCCATTCATGCGCTGGGGGATGGACATCATCGGCCCTTTTAGACGATCCACCACGCAGAAAAAATTTACCCTCGTCATGACGGATTACTTCACCAAGTGGGTAGAAGCCGAGGTATATCCCGTCATCCTCGCTTCCGACGTCCAGAAGTTCGTCTGGAAATTCATCTTCTGCCGACACGGAGTTCCGTACGAGATTATCACAGATAACGGTCCCCAATTCATATCGACACTATTCAACGATTTCTGCGCCAAGTGGAAAATTCGGCTAAGTTTCTCTACACCGAGATACCCGCCGAGCAACGGTCAAGCCGAAGCAACAAATAAGACGATCATCGCTGGCCTAAAGAAACGATTGGATACTCATAAAGGGACATGGTCTGATAAACTCGACGGAGTCTTGTGGTCATATCGCACGACCCCACGATCTTCAACGGGACAATCCACTTTCTATATGGCTTACGGCGTAGAAGCCCTGTGCCCCCCCGAACTCACCATCCTGACTATTCGTCGAACGATGCTCGTGCAAAACCCCGATCTCAACAACGAAATCATGCTCGACAACCTCGACAATCTCGAAGAGCAACGCGATCAAGCCTTACTCCGGATTCAGAATTATCAAAACTTAGCAGCACGGTACTACAATAAAAAGGTCCGCGGACGTCATTTCACCGACGGCGAGCTTGTTCTGAGAAAAGTCTTCGAAGGCACCGAAGAAAAGAATGCCGGCAAGCTCGGAACAAACTGGGAAGGACCTTATCAGGTCATGAGGGTAGTCAAACCAGGCGTCTACGAGCTCATGAAGCTAGACGGAACCCCCATTCCGCGTTCGTGGAATTCAATGAACCTCAAACGCTACTACATCTAGGCCCCTCCTTCTAGCGCCAAAAAAAAAAAAAAAAAAAAAGATCACCGAGCTACTACTCATGTGCTCGATTCCAATATGTAACATGAACTACGAATGGCTTGATCCTTCTTTCGAAGGTACGTAGGCAGCCCTCACAAGACGCAGCTATAACATTAATAAAATTTTATTACGCGAAGGCATTTCACCGAACTCCAGAAGTTCGTATCTTCAAGTCAAACTTTACGTTTGCCGAACTCCAACAGTTCGTACATCCAAGTCAAACTTTACGTTTGCCAAACTCCAACAGTTCGTACTTCCAAGTCAAACTTTACGTTTGCCGAACTCCAACAGTTCGTACTTATAAGTCAAACTTTACGTTTGCCGAACTCCAACAGTTCGTACTTATAAGTCAAACTTTACGTTTGCCGAACTCCAACAGTTCGAATTTCTGAGTCAAACTTTACGTTTGCCGAACTCCAACAGTTCGTATCTTCAAGTCAAACTTTATGTTTGTCGAACTCCAATAGTTCGTACTTTCAAGTCGAACTTCATGTTTGCCGAACTCCAACAGTTCGTATTTTCGACCACAACGGTCTCCATATCAACGTCCTGGCCAGACGATCGAATAATCCGAGCTTAGCTCGCACGCATCCTCATGGTGCAATGGATAACACACTTTCCACATTCAAAGCCGAGACCAGTCTCGCACCTGCTTCTCAGATTATCCGAGCCAAATAAGCCGAGTCCGTCTCGCACACTCGGATTCAATGTGAGAAACCTAGAGCATATTAAGATGGGCTGTTGACGTACTCTTAAATTAAACTCTAGGGTCAAGCCAAACGTCTTTTCTCGCAAATTTAAGCCGATTTCTCAACAATCGCAAAATCAATAAGCCGATTTCTCAACAATCGCAAAAAAACAGTAAGCCGGTTCCTCAACAATCGCAGAATCAATAAGCCGATCTACAATATGGATTGCCGACCTCGAACAGGTTCAGTCAAACTTGTCCTCTTCACCCGGCTAAGACCGTACTATTTACGGCACCACTATGTACGACAAGTTTGAGAAGTTCGTATAAAGTACGACTTCAAATATATTAAGACGCAATTTAGAAAACAACTAAGTATGACATTCGAGTCGACAATCGATAAAAACATCAAGATTCATATCCCCTTCGGGCAAAATGGATACCGGACTTTAAAAACCCTCCGGTCCAAGAGGTCGAGTTATAAGCCCGTTCGGGCAGAACAAAACAGAAATTACAAAAGGATAAAAAAGGGCAACATAAACACCTTGCCTCCGCATCGCATCAGCTTGCTCCGCCGACATCGAAGCTCGGTTAGATCCGAACTCATCAAGACCTGGCAGGACTTCATTACCCGGCGAAGGCGAAACCCCCGGATGCACCAGATCGGCAAAAGGCGAGACGACTAGGTCCGCATCTACCAGCTCGCATAGGTCGATCGCCGCATACTCCGCCGACTTCTCAGCCTTAAGCTTCTCAAGCTTCTCGATGCGAGACGGCGGAACGGTGATACCGTGCTTCGTCCTTAGGCTCTCGCAAAAACTGAGGATCCTGTGGATTTGGTTGACAGCGAGGAAAGGTTTCTTCGCCCGATCGACCGCCGCCAGATGATCCTTGACCTTTTGGAGTCGGACTTGGCACTTTTCAGTAACCGCCTTTCTCTTCGAGATATGCTGGGTACGGCCGACCCTCAATCGCGAAGTTTCCGCGAACAGCTTCACCGATAGCGCGTCTTTTTCTAACTCCAACTCAGCGTTAGATCTTTTCAGTACGGCGATTTCTCGGGTCAGCTCGGCTACCGCACGATCACCTGCCTCCACCCTATCCTCGGACACGCGGAGCTCTTTGCGGAGTTCCACAGCTTGAACCCTCGCTTCAAGAGCCTTACGGCGAGAAGCTCCAAGCTCGCGGTCATAGGACCCGACGATTTCGTTCGTCTAGGCAACCATCTGTCAAGAACAATGAACATCAGAAACAAGGACCAAAAACGGAAGAAGGAATAACTCGGAAAGGGATATTTACCTCAGAAGTGGTCCGGGCTAGCTTCTTGAAAGCCTCAGACTTGTAAAGGCAATCGACCGGAGGGAGAAAATCCAGGCCGAAACTCACTCGCCGATACGTCTCGGCATAATCCCACGACTCGGCCTCGGGATCTGGCGCACGATGCCTTTTGGGCACAGGAGAATCGTCTGATAAGACAACCGTGTCCTCCTCGACCTGTTGGGGCTCAGTACCGACCCCCTTCAGAGCGCTCGGTACCGACCCCAGCGGTCGGCCCGGCTGCCTGCCCGGTCCTCTTTTTGGTCTTCTTTCTCTTCTTCTTTTCAGCCGGAGGAGGAATGCATTCCTCGGCAGAAACCTGTTCCCCAGCAGGAACGCTTCCCTCACCGATCTCTTCGTCATAAGCCGTAGTTTCAGGATTCACATGATCGGCTGCCGAAGGAATATTCGCCTCCGCTTCATCGACTTCGAGTTCGGCAGAAAGATCAGGGATTTCATCGAACTTCATTTTTCGGCGACGAGAGGGATTTGCTGCCAAAAGAAGAAACAACGCCAGATCAGTAAAAAAAGAAAAAAGTGTTGCCGGACTGCAAAGACAAATTTACCGACTTACCTTTAAGAGCTCTTTTGGCCTTTAAATCAAGCTTCTCTTGATAGGCTTCAGGCCACCGAACTTTCCCAGCCGCGCTCAACTGCTTCACGTGAACGAAAGAGAATCCCGGTATGGTAATAAGGAAGCCCGGCGCGTGACGATCTTAAAGGAAAAAGGAAAAATATAACTTAGGCAAAACAAGGTTATGAACAAGAATCAAGAAACTAAGGACTACCGATAGGAGTTCTCCATTGAGTTCGGTAACTCCCATCCGGGTACTCGACAGAAGATTCGTCGATCTTCACATAAAAGTACCGAGCATTCCAATTGTTGACCTTGCTCGGCTTGTTCCCAGTAACGAGATCGCACTCCGGCTTCGCATTAGCCGATAGGAACCAAGGCTTTGACTTCGATAGATTTACCCGGAATAGCCTCTCAAAGATCTTGGCCATAATGCGAATGCCGCACTCCTCCCCAAGAGAAAGGATACCCATAAGATTTATTACCGTGGCCGGCATTAACTGGGAGATCGCAACATGTCGCCTCTTACAGTACTTGTCGAAGAGCTCGGGAATGGGAAACTGAAGACCACAGCTTCTGAAATACTCCTCGTAAACGCACACATAACCATCAGGAGCATCCCACAGACGATCGGTCTCCTTCGGGATCTTAAAAAATAGATCATTTGGAGCATTACACCTCTCCAGTGTAACCTGAACCGTTTCCGCGGTAAAGCGAGATGGTCTAATGTTCGCAGGTCTTTCGATCACCCGCCTAGCAACCGATATGGGAATGTCATCCCCTATATCCTGACAAATTGCTGGCGAAGCAGCACGATCATCTAGGCAAGCGGCATCATCACCTTCCGCCAGCCGAACTGCGAATTCGTGATCCGCCCGAACTTGATCATCCAATTCGGCAGCCCCCTCTTCAATTTCATCCTCATCAATAAGGTGAGGAATCTTGACGGCCACCCTCGGATTACTCGGTCCGGCATCAGAACGACGAAAATCGTGATCGGTCGACTCTTGCCGAACATCATCCGAATCCGAATTGGAGCCACCAACTAACGGCTCGAGATCTGGGAATTTCAGCGGCGAAGTTCGGTCATCAACAAAAGAAGAAGAGGTCCCCGGATCCATATCGATCAAAAGGAAGAACTTTGTGAAGAACACAACGAAGAACTTGAAAATCTTCAAGCAGACCGGAGAAATCACGGCGGAAGAGATGATCGCAGAACGGAAAATAAACAAATTCTAGAGAGAAAGGAGAGCGCTAGAGAGAGAAAGAGGAATATCTTTTGAAGAAAAAGGCAGAAGTGAAAAACGGAAGGAGGTTCGAGCGATATTTATAGAGAAAAAGGTAATGATGACAGTTCCTCGAAATACGCGACCGAAGAAGACGAATCGACGCGCGACTCTTCGAGTTCCACGGCTAAAGAAGATGAAACGACACCCCTTTCCCAAGAAAAATATACCGAACTTGAACGTTCAGGATCGTTCTCGAGACCCACGAATCAAAGAGTCCGAACTCAAGAACAATCGTGAATCAGCCTACCGAACTCGAAAATTCGTGAAAATCGATTCAATCGTGAGAATCCCGATCTTAAAAGGAATTCGCCGAACTCGAAATAGAATCTGATCAGATCGTACTGATCTCAGTCTTAACCGAGCTAAAGAATACTCCCTGGGAATTCACCAAACTCATAAACTCCCTCGCCGAACTGAGGGGGGAACCAATTGTTAGAGGGGGGATTAGCACCCCCTGGTTTAACTCGGTTCAAACCGAGACCGGTTCGATCAAGACCGGTTTACGATGGTCTGGATTGAGGATGGATTAGCCCGAAAACATTGGGCCGAGGAATCTCGCTAAAAGCCCATCTCGGCTATCAATCTAAGCCCGGCGCGAGCCCAGTCCGTTACAACAGATGCAAACCAGAATATTTCCCTTTTTGTACCGATCTCGGAAAAGGAAATGTTCCTTTCGATCAAATCTCCGAGATATCAGGAAGATATCTTGATCTCGGAGAGAAAACCGGGAGATTTCCTTCTCCCAATCGAATAAGGAAAAGGAAATCTTCTGCTTTGAAACCGCCTGGAGACACTATAAATGGAAGAGGAGGCTCATTCATTGAAGATATCCATAACTTCCGCAGAGACGAGAGAGAACACGAGAGAACTCCTTTACCGATCTCAAGTTCTTTTGTCTTTGCCATCTTACTAAAACTATGTTGTAACGCCGACCCTTGATCAATAAACGAGATTCCGATTAAAGTACTGTTTTACCCCTTTTGTGTGATTTACGGATCAACAGAAACGAAAAAAAAAATGGAGAATCTTACGAATTCACAGCAAAATTAGATGACAAATCAACTAAATCAAGCTTAAATACTATAAACCCAGCTCAATCGTAGCTGAAATTTGAATCCCTTAGCACCGATTTTACAAACCGGACTCGAACTTCAAGAACCGGACTTATGAAATGGTGATATTTCATTATTTTGTATCTAACGTGTATGATCAAGAGATTAAACTGTCATTTTAACAAATTTTGTAAGCTTTGGTTACTTTGGAGTTGTCCTTTCCCCACTTGTTAAATTGACTATATGGTTGAGTGTTTAATCAAAACAATAGTAATTAAGTGTTTGGTTAATGAATAATGTTAATCAAAATAAAATTTAATATAATATGGATGAATTTAATATACAATTCTATCACCCGTAGGGAGAAATCGGAATCAACCAAAGTGATGCTGAACCGAGTAAAAAGCGATGGCCATGAATTTAGAGAGTCAAGTTTGCTTTTTCATTCCACAAATGTAAATTTTAGCCATGTGCTTATTTTTTGAATATTCATTATATATCTTACTAATATAGCTACCATTCTTTTCCAAACTACTTATTAAGTATTTGACATTACAACATTATAATTATATCCATAAAAAAAACAATATCAAACCAACAAAAAATGTATTAAAAAAAATTCCGCAGCGTAGCGCGGGTATATACCTAGTTATTAATTATTTTATATATTCTGTTTGGCAACATCATTAAAAAGAATGGAATAATAGTTATCTAAGATAGGGATAAACTTATATGCATTTTTCTTGTTTGGACATAAAATTTACTCTCTTTTAATAGTATAGATATAAAATCTCATAATGAAATTCATATTCTTATGTCTAAGTTTAATGTGAATGGCATGAATATAATTATTTTAGTAAGTTAAATATTTTTTCATAAATGTCTTGAGAAGTTCTATGGTGATGACACCCAAACGTAATGTTGTATTCAATTATTATTATTATTTTTTTTTTTTAAAGTAATGATGTGGCTCAAATTTTTTATTTATAAAACATTAATTATAATTATTATTTTCTATTTGTTAACAATTAAAATATTTTTAAAAAAAACTTCATCTCCTCGTTGAATCCACAAGGCGATTAGATTCAGTTCTGTTACGCTAGCATCCCCATTGGCGATTAACTGATTGTGAATATGCATATGGTCAAACAATATATAAACTTTCCAATTTTTTGTATTATGTATAGTCAAAATTCACGCATCCTATATATATATATAGCAAGGATCATTACTTTCCATATATAATTTCCAATTTTTAACTATTAGATTCAGCTCTGTTACGCTAGCATCCCTGGCGATTAACATGTTGTGAATATGCATATGGTCAAACAATATATAAATTTTCCAATTTTTTGTATTATGTATAGTCAAAATTTACACATCCTATATATATATACACAAATTGTTTGTGAATATGCATATGGTCAAACAATATATAAACTTTCCAATTTTTTGTATTATCTATAGTCAAAATTCATGCATCATATATATATATATATATATATATATATCTACACTACCCAAACCCACAAAACAATTTTTTATATATATTCTCAAAAATGATTCAAAAACAAACCGAAGTGATCTTTTTCTTGTTAGCCCTAATCTCGATATTAATTTTTAGACAATTTGAAGCTGTGATTTATTGTTCAACGACCACCATAGAGACGGTGCCGGGATGTTTTGTTGCAGTGAAATTAGCGTTAGATTCAGATTTCAGATGGCTATCAAGAGATTGTTGCAAAGCAGTGAAAACATATCTTGATCCTTGCTACTTGACTGTTTCTCCTGGCAGAGCTTATCCTATAAATTTATTTCAAGACGTTTGTAGTTGTAATGCCCGTGTCCGGAAGGGGGCCAGTATCGATCGATACCGGCCAGTATCGATCGATACCTGCCGGGTTTTCTCCTTGTTGTCGTTTTCTTCTCTTCTTCGAGTATAAAAACATATCTCTTGGAGAATAAGACCATAGAAGGTCAGGAAAGGTCGAGAGAGAGAGAGAGAGAGAGAGAAGGAGAGAAGTGAAAGGAAAGCTTTGCGAAGCTAGATCTTGCGAGATCAAGGAGTTGGAGCTTGGTGAGAAGCTCGGAAAGGAGGTTGGAGACCTTGGTTTTGGGTGGGAAGCGAGAAAGGTTGATCTTGAGTTGAGGAGATCGTTTTAGAAGCTCGTTTCAGCTGTTTTAAGGTGAGTTGTGACCAAAGGTGACCAGTTAAGCTTATGTGTTTTCGTGTGAAGCTTGATTGGTGGTTGTTTTGGTGGTTTGTATGGCGTTCATGTGTTAGGTCGCGAGGGTATCGACCGATACCAGGTGGGTATCGATCGATACTGATCCTTTGGGATAAGGATTGAGTCGTGTAGTATCGACCGATACCAAGGGAGGGTTTGGGTGTCGATCGATACTAAGCCCTTGTCGGGTGACGCGTGTTGCGTGGGCATCGATCGATACCATGGGGGTATCGATCGATACCGGTTGTTTTGGTGTTGATTGTTGTGTTAATAAATGTATTTGTTGATTGTTAATTGGTGGCCTGTTGTTGGGATGATCAATCTCACTCAGCATTTGGTTAGCCAAATGTTGATGCATCACTTTTGTCGATGCAGGTAAAGATGTGGTGTGATCGTGGAATCGAGGCGGCGAAGAAGGGATGATTAGGACTCGGGGCTGTGGCCTTTTGTTGTTGTAGAACTTGTAGTTCTTGAGNTCATGCTAAATTAAGTCAGAAGGTTTAGTCTATACAAGATGAGCGAATGGAGCCACGGCCGGACGCAGTGGTCCGTAAGCAGAGTTGACCTACGCACCGGCGGGGGAGGAAAACACCGTTAGGGCGATTCGAATGGATTAGACGCGACGTCGTGAGGGCGAAACAATCGGTAAACATCAACGATGCCATTTTTACTAGACAACCAGAACCTGCTCGGCCGTGGCTTATAACCAGAGAAGAAGCGATAAAGCCACACAAATCTAAGGAATAAGAGGCCGAAAACAGCAAAATCAAAGGTTAAAAACAAACCGGAGATTAGACAAGACTACGACCAAAGGAGAAGAGACCAACCAGGAATTGGTAAAAAGCAGGCGGAGAGGAGGAGAAGTGACGAAATTGGTTGACAAGTAACGGGAGGAGTACAAGAGGAGAAGAAGGAAAGTGGCAGAAGAGGACGCGGCTTTGAGATGAGTTGTGTCTATACTCTTATTTGTTCTAGGGTTAATGATATGAGTGGTCAGAATTGGTCAAAACAGTTCGATTGATTTCCGATCAATTTACTATATTATTACAAGATATTTTTCCCAGAGATAAATAATCGGCAAAATATATATAAACCACAATTTAGTAATATATCAATTACATACCAAAAAGTTAAAATCNACATAATTACTATACAAATCGTTGACCAAAAAATGATATACAAATTGATTATGAGTTAAAAATATATAATTATATAAAAATTAGATAAGTACCAGCATATATGCGGGTTTGTAATTTATTTTTTTATAACCCGTGAAAAAACATTAAAGACGATAAAATGGAAAACAAAATTAGATCACCCATGAAAATATCTTATACCTATATTCAGAAACAAAGTTTACGATGAAATAAATATATACATTGAAAGAAAAATTTGGTGAATAGATGCAGTAAATAGCTTTGGATACGGTTATTGGACTTAAAAAAAAAATTTGGGGAATTGATATACTACCAAATTGTGGTTTATATAGAGGTGATAAATTAGAATTCTTTTTCTTTTATGATTAATTTCCTTAATATAAATGGAAAAACTAAGTAATGTTTTTTCATTCTATATTAATTTTTTCCTTTTAAGATAAATTTAATTCTTTAACTTTTTAATTTTATTTTTAGTAATTTTATCTTTTAAGATTATGAATAATAATTTTAACGTCTTTTTATTAATCAATTTTAAATATTTCTAATTTTGACTTGACACATGTCGCGATCAGGTGAATTAGCAACTTTGAAACATTCAGTTTTATATGATAAAAATTTTACTATTTATAAACTGATCAGGTGATTCTCACTCCATTCTAGACACTCAAACATTCAATCAATTGCCTCCATAGGCCCTAGATACACTACTAAAGATTAATCCACGTCAATGGTATTAATCTCTTTCTTAGTCATCAATCGTCATAAACTTCCGTTCGCGATTCTATGACTAACAAGCATTAATAACAACTCTAATTACCCACAATTCACCTTAGACATCAACTCCCGTTGGCTAAGATATGAAAAGCACTCATTGAATTTGTTGGGGAATTTCATCGAACACCTTCCGGGCGAGAAATTCCCTATGATCTAAATCAACTTTGTCAAGGCTAATCTAGCATTAATAACACTCAATGAGAAAGGATATCAACTAATCTAGCTCTTAAACATCAAGAACAAACCTTTAATCACCCTAATCTACTTTACCCTAGAACCCTAGAAAACTACTCACTAGCCATGATTATCTCCACAAATCCCATAAAGGAAGTGTTTAGATTCATGGAATATGATAAGAAATAGATATAAAGGTGAAAACAAACAAGAACTTGCATTAAAAACAAAGTATCTCTTCAAAAATCTTCAAAAATCTCCAAACTCTCTCTAAGAGAGTGTTTTTACAAGTTAAAAATGAGTTATCTCCATAATTAGGTCTCTTAATCATTTATACATAAGTGGGTCGCAGGAATCACATCGGTCGGCCTCTTCCCGATACAGCTAGCCGATGTGGATTTCTGGTTTTGCTCCGTTTGCAGGTCAGACGGATATGCGCTTGATAAAGTTGTCATATCTCTTCAACCACTGGTCGGAATGAGTTGAAACCACTTCCATTGGAAAGCTAGCTCGATTTTCTATAACTTTCATGAATATCTCCAAAGATAAATCCAAATGGAAAGTCTTCTTCTGATACGATATTTCAGTCCCCTTGGACGGACTCTGCATTTTTTCTTCTGAGGAATTCATATCGCGGTCGACCACAGCCCGATACCACGCATCGATACTTCCTCAGATTTTCAGAAGTTTCATCGGTCCGTGGCATCGTTCAGACGCCAACCGATGGACTTCTGCCATCGATTCTTCGTTCTACATCGGTCAGCATCAGACCGATACCTCTGCCCGATACCATCTCGCTTCGTCAGACGGACATGTGCTCACTAAATTTGACGTATCTTTTGAACGGCTGCTCCGAATGACTTGAAACCACCTCCATTAGAAAGGTATCTCGATTATCTACGACTTTGATGAAGTTTACCAAAGCTAAATCGGAGTGAAAAATCTTCTTATGAGCCGATCTTTAGAGCACGTCGGATGGCCTCTGCATTTTCCTTGATATTTGGGCATAGCTCTTGCTCCAAACTGGTTTATTTTGCCCCATGATCTTCTTCCAAGCTCCAAAATTCTTCCATAAGCTCCAAATGGTACCTAAAAGACTCCATAGCACACAAACATATGCAAGAACTAACCTAAGACTCACTAACTCTAAAATGGATGCAAACTATACCAAAAACAATGAAAACTTTAGCTTTTTAGAATTATGAATGTGAAATTGATAGAATTGTATTCCATTTTAAGTTTGTGGTTTTTTTAAGAATTACTAATTGTTTTTTTTCCTTTTTAAAAACTTTAGCTTTTTAGAATTGTAATATATTGTTTAATTTTCTTATTCTAAACTGAAATATGTTTTTTTAATATAAAATTTGGCTTTTATTCTTTTTCTTTTTAGGATTGTAATATATTGTTTAATTTTTTTTATTTTAAACTAAAATATGGTTTTTTAAAAATTTGGCTTTTATTTATAGTTTTTGTTTATTTTTTTTAATCAAAACATAACTATTTTTTCCATTTACTTTTTTGGATTAGGAATAGATTTTAAATCGTATATTAATAATTTTCCTTTTAAGTTTAGAGTATATTTATAATTTTCATTTTTTAAGTTTGATAGTGCTTGTAGATTATAAACTTTTAAGTTTTTTTATCACTTTTCTTTATTATAAGTTTTCCTTACTTATACTTGTTTTTTTTGTAAGATTGCATTTTTTACTTTATATTTTTTAATATTTACTTTAACTTATTTTTACTAAGATTGCATTATTTTAGTTTAACATTTTTTATTATTTACTTTAATTCATTTTTACTTTTTAATTAAATTGACACATGTCAAGATCTAAATTAACAACTGTGACAAATGTCACAATCTCATGATTGAAAATTATCCTACGTGTCACACTCACGTCGAGGAATCCAGCTTTATATAATAAGATAATAAAAGAAAGTTATAAATATAGAATATTATATATGTGTTAAATCTCTTAATATTATGAATAAAACGGTAGGTAGTCACTTGCGAGCACAAAATGATGGGAATAAATATTGGTTGCTATTGACAGAAGACTGATTATTCCCAAACTATAATGCCCCGACCGCCCTTACATGTGGGTCCCACATCCTCTCTCGGCCCGTGGGCCCCATCCTCGTCCGACGGTCGGTGCGCTAGTCCGGGAGGCTCGCAAGACTTGTTTACTGATCCTGCAATCACCACATGATCTTTCCCCGTGTTTTGTCCTCACTCGCACAGTTTCGCAAATCACTTCCCGGTAGGTCACCCATCCTTAAATTTCTCCAGTTTAAGCACGCTTATCTCTGGAGTTCTCTCTGGACAAGTGACCGAAAATATAAGTGCACTTTTGTGACATAGGTAGCCAAATCAATTCTTATAAACATCTCCGCATATACCGGAAATCGGGATGTTACACAAACACTAATATGGGAGATGCCAAGTCATTGGTGTTTTGGAGTTGTCTTTGAACATGATGATCGGGAATTTTTTTGAAGGATGAGTTGAAGTTCCTCCTGAAGATTACGTCAAGTTCTTTACAAAATAATTGACTTTCATAATGGTATAATTGTTGTATTAGAAAAGCAAATGAACCGGACTCGGAAATTAAATCAAATGAACCAAATGTTATTAATAAAAAAATCGCCCTAATTATTAATTATTTTATATATTTTGTTTGGCAACATAATTAAAAAAAAAAATAGAATAGTAGCTATCCAAGAGAAGAATAGACTTATATGCAATTTTTTCGGTTTGAACATAAAATTTACTCTTTTTTAATAGTATAGATATAAAATCTCATAATGAAATTCATATGATTATGCCTAAGTTTAATGTGAATGACATGAATATAATTATTCTAGTAAGTTAAATATTTTTCCATAAATGTTTTGAGAATCTCTATGGTGATGACATCCAAAAGTAATGTTGTATTAATTATTTTTTTGTTTTTTTTAAGTTATGATGTGGCTCAATTATTTTTTGTTTTTTTTATAAAACATTAATTTTAATTATTATTTTATTATTTGTTAGCAATTAAAATATTTTTATTAAAAAACTTCGGCGATTAGATTCAGTTCTGTTACGCTAGCATCCCCATCGGCGATTAACTGTTTGTGAATGGCAATCGATGAATACGAGCGAATGTCCCGCCGTCGTAGACGATCGTTTTATCACGGAAGATTCTCATTCATCAACCCATATTTCTCTTGAATTTCGAGTTATCTAAAAAGGTTTGATGGAATCCGACCCGAGAACCCGTTTCTTCTGAGAGATATCGTTGTTAATTAGGATCTGTAACTGACCCACCAAATCCGTAATCTGACCCAAGTTGACGACTCGCAATGATCTACATTTAACAATTTTTTTATATATATTCTCAAAAATGATTCAAAAACAAACCAAAGTGATGTTTTTCTTATTAGCCCTAATCTCGCTATTGATTTTTAGACAATCTGAAGCTGTGATTTATTGTTCAACGACAACCGCCATAGATAAGGTGCCGGGATGTTTCGATGCACTAAGATTTCAAAAGTATATCAAGAGATTGTTGCAAAGCAGTGAGAACATTTCTTGATCCTTGCTACTTGACGGTTTCTCCTGGCAGAGCTTACCCTATTAATTTTTTTCCAAAATCAAGTTTATGATTTTTTTGTATCTTTTAACGATATAACAATAATAAATCAACTATTTTAATTATCTTTGGTCGTTCAAATTGTATATATTACTTTCAATTGTTCTCACTCATTAAATGTTTCATGGTCCTTTGATTTGTTTGAGGTCTCATATTCAATATGTTTTGACTTGGTATCATGTTTCATATGTAAACTATGTAAAGATGAATTCTGAAAAATAATCTCGTAAAATAATCATGAATCTTGGCAATGTCATATTTAAATCTGAATCCAACAAATATATTCATCAGTCAAACTATTTATGTTTAAACCATAAATAAATTATTTTCCTATATATGAGAGAAGAAAGACGTACATGGAAAGAGATAATATATACTTTGCATGATAACATCACATAATTAATATACAAATCGTTGACCAAAATAATGATATACAAATAAATTGTGAATATGCATATGGGTCAAATAAATATATAAACTTTTCGAAAAAATTATTTTTTAAGTCAAAATTTCTTCACCTATTTTTTTTATATAGGGGTTGATCCAGAAGATTTCTTGACTGGATGCACTAATATTAAATTAATAAATATTAAATAAAATATTTAAAAATATAATGTCATATTAATTAGAAAATTTTAACAAAAAATATTTGATTAACATAAACAAAAATATTTTTTAAAAAATAATTATATTTGGCAAATCTTACCAAATCTTTAATTATTTACTATTTTCAAAATTATAGCAAAATCTTACCAAATATTTAATTATTTACTATTTACGAAAACATAGATATAATNACTAATCTAATTAATCACAAATCTATATCAATATCTTAATTTTAGGAAGATTTTCAATTATTGGAAAGATTTTGTTGGTGATTATGATCAATTATTGTATTCAAAACTAAAATATCGTAAAATCTATAATTTAGCCTTCTTCTCCTTAAAGATAGCAAATTCTCTTGGTCAATCTCATACCGCAAATTCCATTCAAAGATCGATTACTCTTTCAAACGAATATATATTACTACTTTCATAATAGATTTTAATGGTTTTGTTATATGTTGCAGGCTGTTTCAAGTCTCAATCCATCCAAATATGAATAGCGGTTCCATGTGAATTGAATGTACTACTAATTTCAAAACTTAAAAACTCAGACTCAAATCGTTGTGCATGAATGTTGTTTTTGTTATAATATGTTTGAAATATAAGTATATGTCATTTTTAGTTGCAGATGGAGATCAACAACGAAGGAAGCTGGTGATGCACCACCTGGACAAATGAAGAGAGTAAAGCAGTTTATTCGATTACAAAAAATGATAAACTATATTACAAAGTTTCATAAACAACAACAAAAAAATTTACAAAAACAATACGTATTTAAATACAAATAAATATGTTTTGTATTTTTCATGATTTTTTTGCCGGAAAAAAAAGAATGATGATGGAGGAGAGAGAAACGATGGAGAAGAATCGAGAAAATATCCGTTAGCATGTTACAAAAATATATAACCTTATTAAATATAAAGTTAGCGATACAAGTCAGGAATTGGTTTCTCAGCACACTAAATCAAGGGCAAAAACGTCAAAACCTCCCCCCCTCAAAAAAATTTACAAAAACAATACGTATTTAAATACAAATAAATATGTGTCTCATATTACAAAAATTAAATCTAAAAAAATAAATTATATCTAAATACAAAAATAAACACAAATTATATTACAAAGTAAAAAAAAAAATTATCGTGCATGCACACGGGTTATAATCTAGTTTATTTTTTTTTAAAATAATGAAAAGAATGCGTCAATGACTTGTCAATTAGGATGAAAAACTGAAACCTATTTCGGTCCAAACTCCGGGAAAAAAAAACGGTCCAAACTCCGGAAAAAAAAAAAGTTTTGGAATTAGATATGTTAATAAAGCCCAAGTCTATTAGAAAATAAAAATGAAAAAGCCCAAGAAATCCATTAGAAAAAAGAAAGTTGAGAAATCTAAGTTCAGATTTTCAGATCGCATCAAAATTTTCTTTCTTCATTTCAGAAAAAACACTCGATCCGGCGTTTCCATCCATACCATGTCGCAATACTAGGGTTTTCAATTTTTGTTCACTATCTTTTAGATGAATTCACAGTTGAGAAATTACAATCTAAGAGTAAGACATATACTGTCATTTATAGAAATGTATGAGTTCATGAGAATGAAATCATCCTTCTTCAGATGAATATCTTCTCACTCTAACCCTTTCACCATTGAAGTATGTGTATTTGAATTCCTAAGAATCAGTTTCCACTTCTCTTCTTGACGGATTTTCCAGGCACTCTCCACGCTGTATCTTCGTGTGGTCTCACATTCAGCTCCACCATGTCTCCAAACACCTGAAAGAGAACACCGAGTCCAAAAGCAAGTCATACTTCTTGCAAAGAGTGTATAGTTAGCTAAAATGTAAAAAGAAAGACTGTGAACACCCGATTCCGCCTTCCTATTCAAGGATCCTGGCGAACCGGCCTGACACCTTCGACCCCGTCGCTGGTTAAATGCGACGTGTCGGCTTTGACACTTTTCTTACCACATTTCTAAAGTCTCATTTTATTCCATTAAATAATTAAAGTCTAACAATTAATTCCTAAATCGAAATGAATAAATAAACCGAAATAAAACCAGCGATTGTCTTTTTTAAAAATAAATGACTGAAAATAATAAATAAGACCCGATTCCCCAAAACGGCGCACCACGCTGGAACTACTCGTCCAACTCCACAAACTCGTCCTCATCGGACTCACCTGAAAAGAAAAGAGAGGGATGAGTATTTTGGATTACTCAGTGAGAACTAAACCTACGCTCTCCACATATTCAACCGTTTCAATCCAATTTGTCAAGCTAAATCTACGCACGTATCAACCATAACGTTCTACCAGCGCACATACAATCTACAAGCAAAGGAACTACTCAGGCTCACTGGCCGTCTCATATTTGGCTCACTGGCCGTCTCATATCTGGCTCACTGGCCTTTTCTCGTAACCTGGCTCACTGGCCTAGAGCGCGGGAGAGCTCCTTTTAACCCTGTTGGAAGCCTATCAGCCTTGCTGAAGTCGGGTCCATCAATCAAATCGTACCACTGGTTCCTTCGCAGTGACGATGACCTCATTTCTAACTAAGTTACAAGCACTATTCACACAACCGGGTGATAAAACAAGGATGCAGGTTATTCATCTAATGCGTTCCTAATCCATTTCCATTTATCAATGCAGATCAACCAATATGCACACTGAAAACGTGTCCGTACTCCGTAACACGCCCTAACCTGAATAGACCTAGACTCAACACACTAAAAGGAAACAATTAAATATATAAAAAGCCTAGATCTAATCCTCACCTTTGATTTTCTGCAGATCTGACGAATGAGAACGAATCTAGAAGACGACGAGAAGGCGGTGGTGCTCGGCGGCTCCTCCTCGGCTCCGGCAAAGCTCGCGGTGGACTTCCGGCGAACTCTAGCGAACTCCGGCGAACTCCGGCGGTGGGTGGTCGGCTCTTTGGCGACCTCCCTCTCTCTCTCTCGGACTCTTTCTTGTTGGTGTGGGGATTTGAGAGCTCCCTTCTCTTCTTTATATAGGGGGAAATGTGGAGGGTCCTTGGGAGAAAGTTCCGATGTGGGACAAAAAGAAGGGATTGGGCTTGAAAGATAAATGGGCCTGGGTGTGGGTATGGGTATGTTACAATTCTCCCCTGGTTGAAAGGAATTCGTCCCCGAATTCTCCCTTTCGTCTTCGGTTTCCATCCCATCCTTAAACAACTCGGGGTAGACTGTTCTCATCTGCTGCTCGGATTCCCACGTCTCCTCGCGGATACCCACTCCTTCCCAACTGACTCGTACTGAACTTGTTCTCTTACCGTTGACATCCATTTCCTTAAACTCCAAGATCTCGGTTGGTTTACTAGGTACTGAAAAATTCCTGTCCAGGTTACTTGGCAACTGGGACAGAATGAGCTCAGGCTCTCTTACTACCTTCCTCAAAATCGATACGTGGAATACATCGTGCCATTCTAACAATTCCTGAGGCAACTTAAGTCGATACGCTACTTCTCCAATTCTCCCGACTATAGGGTACGATCCCATATATCTCGGCTTAAGCTTTTTCAGTTTTCGGTGCCTATCATTTCCCCGAAACGTTCTCAACTTGAGGTACACTTCATCTCCAACCTCAAACGACAATTCTTTTCGGCGCTTGTCTGCATAACTTTTCTGACGATCGTGAGCTTCTTTCAGCCTGACCTTAAGCATTTCCACTTGCTCTGCAGCTTCCTTTACCATTTCTGGATCCATATCCCTCATTTCACCTACCTCGGTCCAACAGAGGGGTGTACGACACGGTCTCCCATACAGGGCTTCGCACGGAGCCATCTTGATGCTAGCGTGATAGCTGTTGTTGTATGAAAACTCTGCCAGCGGTAAATACTTCTCCCAATTTCCTTCCCAATCTAAGACACAAGCTCTCAGCATGTCCTCCAAAGTTCTAATCGTCCTTTCCGATTGTCCATCCGTTTGAGGATGATACGCTGTACTCAAATGAACTTCCGTTCCCAATGCCTTCTGAAACGCTTTCCAAAACGTTGCGGTAAACTTCACATCTCTGTCCGACACAATGCTAACTGGGACTCCGTGCAATCTTACGATTAGGTCCAGATACTTCTACGCTAACTGTTCTGTTCCATCTGTCTTTTTAATCGGCACAAAATGGGCTGACTTAGTGAGGCGGTCCACGATTACCCAAATCGAATTTTTCTTATCCAATGTCATCGGTAATCCCGTTACAAAATCCATAGTTACCAACTTACCATGTCCCATTTCCATTCTGGTAGTGGTAAACTTTGTAACAATTCGCTTGGTGCCATCTGTTCTGCTTTCACCTGGAGACACGTTTCACACTGCGATATCCATTTAGCGATGTCACGTTTCATTCCTCCCCAATGGTAGTACCTTTTCAAATCGTAGTACATCTTGGTGTTGCCTGGGTGTACTGAAAATCGAGATTGGTGAGCCTGACTTAACACTTCGCTCCTCAATCCTTCGTCGTTGGGAACACATACCCGGTTCCTATACAGATACGTCCCATTATCCGATGTATGGTATCCGACCACTTGTTTCTCAACTAATTCCTTCAAAGTGTGGTCTGATTTCTGAGCCTGACAAGTTCTCCAAAGAAGATCTGCATTCTCCAATGCCTCTAATCCAGCGTAACCTTCTCCCACTTCTGTTACGCACAACGTCAAACTAGCGAGGGTTGCAGTCAACTTGTGGATCTCCTTCACTTCTGCTACATCATTTCTGCGCCTGCTCAGGGCATCTGCAACATGATTCACTTTTCCCGGTTGATAGGCAATATCCAGATCGTAATCGGCCAACAACTCCACCCATCTTCTCTGCCTTAGATTTAAATCGCTCTGAGTGAAAACGTACTTCAGACTTTTATGGTCGGTGTACAACTGCACCTTCTCCCCATACAAATACGCGCGCCAAATCTTTAGGGCAAAAACTACTGCTGCTAGCTCCAAATCGTGGGTCGGGTAGTTCAACTCGTGCTTCATCAACTGTCTCGATGCATAGGCTATGACCTTGCCTTCTTGCATAAGCACTGCTCCTAGTCCGGTTCCACATGCGTCCGTATAAACTTCAAATGGTATTCCTGGCCTCGGGAGTACCAAAATCGGCGTCTCAGTTAACTTCTTCTTCAATTCCTCAAAACTTTCGGATCGAGCTTCAGTCCATTCAAACTTCACGTCCTTTCCTATCAGACTTGTCAACGGCTTCGACAACTTGGAGAAACTCGGAACGAATTTTCGGTAATAGCCGGCTAAACCCAAAAAGCTACGGACTTCAGTAACATTTTTTGGGATAGGCCATTCCGTCACGGCTTTAATCTTTTCAGGATCCACTGCTACTCCTTCTCCGGAAACAACATGACCGAGGAATCCTATTTCCCTCTGCCAGAAACTGCACTTGCTCTGCTTCGCAAAAAGCTGATGGTTCCTTAGGTTCTGAAGTACATTCCTCAAATGATGAGCATGTTCGCTCTCGTTCCTCGAGTAGACCAGAATATCATCGATGAATACAATCACACACTTGTCCAAGTATGCCCGGAAAAGATCGTTCATCAGCTTCATAAACGCGGCGGGTGCATTAGTGAGACCAAACGGCATTACGACAAACTCGTAGTGTCCATAACGGGTTTGGAATGCCGTTTTCTTTATGTCCTCTTCCGCTATTCGAATATGGTGGTAGCCTGATGCTAGATCGATCTTCGAGAACCATGACGCTCCTTCTAGTTGGTCCAACAACTCGTCAATCCTCGGCAACGGGTACTTATTCTTGATGGTCACTTTGTTCAGTCCTCGGTAGTCAATACAGAGACAAAAACTTCCATCCTTTTTCTTAACGAACAGCAATGGTGCTCCCCATGGCGAACTGCTTGGTCGGATGAATCATTTGTCCGTAAGATCCTCCAACTGCTTCTTTAACTCTGCCATTTCCGATGGCGCTAGTCGATAGGGGGCTTTTGAAACAGGGGCCGTCCCTGGTTCTAACTCGATAGTGAAATCATCTCCTCTTGAAGGTGGCGGTTCTGTCAGTGGCTCAAAAACATCTGCATACTCGCAGGCTACTGGAATCTCCTCCAAATTAGATGCTTCCCCTTCTCCAGCCATAGAGATAGTCGCTAGATATGCTTCACATCCTTTCTCCATCAGGTCTGTGGCACGAATCATCGAAATAATCGGAACTCTAGAATCCGACTTCACTCCTTGAAACTTTATCCTTCCTTCTGGTCGCGGTATGTAGGCTCGCGTTCTTTTGCAATCCATGACAACTTGGTAGTGTGTCAACCAGTCCATTCCAAGGATTACGTCATAATGGCCCAACTTCATCTCCACTAGACTCCAGGGCACATTCGCTCCTTGAAGAAGTATAGGTGTGGTGTCCTTCCACACAGGTTTCGGTCACTTACTTTAGGGCGCTTACCAAACATGTAGAAAAATGTAACTGGCGTGCTCGTTTTAAGATCTCGTCCTCCAAATCTTTTCTCTCGGGCACATCCAGCTATTAGTAGGAACGTTCCATTGTTCGCTACATGATACCCAATCATTATGTTGTTCATTGCCCGCCTTAGAACTTCACCTTTGTTCTACGCCTCGCGTATCCTCCATTACAATCGCACTTGGTCCAAGGCTTCCAAACCTTACAAGCTACGAAGCTCCTTGCAATTGGTACAATCGCTCGACGATCCAAAATAGCGGCCCTTATCCTCGATGGTTACATGATGTTCTCCTTGGCGACATCCGCACACACGGTTGCAAGTGAGTCAGTCCGGTCCCGTAAAGACTGATCTCCCTGCAAATAAAAATAACACAAACCGGAGAGCTATTCTAGGTGGTAGTTTTGTAATTTTGAAAAATCCCCATTGAAAACTTTGAAAACCGATATTTCCTAATTCCACTAACCTAGAATTTTATCTCTCACTACTCGTAACCATGCTCTGATACCACTTTGTGAACACCCGATCCCGCCTTCCTATTCAAGGATCCTGGCGAACCGGCCTGACACCTTCGACCCCGTCGCTGGTTAAATGCGACGTGTCGGCTTTGACACTTTTCTTACCACATTTCTAAAGTCTCATTTTATTCCATTAAATAATTAAAGTCTAACAATTAATTCCTAAATCGAAATGAATAAATAAACCGAAATAAAACCAGCGATTGTCTTTTTTAAAAATAAATGACTGAAAATAATAAATAAGACCCGATTCCCCAAAACGGCGCACCACGCTGGAACTACTCGTCCAACTCCACAAACTCGTCCTCATCGGACTCACCTGAAAAGAAAAGAGAGGGATGAGTAATTTGGATTACCCAGTGAGAACTAAACCTACGCTCTCCACATATTCAACCGTTGCAATCCAATTTGTCAAGCTAAATCTACGCACGTATCAACCATAACGCTCTACCAGCGCACATACAATCTACAAGCAAAGGAACTAATCAGGCTCACTGGCCGTCTCATATTTGGCTCACTGGCCGTCTCATATCTGGCTCACTGGCCTTTTCTCGTAACCTGGCTCACTGGCCTAGAGCGCGTGAGAGCTCTTTTTAACCCCGTTGGAAGCCTATCAGCCTTGCTGAAGTCGGGTCCATCAATCAAATCGTACCACTGGTTCCTTCGCAGTGACGATGACCTCATTTCTAACTAAGTTACAAGCACTATTCACACAACCGGGTGATAAAACAAGGATGCAGGTTATTCATCTAATGCGTTCCTAATCCATTTCCATTTATCAATGCAAATCAACCAATATGCACACTGAAAACGTGTCCGTACTCCGTAACACGCCCTAACCTGAATAGATCTAGACTCAACACACTAAAAGGGAACAATTAAATATATAAAAAGCCTAGATCTAATCCTCACCTTTGATTTTCTGCAGATCTGACGAATGAGAACGAATCTAGAAGACGATGAGAAGGCGGTGGTGCTCGGCGGCTCCTCCTCGGCTCCGGCAAAGCTCGCGGCGGACTTCCGGCGAACTCTAGCGAACTCTGGCGAACTTCCGGCGAACTCCGGCAAACTTCCGGCGAACTCCGGCGGTGGGTGGTTGGCTCTTTGGCGACCTCCCTCTCTCGGACTCTTTCTCGTTGGTGTGGGGATTTGAGAGCTCCCTTCTCTTCTTTATATAAGGGAAAAGGTGGAGGGTCCTTGGGAGAAAGTTCCGATGTGGGACAAAAAGAAGGGATTGGGCTTAAAAGATAAATGGGCCTGGTCGTGGGTATGGGTATGTTACAAAGACAACTTTGATAACCTTATCTTGAAGGTCATGGTGAGCATACAAAGGTATATATGATTGTGCATGTGCAGAATCATCGTAAAGATTCTGCCTCGTCATCCCTTATGTTCCCATTGTAGTAACACCTTGGGCTTTGCTTAACATCCACTTGCCACCTGAGTTTTTCACTAAACCAATCAACTCGTGATGCCATATTTAGCAAAACTTACACTTGACATAGGAAGTCATGTTGCGTACTTGAATCACACGACTCCATTGGCTTCTCTTCCTTGAAGATTTACAAAGCTTTAGCTGCAGCAATAATGGGAAATTATTGTTCTAGTATCGACAAGTCAAGGAGTCAAAGAGAGAGAACACTATTTACCTAAAGCCCAAGTCCATTAAAAAAAAACCAAGAATTTAGGTCGAGCTATATATAAATCTGGTTAATCTTCGTTTGTCCTAAATTTAGGGTTCGAGATGGATCCCAATTACCCAAGTGGATTGTTGAAATTCTACATCGGTGTATATGAGATGGTGGATAATCCTTCATTGGATTCAATAATCTCATGGAGCAAAAGCAACAAGAGTTTCGTCATTTGGAATCACAAAGAGCTAATCCACAGAAACATTCTCTCGAGACTCTATTGCTGCAAGTTGTCAGAGTTTATCTCCGAGCTTGAGAGATATGTAAGTTTTGTATTATTAATCTCCGAGTTTGGAATCATCATCTCTCTCATATGTTGTTGGTAGGGATTTGTAAGAATTAAGGGGAATTTGGAGCAATTGGAATTTGGACATGAGGAATATTTTGTGAGAGGTCAACCTGATCTTTTGAAGAAGCTGCAGATCGACACTGGGATGAGGAGGATGAAGAAAAAAATCAAAGTTATCAGAGCAATCAAAGCTAAAACACAAGTAGAGAATCGCTTGCAACATTTACGTATTTGATCAGAATCGTCTTGCTTCATGAGTTGCTTGTTGCTTTCTTGTATCAATACTTGACCTTTCATTTTATGTTTGGTGTCTAAACAGAGTGAGATGTTTGTTCATCTCTAAGTGGATTCGAACTTGCCACTTTCTGTAAGATTAATCTTTGGACCACACTATTGTTAATATTCTGCTAGTCAGTTCCGGTCCCCGGGTTTTCATGTTTGGATTCGTTAACTTAACTTCCTCGAGTGACTGTTTCATACTCTGTATTTCACTTCAGAACCCATGATGATTTGTCAAATATTGGTATCCACTTGAGTTCAAAGGTAGTAATATTAGTAACTACCTATGATAGAAGATGATTCTGATGAAAAGGAAACAACATTACACCAGTGAGAGAAGCTTATGTATGGATGTTGTCTTACTCCATAAGGAGACGGTTTTCTGTAAAATTCAGTAATTGGAGTAAAACAATTGTGAAAAAAAAACAGAAGTATATATATACAAAGATTCCAAGGATTACAATTCCAACTACACAATAATTAATGTTTTTAAGAGAAGCTAGGGCATTACACATTGACGATGAAAGAAGACCTTGCTCACATCTTTCCTCAGCTTCTTACGAACCCTCTCTGCAGTAGCAAACGCCTCCTCAGGTACCCTTTTCGGTCTTTTTAGTTCTTGATTTGAGGCATTTCCGCAGTTGTTCCTGGCCTTCACTGACACTGAACAACTCTTGGGAAACCTAACAGATGATTTGGGCGGTCCCCTTTTGGCACTTGCTTGCGGAGGTTTCTGAGTTGCATTAGCAGATGGGCCACACGAAACTTGCCGATGGAGTTTTCTCGGTTGCAATGAAAGTCTGACCACAGTTTGGACAAAGTATGGCCTTGTTAAGATAATAATCCCTCAGATATTCGCATTGTGTCTTGCATCTATTGCACATTGTCCGAAACGTACCTTGTTTTCTTCACTTTGTATCGGTTTTGTATGCATCTCATGTATGATCAATGAAAAATTTAGTGATAGAAACAGATCGTACCAGAGAGATTGTCCACATCATGGAAACTCTGATGTGCAGTTGCTGGGTATCTTCTTCAGAGGAGTAGATTGGAGATATCAGATGGGTCTGGACGCTTCCAGCAATGGTAATTTCAACACCAGATATCCTGAGGATGCTATTGTGTTAATTGAGAACTTTGCTTCTAGTAGTAGCACCAAGAGCGCAGATTTAGAGCGCAAGAGGCTGGCTGGTAATCAGGATGGGTCGCAGATCGCTGAAGTTAAGGCTCAGCTGGATTCGATGCATAGTCTTCTGCTGGGAAAGACAACAAAGGCTGTTCATTTTGCTGAAGATGTTGAGGTATTCAATGAGAGTGAAGCAGAGGATGTCAACTACATTGGTGGTTCTGGTTTTCAGGGACAGGGGAACCAATTCAACAACAATCAGAGCTTCAACAACAACTTCCAGCAAGGGGGATTCAACCAGAAGCCAGCCCAAAACAACGGCTACACCAGGAACTACGGAAGTTCTTCTTACGAACATGTACCTGCTAAAACATCAGAGAACAAGATTGAGGCCATGTTCGAAACACTCGTTCAAGGACAGCAGCAGATCACAGTGACCTTCAATGGTAAGATGGATGCCATGTACAAAGATCTGAGTGGAAGGATCGATGCTATTGGTGTTGGTCAGAAGATGCTGGAAACGCAAGTAGCTCAGACAGCAGCAAATTCCAAGGGAAAGACGGTTCATTCACACAATGCTCACGTCAATGCAATCTCCTCAAGTGCAGAAAATCTCGAAGATGATCCTGAAATCGCCAAGGCATCGATCGATACCCCCAGGTGTCGATCGATGCCGGTTACAATTCTGAAACGGGATATTTCAAAAACCCGTGTATCGATCGATACCCCATTGGTATCGGTCAATACTGAGGCGATTTCTGAGGAAGCACATGAAATTTCGACCAAGGAGCCTCAAGTAGTAGCAGCAATATTCAATATCGCCCAATTTTGGGAAGACTATGAAACGAAGTGTCAGGCAGCGAGAGCTAAGGAACGGGCTGAGAAAAGAGCTCGCAACCCCAAGAAGGAGAATCCTGTTCCTAAACACCTTAGAGATCCCATCTCTCCAAAGCAGCTGCGTGGCTTTGAGAAGATGGTAAGAAGGATTTCCCCTGATTCAACCTTTGAAGAAGCTCTAGAGTGTCGTCCTCTGCTAAGTCACTTCAAAGACTGCAGAGAAACTGAGAAAGAGATTAAGGCACTCTTCATTAAGGCTAGAGGTCCACCTCCACTGAGACAGCTGACCCAAAGAGAATATCCAGGGAAATTCGCGGTTCCATGCTCTATATCTGGAGTTGATTTCAAAAAGTCTCTTGTTGACTCAGAGGCTAGTGTCAATGTCATCTCAAGGGAAATTGCAGAGCGGTTGGGGGCTGATATTCGATCACCAGAGGCATCTATCACATTCGCGAACAACTCCACCTCGCTTCTACACGGTACTATCCATGGTTTGCTGGTCAAAGTAGGAGACTGTCTGGTTCCTACTAATTTTCAGGTTGTAGAGATGGGTGCGATATCTCGTATGCCTATCCTTTTGGGACGACCGTTCATGGCTACTGCAGGCGCGATCATAGACACACCTAATAAGAGAATCTCTTTCTCTTACATTGACAGAGGGGTCTATTATGGTGTCATTTCCCCTAGGAATGCTCCCACACGTGTATCTAGCATTGAGGTTGCTACAGAAATGTCGCTGGCAGTTGATCTTTTGGAAGAACCTCATGATGAGCATGCTGCCACAGACGTTCCAGCTGAACCGCCCAGCATCCCCAAAGAAGTTGCCAAGAAGGCCAAGGAAACAAAGAAGAAGGCCAAAAGCAAAAGAGTTGAGAATCCCCATGTCACTTTGATACATCAGAAGTGTAATGGAGATTCGATTGAGTATAAGGTGAAGTGCAAAGGAGCTTCAAAGCCATTCTCCAAGGCCAGGATCCTTCTTACTTCTGAGCTGAAAGAGAAAGGACAAGAGTTTGTGGACAGCACGCTGAGCAGAACTCTGAAGATAGCAATGTCGAGTTGTGGAGCCTGTTTTGGTGCAAGCTCTCACTCTTATCCAGCCTGAAGGGCGTTACAGTCAAGCTATTGACGTTAAACGAGCGCTTGGTGGGAGGCAACCCACTGGTGAGTCTGTTTTTGAGTCATTTTTGTTTTTATTTTCGTTCGTTTTATGTTTGTGTCAGGAGAAACAAAGAGCAGACTCGAAATCGCCTTAGCATCGATCGATACCCTATTGGTATCGATCGACACCAATCGCGGATGAAAGGTTCATCAAGTCGATTTAAGCCCAGTATCGATCGATACCAGGCTGTGTGTCGATCGATACTTGACGTTCCAGCAAGGTAACTTCTTGTTTTTCCCAATTTTAGTCTGTTATTTTGTTTTATTTCACTGACTCTAGGCTAGATAACACTGGGGACAGTGTTGTTCAAGTCTGGGGGAGGTGTCTGCTGACAAAGTTTTTGTTTTTCTTAGAGTCAGTTGTTTTATCGAGTCAAAATTGTTTTATTGAGTCAAAATTTGTTGGAGATTATGATCCTGTGCTTGAACCTATTGATTTGATTTTGTTTTTGAGTGCACAGTGTTACAGGATCAGTTCTAGATCGACTAATGAAAAATCCAAGGACTGACCAGTTGACTAGAAAACATCCATGTCTCCAGCAGAGTTCTTCTGAAGCCTGAGCCAAATTTTTGCACTTCATCAATGTGGTTAGTGTTTTTAGAGCTTGATTCATCATTCATATCTGATAAAGGAACCCATGTGTTTAGAGTTATGGTATCTCTCTCCCCTGTTATAAGTTGATAAATAAGAGCATAAAAGATTGAAATGATTTTCTTCTGAGTAGAGGGTTAGGAAAATTTCCAGCGATCCCATTATTCTACTTAAGAGGGAATGATCACACAAAGGATTGGAAGCGAGGCTAGGATTTTCCTATGATGCCATTATTCGCCTACATCCTTTGATACATAGAGAGGGAAGAACCGGGGATTTGGTGGCAAACACCATCAATACTCGCGTCTCATACCTTGATGTGTATATGCTATGCTGAAAATAAAAAAAAAATAATAAGAACATAATAAGAAATAAGTCTGGGGGAGAGAAATTGATACAAAAAGTGTGAAAAGGGTGGTTCCTTGTCATGATATTGTTTGGTAAAGAGTCTAGAAGGTTCTTGAATATTAGCTGCAGCGATGAAACTGGCGATGAGGGCTTTACTTGAACAATGTTGTGGGATAATGTGTGGAGTTTGGAAAAGCTGCAAATGTCTACGGAGAAGTACATGGTGGTTAGATCAAAAGCTGATCAGGTGACATTTGGGTACTTGGAAAAGGGGTCATTTCGATGGTTCATGAACAGGTGAGTCTCCGCGTTTTCAAACCTCTTTCTCTGTTTAGTCTTCTATTTGCTTGAGGGCAAGCAAATGCTAAGTCTGGGGGAGTTGATATATCGTGGTTTTTACCCTGTTTAGGCCATGATATAAGTCCTTTTATAGAGTCTTTTCTAGTGTTATGTAGTATTTTAGAGTCTTTTACAGGTCTTAGCACGTTTGGAGCTTAATTGGAGATATTGGAGCTTTCTGGAACATTCTGGAGCGAAGCAGAAGATCCGTGTAGCTGAGACGTCGAAATCACCTGAGTATCGATCGATACTGCCTAGTATCGATCGATACCCGTCGGGGAATCAGAAGGATCGCGACTTAATGAAGAGTTGAAGAATTGCAGAATTGGCCCAGAAGTCTATGATAATTACAAGATGGCCCAGAACGTGTTTTAGGTTATAAATAGGAGTTTTCAGCTACTTGTTTAGGCTATGCCTTTTTAAGCTTTATTTTAGAATACTTGGGTTGAGAGAAACAAGTCTGAATCTCCCTTCGTCCGAGATCAGATCTCTAAACCTTTTTGATTATTTATTTGATGATTTATTCAAGCATATTGATTGTTTCATTCTCTATGTCTGAGTAAATCCACTTTAGGTTTAGGGTTTTCTCATAAAGGATTTCTTTGAATGCTAGGTTGATTATCTGTTTAGGATTCATAATCTGAATTAGTTCTTCGCCTTAGGTTGTTCTCAAAGCTAATTCTAGGTTGACGAATCTGGAACTTAGATCTTAGGATAATTGATTAGGCACGACAGTGCGATTAATTACCTGATAGAACCTAGGTGAGCAAATTGATTATTCGCAAAGAGATTTGGTTTAATTGATTTGTGAACATATCAAACCTGATTTTAAAGCTGATTTAGACTTTAGGATTCGCAAAGAGATTTGGAATTCCTAGGATTTAGATTTAGGATTTAGATTTAGATAGTTTTCGCAACGAGAGTTGGTTAGCTATATTTTAGTGATTTGAGTTCAAGAACCGTGCTAAATCTGAATCCTGCTAGTTAGTTTATCTGCATTCATTGATTTCCTGAGAAAAACCCTGGGCCTATATTTTCCCAATTGATTTACAACTCTTTTATTTTCTGCATTGCTTTCAATTACATCTGTTTGGCTTAGCGTAATTCGATACTTCATAATCTATTGTGTGTTTCCTTGAGTCTTTGTGGTTCGACCCCTAGCTATACTATAACAACTGCTTTAGTACTTTTAGGGTATTAAATTGAGCATATCACCAATCCCTATTGGGATCATACGACGTCGCATCAGCATTACCTTCTCCGGCCGTTGCTTCATTCGGTGGTGGTGGTGATGGTGGTCGCTCTTGACGGAGACCATCGTCGTTGGTCATCATAGAGTTGCTGCTCCAGTGAAACTGCGAACCGCCAATGTTTGGATTATTGTTCATGACATCATCAAAAGGGAGGTATTGCATTGGTTGACTCATAGCCATGATTGGATTATTGTTCATGCTATGATGATGCTGTAATGGTTGAGAGAATCGCCCAACCATACCATGGACATTCATCACTGGTCGAACAATCGGCTGCATCTCCAAATTAGAGTTCATGCTTCCTTGGTATGGATGATGTAATGGTTGAGGGATTGGCCCAACCATACCATGGAAAGGCATCACTGGTGAAACAATCGGCTGCATTTCCAAATTAAGGTTTCCGCTGCCACTGTTTTCTTGGTATGGATACTGTAATGGTTGAGAGATTGGACCAGCCATACCATGGAAAGGCATCACTGGTGGAACAATTGGATGCATCTCCAAATTAGGGTTTCTGCTGCCACTGTTTCCTTGGTATGGATGCTGTAATGGTTGAGAGATTGGACCAGCCATACCATGGAAAGGCATCACTGGTGGAACAATCGGCTGCATCTCCAAATTAGGGTTTCCGCTACTACTACTTCATTGGTATGAATGATAACTTCCTTGGAACGGAATGTAACTTCTAGGGTCCGGAATTTCGTTGTAAGATGCCATTCCCATTCCGGTTTGCTGGTGGATTTGAGGGTTAGGCGGTTCGGGAGATGGGAAAACCCATTGATCTATCAAGTTTTGATTCTCCCTTGTAGTACCAATGCTAATCCTCTTGTCTCCTTCATCGGTGTTCTTAGCTTTCTCACCGTCCTGACCGCCTCCTATCACGAACACATCATTCGTTGTGGTCCTAAGCTCTTCGGGTTGCGTCTCAAATAGATACATCGGTGGATCGGGGAGAGCAAGATGCTCCACGGAATCTAGCCTCTTCCTTAATTGCATGATCTTATCCTTTGAGAAAGATAGCAATGCCATCATCTCATTCACGTCAAGATCAGCAATGCTACGATCACCACGTAGTTGCACCATCAGCTGATCTATCTCACGCTCCATGATCTTCTTACGGCTTTTCTCCAGTTCTTCCTGAGCCTTCCTTATCCTCTCATTCATGTATGACTCGATAGTCACTGCTTTCTTCTTCTTCACGAACTCCGGCAAGGCATAGAAATCGCCTATGAGGTCACGAGCCGCCTCAACAGATGGCCACACCATTGGTTCAGCGTCGTTAGGGCTGAACATGATCACACAAAGCTTGACATCACACAATATGGTCAATTCCCTTACCTTTTTCATCAGCCCAGACCATAATTTCTCCAAACGTGCTGCTCTTGAATTTTCATTCGCCACCAATGTAAATTTGACCTTTTGTCTTGTCAAGATCACTCTTTGATTTTTTTTTTTTTTTATCACTCTTTGATTTTGATTTTTTTTTTTGAGTTTTGTGTTTTTGTTCGGTGTGTGATAAAATATGTTGCACTTTCGAGTTTATTTATAGGGTTGAAATGGAGAGATATGGTGCCATTTCAAATTGTTGGGATGTTTGGATTGAGAAATAAATAAGGGATACTTGCAAAACATTGGGGTAGTTCGTTACTAGGATCTGCTATTTCTAGTTTGGAAGCTGAAGGTAAAGCGTTGTTGTCAGCTATGCAAAATGTATGGTGCAGAGGTATCACTAATGTTCATTTTGAAGGAGATTGCCAAGTACTAGTCAATATTTTGCTTGGATTAAAAGACGACATTACAATATCAAATCTAATCGACGATATCAATTTCTGGAAAATGAAATTTGTTTCAATAGATTTTAGTCATGTAAAACGTACCTCGAATGAATCTGCACATGTTTTAGCTCGAAAAGGTCCTTATAATAACATGTATTTTTCTGGATGTGTTTATCCACCATCATGGATAACTAAAACTTTGTATTGTGACTTTATTATGTCATCTTAATAAAGAATTTGATTTGTCGAAAAAAAAAAAAAAAAAA
>PKML01041100.1:81250-128313 GCA_002933935.1 Eutrema yunnanense
CTTAAAATGGCCACTTTGACGAAGAAACTTACCTCCCTCAGTGATGATCGGATCGTTTGGATCATCGTTTGGAGTTGGTTCTTTTGCCTCGGCTAAAACTGTTTCGGCTAAAACTGCTGCGGGTTGGTTTTGATCGGCTAGCTTTTCGTTGGGGAAAATCGTCTCGGCTAAAACTGATTTTTCCATAGCACGTGATCTCTCGGCTAAAACTGATCCGGTACATGATCTCTCAGCTAAAACTGATCCGGTACATGATCTCTCGGCTAAAACTGATTTTGTCTCGGCTATTTCTTGAAATGGATCGTCTGGTCTTAGGGAGTTGATGAAAGCTTGTATGGCTGTCCCAAACCTCCTTTTGAGTTGTTTGGCCTTGGAACGTGTCATTGGACCTTCTTGAACAATGGGCATCTCCTTTGGATCGGCTTTAGAGTCGATGTCCTCATCAGTTGGTTTAATTTGATTTAATTGTATGAAATTTTAATTTATATACATCACAATTTTTTATATTTAGTTTATGCAAACAAATTTTTAATCAAATTATTTTTTATTTTATTTTTAATTTAAATATAAGATTTAATTAAATAGCAGATTTTGTGATGAAGTCTACTACATAGACTTCTCTATTCCTTAATAGACTTCACAAGGTTATAACCGTAATTGAGAATCTGTTTTTTTGTTTTGTCATAAGGGATGTAATTGTAATTTCCCTACCCCTTTGAGTTACTTTTGGTTTAAATTGAAAAAAGGGTCTACTTTTGCATTTGGAATCAAATTGTGGGTCATTTTTGGCAATTCCCCCAATAAATAATGTGCCAAAATAATTTTTATAATAATATAAAGTTTGTAGATTAGATTAGTCAATTTAAAACTTTTCCGGGTGTATTTAGTCAATTTTAAAATTTAGCTCATTATTTATTTCTTTTAATAAGTTATTTTAGCACGATTTTATTTTATTGTTGTTAGTTAGGTTGGTTATTTTGTTGAATTTTGAATACAAATTTTTGCATTTATGAATTTTCTGTAGAATTGTTAAATTTCATTATTAATTAACTGACACGTTAGTAAAAATAAAATAAAAAGCACCAAAATTAAATTCTTTGAAGATCTAAATAGAATGTATGTCCAAATATAATACCATTACCAAAAAAGATAAATATATGGGAGAATAATATAGTTTTGGGTCGTAGTCAAAACATTGAATGTCATTAATTCATGTTACCATGATATATATATTTTGTTTATTTAGTCAAAGAGTACATTTTTGGTGAGATATTTGTTAGTATTAAAATTTAAAATAAAAATAAACTATAAACAAGTATAAATTCTTTTCCAAACTAAATTTAAAATAAAAATAAACTATAAACAAGTATAGATTCTTTTCCAAACTAGGATGCATTTATTAATATTGACTTTTATCATTCTTATCATGTTGTATTTTGAACATATGTTGTATTTATATATATTTTTTTGAAGTTTCTTAAAGTTCATTTTAAATTTTATTATTTCACACTAAAATAAAAGATTAATGATTTATTATGTGCAACATGCCTAATATTAAGGCTGTCAACTGGACTTGACCACAACCAAATGGTCTTGTTCAACTGGACAATTTTTTTTTGTAGAGAGAAATGACCAAGACCAAAAATGACCAAGCCCAAACATGATCAAGCCCAAAAATGACCAAGACCAGTTGGACATGTCTATGGACAAAAACAAAAAAAAATTAACAATTCAGAAATCAAAAAGCTAACAAAGTTTTACTTCTCCATCGTCTAACAAAGTAACAAACTAACAATTGACAAAAGTTTTAAAAGGTATCTGAGTCGATATAATCACAAATCAAAGCATATTCGATCAATATCTCTTCCTTGATCTACTTTTCCTCCGCATCTTGATCCAACTCCATACATTGGTATTTGTCTCGCCAAATGAAGGTCCATTCTCAACAGTAGGCTCGGCCTTTGTGCTCTGTGACAGAGAATCAATTTACTAAATGAGTAAGATACATGTAAGAAAAGTCTGAACCTAAATATTTAATGGTGTTATACATATGGGTTCTGATCATTTTCTAACAACAGACTAAAAGACAACACACGTCATGTAAACTCATCATTCTGAATTTATGAAACATACCTTAAAATTCTTCTATCTCCGCTTCTTTCTCCTCTTCGCTTTCATCTTCTTTCTCTTCATCAATAAACTCATCATCTAAAAAGATACAAAACCAAATGAATTCATCAATAAACTCATCATCTGAAAATATACAAAACCAAATGAATTCAGAATCATGCAAAACCACTTACCTATGTTTGGAAAGCCACGTAGATGGCTTCTTGTACGAACCAAAGCTTGGACGTTAGTATAAGAAAGACACAAACCAGACATAAGACAAGACACAAGACAATACCCTAAGGCTCCAAGATCTGAACCAGAAGATCATCTTAATAGATCACTCAAACTTTACTTATGAAGTTACTCAAACACCTCTAGTTAAACGCAATACTAAACAACATTAAACTGAATCAATCCAAGAACGTAAAGCAGAACAAACAAAAGTCATATGGCCAACTTATAGAACATCCAAGATAAACAACACACATCTAAGTGTTCATGAAACTAATGAAACAAAAACCCAGAAAAAGAAAACTTTACACTATTCTAAATTTAGGAGTCGCCGAAGAGAAAGAGAGAGCTGAAGGAGAGACGAAGAAGAAGGCGTCTTCGGAGAGAGAAAGGTGAAGGAGAGAGGAAGAAGAAGGAGTCGCCGGAGAGAGAGAAATGAAGGAGAGATGTAAAGATAAGTAAGACTTGTGAATGTTTTGTTATTGATATCAACGGCGTACACAACGTATATATACAAGACACAAACCCTAGAAGCACTTGACGGCCAAGCTATACAAACCGTCATAATAAGACCCAATACTAATTGTTTAGCCCAACTCCATAATATTGTTAGAACTGTGAATTCATTAAGCTTCTGCAACCGCTGCATTTGCTGCACATGTACCCGTTGCACCTGCTGCATTTGCTACACATGCACTTGCTGCATTTGCTACACATGCACCTGCTGTATTTGCTGAAGCTCAACTCCCTAATACTCCCCCTCAAGTTGGAGTGTGGAGATCCCGAACACCCAACTTGGGCAACAATACATCGAATTGAGGTCGTCCAAGAGCCTTGGTAAGAATGTCAGCAATCTGATCTTTGGTACGAACGTGAACAGTAGAAATAAGTCCATCATTCACAGCATCACGAACGCAGTGACAATCTCGTTCAATATGTTTAGTCCGTTCATGAAACACTGGATTAGCAGCAATGTGGATAGCGGCTTGACTGTCACAATAAAACGGAATAGGCTTAGTGATGGGAACGCCAAGATCTTCCATCAGCTGAGCAATCCACTTGATTTCCTTAGTAGCAAAAGCCATGGCCCTATATTCCGTTTCAGCAGACGAATGACTAACCGTAGTTTGTTTCTTCGTTTTCCAGGAAATCGAACAACCACCAAGCAATACGACATAGGCACTGAGGGAGCGACGAGTCAAAGGACACGATGCCCAATCCGCATCACAATATACGGACAACTGAAGATCACTGTCGGCACGAAGAAGGATTCCTTGTCCAGGACAGCCTTTGAGAAATCGTACCACCCGTGTAGCAGCCTCCCAGTGAGCTTCCCGCGGCTCCTTCATAAACTGAGAAAGCAAATGAATGGCGTAGCACAACTCAGGACGAGTTATAGAAAGGTAAACCAGGCGACCCACAAGCCTACGATACGGAAGAGGATCAGCGAGGTGGAGACCATCATCCGAGGCAAGCTTATGGTTTTGTTCAATCGGTGTCGAAGCTGGTTTGGCACCGAGCAGGCCTGTATCAGCGACAATGTCAAGGATGTACTTGCGCTGAGACAGGAATATACCTTCATTTGAGCGTGCTACTTCAATTCCAAGAAAATATTTAAGTTTTCCCAAGTCCTTCATATGGAAGCATTCTCCCAAATATGCTTTAAATTTTGTCAACTTCTCAAGGTCATTGCTAGCGATCACCAAATCATCTACATAAACTAATACTCGAACCTCTGTTTTACCTCGTGAGTAAGTGAAGAGCGAGTAGTCAGAATACGATTTCTCAAAACCAAAATCCAAAACTGCTTTGGAGAGCTTAGCGAACCAGCAGCGAGGATCTTGACGAAGCCCATACAACGATTTACGCAAACGACAGACCTTAGTAGGATCAGAGTGAGTGAATCCGGGGGTAATTTCATGTAGACTTCCTCCTCAAGATCACCATGAAGAAATGCATTGTGGACGTCCATTTGATGCACTTCCCATTCCTTTGCGGCAACAATACCCAGAAGACCACGTACTGTAGCCATCTTAACAACAGGAGCAAATGTTTCATCAAAGTCTTCTCCTTCAACTTGATTGTTTCCCATTACGACAAGACGCGCCTTATGGCGTTCAACTGTACCATCGGCGTTGTACTTAATCTTGTAAACTCACTTAGAACCAATCGCAGTTTTGCCAAGCGGAAGCGACTCAATATCCCAAGTACCGCTGTCTTCGTGGGCAACAATTTCCTGTTTCATGGCACCACGCCATACTTCATACTTCACAGCTTCATTATAGTGCTTTGGTTCAACACCGGCGGTCACGGCTGCGAGGAAAGCTTGATGCGACGGTGAGAAAATTAGATCAGAGATATAAGCATCAAGTGGATACGGTATCTTACCTTGGATTGTTTCGGAGGACGATGATATAGAGCAGATGGGAGCGAGATGGGGGTCTTGAGTGCACACTGCATTATAGAAAACGAAACCCTTGAGTTTAACTGAGGGAATGCGTGCTCGCTGACCTCGTCCCAACTCTTCAATCCCAGCAGGTGGAGTCGCGGTTTGAGTATCCGCAATTGGAGATGTCAATGTCGTGACCTGAGTATCTTCAACTGAAGATGACAATGTTGCAGGTCGAACCTCGACTGGAGATTCCGATATTGCAGGACGAATCGGAGCTGTAATCTCCATCGATGTAGGTGCCGGATCTGATGCAAGCGAAACCACCGTATCGAAACCATCAATACCGGAGGTTTTGTTGGCATCGTCGATAGAGAGAAGGAGATCCGAGCTCCCGGCCCCCTGACGTTTTGCACCGTCTCTGGTTCAATTAACCAGTCATCATCATTCACATGAGACGAAGAGGTGCACATTGACTTAACTAGAGGCGTCGAATCCGACTTTGACGAGAAAGGGAACTCATTCTCGTGAAACACAACATCTCGGGAAATACTAAACTTTTCAGTATCTAAATCGAACAGCATCCATCCCTTTTGACCAAAAGGGTACCCAACGAAGACACAACGTCTACTTCTGTGACCAAATTTGTCCTTGTCCCGAGCACGAAGATGTGTGTAACACAGACTTCCGAATACACGCAACTGATCATACTGTGGCTTTTCGCCATGAAAGACTTCATATGGGGACCGACCGTGAAGAACATCAGTGGGAGTACGATTGATGAGATGAGCTGCAGTCATCACAGCTTCTCCCCAAAACTTAATAAGTAAGCCTCCTTGGAACAACAAAGCATGCGATACGTTGAGGATGTGTCTGTGTTTTCTTTCGACACGGCCGTTCTGCTGTGGAGTATCAACGCAGGAGGTTTGATGAATAATGTCATTTTACGAAAGAAACGCGAAAGACACATAAACTCTGTACCATTATCGCTTCGAAGTACTTTTATGTCTTTACCGAATTGTTTTGTTGCCATTGCACAAAAGTTTTGCAAAACAGATCGAACTTCGGACTTCTCAAGGAGTAGGTACGTCCATACAGCGCGTGAATAGTCATCAACGATTGTTAAGAAATAAACTGCTCCACACGAAGCACGGGTTTGGTATGGACCCCAAACATCACAATGAATCAAAGCAAAACACTCTTTTGATTTATGCAAACTTCCGAAGAAAACTTCTCTAGTCTGCTTTGCCCTAAAACAAGTGTCACACGGACTAGGGACAACATATTTATTTGAAGAGAAAAACATATGTAATGACGATAAAACTAAAAACGATGGATGTCCAAGCCTCTGGTGCCAACGGTACTGATCAACCGAGCTAACAACTGAACTAGACACACGATGAACCCTTGCAGCCATAACATCCTTAAAATAGTAAACCCCATCTCGCTCTTCACCGGCTCCAATCAGGGTCCTCGTGAAATGATCCTGTAAAACACACAACGTATCACTTGGAACTGCAAAACAGTTTGTGTGCCGTAATAGCTTCGAAACCGAGATTAATGAGCAATTTAGATTAGGCACAAACAACACATTCTCAAGGGTAATCTGATCGGATAACGGGAAGACACCCATATGAGTAGCAAATGTTCTATTTCCATCCGCAAAACCAATATGACAGGGAGGTATACACGATGTATTTCAGAGTAAAGAGAAATCTCCCGTCATATGGTGAGAAGCTCATGTGTCTAGGATCAAATCACCATGACGAGGCTTACCATTAAGACGATCAGATGAAGGTTTCGATTTCTCACTGATCATCTGGGACAGAGCACGCCACTGTTCCTGAGTAAACTCTGGAAACGATGATGAATTGGATGTGGTTGCGTGAGCGTTCGTTGCTTGTACCCCAAAATTTTTGATGCGATCTGAAGTATAAGAACCACGTCCTCCTTGACCCCCTCCTCGACTAGCGCCTCTGTTTCCTCTACCACCACCTCTGTTTTGTGATCTCTCCTCCCACCATTGTGGGAAACCCACCAACTGTCAACAGTTCTCTTTAGTATGACCACTTCTGCCACAATGAACACATTGAGAGCCACGATGATCTTGCCCTCTGGAACCAGAAGACGAGTGTGAGACCGTCTGTTGAAAAGACAAGTCTCGTTTGGCAACGAAACCTACTGTGTTCTGTTGCGATTCACGTTCCTTGGCGGAGTTCAAACGTTGCTCCTCACGAACCACCTTTGCATAAATCTCACCAATGTCTGTAGATGCATCTGATGCGATGATAGCTTGACACATACCACCAAATCGAGCTTCGTCTAACCCCATCACGAACTGATGCATCTTTTCTTCTTCACGTTCCTTCTCATACTCAAGAGCAGCACTACACGTACAAGTAGGAAGTGGCTTGTACATGTCGAGTTCCTCCCAAATCTTTGACAATCGTGCGTAGTAATCAATCACCTCATCACCATTCTGTCGGCACACTGCTAACTTCTCTTTCAAGTGGTGTACACGCACTTTGTTTCCCACAGAGAAACGCTTCTTAAGGTTTTTCCACAACTTGTGAGAATCCGTGATAAACGTCACCGTTGATCGGACTCGCGGCTCAATTGATGTGCGAATCCACCCAACAATCATGAAGTTTACCGAAAGCCAAAGCTCGAGATTAGGATCGTGTGCTAGTGGCTTCGGTATGGTTCCTTCAACGAAACCTAGTTTCCGTTTTGCACGAAGAGCATTGGTCATCTCTCCCAACCACTCATTATAGTTTTCTCCAGTTAACATCACCGATGTAATTAGAGCACCAGGGTTGTCGGAGCCATACAAGGAGTAGGGCGTGACAGCTTCAGTGTTACAATTTTCCGTAGTTCCGCTCTTGGTAGCGGAAAACTCATCACCATCAACCATGACTTAAACTTGGTTTGAACTTTGAACACAAACAGGGGAGCTATGTCGAACTTCGAGATAGCAAAAGAAGAGAGCGGTGTTTAGGTCTCAGAACGATTTTTGCTCTGCTACCATGTAAAGATAAGTAAGACTTGTGAATGTTTTGTTATTGATATCAACGGCGTACACAACGTATATATACAAGACACAAACCCTAGAAGCACTTGACGGCCAAGCTATACAAACCGTCATAATAAGGCCCAATACTAATTGTTTAGCCCAACTCCATAATATTGTTAGAACTGCGAATTCATTAAGCTTCTGCAACCGCTGCATTTGATGCACCTGTACCCGCTGCACCTGCTGCATTTGCTACACATGCACTTGCTGCATTTGCTGCACATGCACCTGCTGCATTTGCTGAAGATGCACCTGCTGCATTTGCTGAAGCTCAACTCCCTAATAAGAGAGGAATAAGAAGGAGTTGTCGCCTCGCGGGAGTCGCATCAATAGAAAAAGAGAGAACCGAGTGAAGAGAAAATCCTTTACTTTCTTCGCTTGGGCGTAACCAATTTGACTGCGGGTCAACCAGCTTTTGAAAACTTGCTAACCAGCCCGACCAGTTGACCGTCCTACCTAACATAATATTTGTTTTCTGAAAAACTTTTAAAACTCATCCGGCTTTTTGTTAGTAAAGTTCTTGATAAAATTATTGAAAAAAACTATAAACGTTGCAAAATTATATTACTCATATCGGCTAAGGTAAATAATGAAGGAGTTATTAAAATAAAAAATATTAAAATAGTGTTTATAAAAACAAAATATTTACTACTATGTGTTTTATATTTAATTCATAAGGCTAAAACTCGCTGGAAAACCCAATTTCTTTGAATCATATCAAAGGATCTACCAAGAATCTTGAAACTAAACCATCTTGTTTTTGGAGAAAACATAAAATAGTTGTTTCTCTAAAACTCACCTAAGTAACTCAATGCCCAAAACCGTTCTTCCAAGCTTTCTCAGCTAAATAATCTAAACCACTATTTCACCATCAAAGAATCTTCATCCATCGATTCACCATCAACACCTGACTGGTTTGCATCTAGAATCTCACTGTGTTCTACACTCGGGTTGTTATCAGAGTCCTCGACTTTCAAAAACCTTTGATTACTCTTCTGGATTGCTTTGTCATCCTCATTGTGCAGTTCCACGTCTTCTACTTCTCTTTCGGTCAAATCATTCTCATCCATCAATTCCCTTTTCTTTATACCTCTGTCAGTTGACTTCTTATCTTTCTCTTTCTCTCTCTCTGTCCTTTAGCCTTCACCTCCTCTGGACGTAGTTGCAAGTCTTTCTCCAATTGGTTGAACCCAACATCATCACTTGTCTCAGCAGTTATAATACGAACATAATGGCCGTCTCGATTCTCTCCAGCTTCACTTTCTGAGTTGTCCTTTCGAATTCTTTCCAGCCTAGACCTATCGTGGACTAAATGATCATTGCTCTGGCTTAGATTGACTTTCGATGAGCTCCCTTCAATATCAGAACTTGGACATCAATCTCTTAAGACAGGTATGCGCTATGTCTCCACCGTTACCTCTTTCGACTATGCTTCCTTGAGGTGTAGATAGGGATGTTGTGAAGGGCTCAAGATTCCAGGGTTAGCGCTGGCCCTGTTAATATATTAAAGCTATGGCCCTCGTTTTTTGTATTTAAAATTCAAGGGCTCATAAAGGGCCGGGTTAGTAAATTACAGGGTTATAACAATTGGCCCTGATATTATGCAAGTTTTATTTTCCTTCTCATTAAACAATTGGTCAAAAAGTTAAAATCTCGTTTTCCCGCCAAAAACGTAAAATCATGTTTTCCCACCAAATATGTAAAATCTTGTTTTCCTGCCAAATATGTAAAATCTCGTATTTCCGTCAGAAATGTAAAATCTTGTTTTCCGTCAAAAAGTTAAAATCCCATTTTCCCGCCAAAAAGTTAAAATAATGTTTTCCCGCCAAAACGTAAAATCTCGTTTTCCCGCCAAAAACGTGAAATCTCGTTTTCCCGCAAAAAAAGTTAAAATCCCGCAAAATACGTAAAATCTCGTTTTCCCACCAAATACGTAAAATCACGTTTTCCCCCTCAAAATACGTAAAATCTCGGTTTCCCGCCAAAAATGTAAAATCATGTTTTCCCGCCAAAAAGTTAAAATCATGTTTTCCCGCCAAAAACGTAAAATTCTGTTTTCCCGCCAAATACGTAAAATCTCGTTTTCCCGCCAAAAATGTAAAATCATGTTTTCCCGCCAAAATGTTAAAATCATGTTTTCCCGCCAAAAACGTAAAATTCTGTTTTCCCGCCAAATACGTAAAATCTCGTTTTTCCACCAAAAATGTAAAATCATGTTTTCCCGCCAAAATGTTAAAATCATGTTTTCCCGCAAAAAACGTAAAATTCTGTTTTCTCGCCAAATACGTAAAATTTCGTTTTTCCGCCAAATACGTAAAATCATGTTTTCCCGACAAAAACGTAAAATTCCGTTTTTCCGCCAAACACGTAAAATCTCGTTTTCCGTCAAAAAGTGAAATTCCATTTTCCCGCCAAAATGTTAAAATCTTGTTCCCCGCCAAAAATGTAAAAATATATTTTGTTTTACTTTTTAAAATAATATCTTGAATGATGCAAAGATGAAAATGACATTAAAAATAAATGTAATTTTTTGTTCTAATTATAAAGAAAAAAGACTAATTTTACCCAAAAGAAAAAAAAAAGAATAATACAGTTTACAAGGCTAATGCTGGGTTCAGGGCCCTGTTTAAAAAAGAAAAAAAAATTAGTTGTGTGGTTCGTGTCTTACTCTCAAAACTTTATTATAAAAGTTGTTTCTTAAGTAAAAAAAATATGACCACTTCAAAATGGTCTCAAAAGGGTTTAACCCTATATTACAAATTTTATAGGGCTTAAAAAGGGTTAGGGTTCATTTAGGATTGGACTTTAAATAAGCAGGGCTGGGTTGGTTGGGTTTAAAAACCATTATTAACATCCCTAGGTGTAGATATATGCTTTTTCTCATAAAGCTCAAGCATTTGGCCAAGAATATCTGAAAACGTAAAAAATGATAAATAAACCGAAACAAGAGACATCAGTCATTAACTGTAAGAAAAAAAGATAACACATACCCTCTAATTGACGAGGTGTGATATCAAACTCTTGACACAAGCCCTCTCCATATGATTGTAAGTCCATTGTTAGGTGCTCAGCAGCAAGGAAAAAAGCACCTGCCGCAATGTGACTAGGCTTATACTGGAGGCAGAGTGTTGTCCGGTGACTGCGAATGACTTGTCATTGTATGAAAAAGGAAACACAAGGCCTACATTGCACCATCAGAATTCAAAAAGATTTCGAAGGAGCATTTCAAGCATACCAATCGTTGACAAAACTCCATGCAACTTGAGGAAATTGGGCCCTAGCCTCTTCAACCAGATATTTCTTAATTGCTTCTATACGAGGTCTATAAGGGTGACCAACACTGAGATCAAATTTTAATGTAGAAAGAACAGGCTCCTCTCCACTTAATACAAGCTCTTTCTGTTTCTCATATACTTCCTGCAAAATTAAAATAACATGTATATGCAAAAGAAAGGAAAAACAGATCTCTTCAGAAACCTATTATCGGATTAATGAAGAGACCTTTATATGAGCAGCAGCAACATCCTTCTTGTGTATTATCTCATCAAGTAGACTCATCTGATCAATCACAACTAGTAAACTTTGTCTACAACTTTGTCTACAACTAGTAAACTTTGTCTACAACGAAGAAACCTTAGTTCGTATGAACAGAAGAAAAGATCAATACTTTACCCAAAACAGTTGCACTCATTTAGAAAAAGAAACGCAAAAACGAAACCCTAGGAGCATCGAGGAGCGAAAGAGGAGGAAGGAAGATTGAGAGAAATTTCTTTTGGGAGAAAATCGAAGAGAAATTTCTTTTGGGAGAAAATCGAAGATTTTTATAATTAGAGGGCAAAAATAGAAATATCTTATTAGTGTATGTGCATGCTTGCAAAGCTTATAACCAATTGGATTATGACACGTACGCTACTACAAAACATTATAAAAACAGGTAAAATCTCGAATCACCTTCTCCGATGTCGGTCTCGTTCATATACACTTGTCTCACCGGCGTGTTCTTGGATTCTGATATTTAAAACTTAATTATCGCCGGCGATCAATCTTGCCACATTGGGTTCGTGAAGAATGGTAAGATTTCCACTCCTTCTTCGTTTCTTGATCTGATTCTAGATTCAATGTTAGGGCTCCTGTGATCTTGATTACATGAACAGACGAGTGTGATTCAAAGTTCTTAATCATCGAACATCTGCTTACTTTGTGGAGCATTGTTTATAAATTACTAATGTCCATGAATTGCATCTGATTCTTTATAGACAAACAAATTGTTTTGGTAAATCCAACATTTTTTTTTTCTTCATGAATTGTGTGTAGTTGTGATCTAGAGAGGAAAATCATCAGAAAAATTATCAGGAAGTTTCATAATTTGATAATTGACTGTTAATCTAAATCTATAAAAACACAGTAGAAATCTGAATCTTTGCAGAGAAACCAATACATTTTGAATGTTCCCTGATCATTGGCATATCGTTTGCAGGTGGAGAAATCAGTAAAGTTATCCTCAAAAGACACTACACCTGTTGAAATTACTAGCCAAGCTTTGGCTAGAAACCTAAAAGCATGTGGCAAAAAAGGTAAAAAAATGCAAAGACTTTCTATGGATATTTATGTTTTATGAATCTGCAGTATGTATTGTTGTTATTTTCCGTAAAATACTTAAACGATGATGTGATTGGCTTTTCAGGAGCTTTTCCTTCTCGACAGTCTGATGGTGATCTTGCAGAGGACTTATCTTATATCGGTGATGCAGAGGTAAAAGAAACAATGTCTACCTTAAACGTTTAATTGATGCTCATTGTACATCTGAGTTGCAATTGCTTCTCTCTGAACCAAGTGCTTCTTCTTCTTCCTCTAAAATTCATTTTAAGCCTCTGTGCTTCTCCTTCATATAAAAAAAAACAAAAAACAAAAAAAAACAAAAAAAAACGAGCCTTGCTCAGGCCATCTTCAACATCATCGCCGTCTTCTCAAATCTCACCGCCGTGTCTCTCTCGTTGTCAAGTAATGCGGCCTCAACCATCTCTCAACGCCGCATATCTCTACCCCTGGTGCATCTTCTATGTCTTCTCCGACGTGTCTCCGTCTTCTCAACTTGTCTCATTCTTCTGGTCCAAGCCAAGTGCTTCCCTTATTCAAGCATAACAAGTGCCTCTGAATCCTAAGCTATATGCTTCTATAAGCCATCAATGATGAGCTTCTCACGGACTACTTTGACGCCTGTTCTCGGATCTGCTCTCAGGCTCTCAGCCACAACCATCTCTCACCACCACACTTCTCTTCCGCTGGTGCATCTTCTCCGTCTTCCACAACGTGTCTTCTTCTCCTGGCCAATCACAAGTGGATCTTCGTTTACACTTCATTCCCCTTGAGCTTGAGGGGGCGTATTAGAATATATGATATTGTAGCGACATCTTCTCCCTAAATCAATCCAACACATTCACTAAATCACTCCACCATCCATTCCCTTTCCTTAAATCACTCACCCACCATTTACCTTTGTATTAGTATAAATATGCTAGTAATGTATTTGTATCACTCACTCGATTATCAATGTAATCTTCTATTTCTATATCGTTAACAGTATTCAAGTCATTACATCTCTCGACCTTTCTTAAGAAGGATATAATTTGCTTCTGTGGAATCTTATCTGATTTGAATCCCATCTATGGTTTTAGTCTCTCTGTATACACAACAATTATTCCTGGATTGTGGCGAACCAAGCTATTGTTAACATGTAAGTCCATCACGCGTTAGTTTCACTTAATTCCGACCATATAACCTTAGCCAAAACTATTCTCTTGTGTTTGTCTTCTGGCTGTCTTACTTTCATTTATACTCTATAATGTTCGATTTTATGTATGAAGCTTCCTATGCATGATAAAAACTAATATCTGTAATCTTGTTCTGATTTTTATGGTTATTGCTGCTCATCAGGTTGCTGGTAATCTATATAATAAAAAGGAATTCCTTCTGAATAAGATAGCATGGGAATTGATGAACCCCGACTATCAAAAGGTTTTTGCTTTTATCCTGTCTTCAATCTTCTTAATATCTACTAACTGAACATTGACCGTTCTCGTTAACGATCTTTCATTTCCTATCGATTATCAGGAAACGCAGCGGAAACCCACCACAGTGAAAAAGAAAGATACTATTATTAAGACTGCTCCTAGAAAGAAAACTCCCGCAGCCAGAACCAAAAGCAATGCAGAAAGTGAAAATCAAAAGGTCAGTCCCACTATATCTTCAGCTCGCTCTCTGAAACAGTGTCTAGATCGTTTATATATATATATATATATATATTGTACTTCTTTCTTTTGGATTTCTTTGGATCTTCCTTATTTTTCATCTGTAGTGTTGAATAATATTGTCTGACATATATTCCCTTGTCTTATTGCATGCAGAGACTGAGTTCAGATATCAATTACGATGTCTTGGATAAGCTATTTGATGATGTAAGTTTACCCCTGTTTCTAGCGTTATCTGTCGCTTTATTCATTAATAAATTATCTCTTATGTAGAATCCAAACTTGAAGAGATGTCAGTTACTTGATGATAGAATAGCCTCTTGATTCGTTGTCTAACTAGTCTCTTATGTGTATTCGTATCTTTGTAGGAGAACTCTCCAAAGAGAGCTAAGTTAGAGAAAACAGTCATCGTTGGTGACCAAATGGAAAATTCACAGCAAAGCAGTGAGGAATGCCTTTTGGAACCTCAGGGTTCTGAAGAAGAAGAACCAGACTGGAACGAGGATTACAGTAATGAAGATGCTTATGGAGGAGTCGAAGAATTATATGGCGATGCGGATCTTGAATTTGAAGAGCAAGATGAAGGAGAAGATAATGAAGAAACAATTTGGTGATCTCATCTTACATTGTGAATTGATCTCAACATGTCTTACACATAATTTTGAATATCTTCTGTCAAAAACCTCTACATGACTTATTTAGATTCATCATCTTCCTATCTAATAAATGAAAGCCTTCACATTGCTTTTGTCCTCTGCAAATACATTCTTCTCTTGTTTCTCAGCAATTGCAATATTTAGTACCATAATCTGAGAAGGTGAATCAGCAAGACAAAGTGGGGTTATATGACTCTTGCTCTCATGGCTTGTTCTATGATGCGCGGCTAGAATGTGGAACGTTAAGTTTCATCTGAATCTCATTCTCTGGATTATCTCGTAGCTCCTTGAGTCCATTCACCACATTTTGAGCTAGATCCTCATAAGCATTTGATACTACAGAACCAGGTGAAGAAACAACGACAGGAACACCTTCATCAGAACCTTCTCTGATCTTCATTTCCAGAGGAATCTATAAAGACAACCGAGAATAATTGATCTCGTACGGCCACAGATAGAATCAACAAGACCGTAATGCGAAAAAAAAAAAAAATTGGTTTTGGCTTAGGTTATATACCTCACCGATGAGTTTCAAACCCTTCTTTGCAGCCATCCGGCATGCTCCTTCTTTCCCAAATATGAAAGAAGCTTCGTTACAGTGAGGACAAATGAAGCAACTCATGTTCTCCACAAGTCCCAAAATCTAGTATAAAAACGCAGAAAGGTTAAGCAGCTTTGACGAAATCTATGTTTCCAAGCACACACAAATAGTAAGGGGGATATAGATGAGCGTACAGGTACTCTAACTTTGTCGAACATGGAGATTCCTCGATTAGCATCAGCAAGCGCAACATCTTGTGGAGTTGATACAATTACAGCACCTGGAAACATAAAAGCACACTCTGATAACTACAATATTTGCCTAATCTAACACAGCTCGATATGCTAGTAACTAGATATGTGTATGAACCTGAGAGTTTAAGATTTTGGGATATGGTAATTTGAGCATCACCGGTTCCAGGAGGCATATCGACAACAAGAATATCGAGATTTCCCCAATCAACTCCTCTTGTCATCTTAGCAAGAGCACTCATTACCTGTAACAATACCAACGGGTTGATTACTGAACGAAAAGTTTAAAGTTTGATCGGATTTTGTTGTTGTTGCATAAACTATACAGAGGATGTAAAAAAGAAACACACCATAGGACCTCTCCACACGATTGGTGCATTTTTTTCTACAAGGAGTCCCATCGACATGCATTTAACTCCATAGTTCTCAACTGGAATCATCTTCATATCTTCAAAAATAAAGATTACAGGAAAAGTGTATGAAAATACATACTTACAAACACTAATGTGAAAAGCAAGAGGTATATATCTATCTATCTATCTACCTTGGTTTACTTCAGGCTTTTGATTGATATTCATCATGATTGGAACAGATGGTCCATACACATCGGCATCAAGCAATCCAATCTTCAGTTCACATTTGTTGGCCAATGCAACAGCTAAGTTAACTACATCAACCAAAAATTACAGATTTTCACATTATCGATTTCGAAAAAAAAACACAACAATTACAATTTCACACCCAAAGTTTAGGAGAGATACAAAACGGAGGAAAGATGTGATGTACTAGCTGTCGAAGACTTTCCAACTCCGCCTTTACCGGACGCAACGGCGATGATATCTTTGACTCCATGTAACCGGAGCTCTGTTGTCCTCCCGCCGGCGATAGCAGAACTCTACAAAAACGAAAAGGCGAAATTTTAGAAATCAGCAATCTCAAATCTCAAGATAACAGGATGACCACGAAATGAACGAGATTAAGGATAAGTTTCATACGAAATTAAACGCAGAGACGGAAGCTGCGTGGAGTTCACGACGGTGGAGAGACCGAAGAAGCGCGACGGTGACCATGGGAGAGAGAAAGGAGAGAGAAGTCACGAAGGCAATTTTGGAAAAGCGATATCCCTAAAACCCTGAACAAGAGCAAATTGGACTTATTAACAAGAGGAAGAAGAAGAGATTAGCTGGAAAAAAACCATTTGGGCCCAGGCTCGATTCTCTTGAATCCCAGGGCGAAAGACGACGGCTTGGATCTCTAGAGCGGTTAAAAACAGAGGTAGGTTTCTCGTAAATGACAGCAAATCGACATGGGCAAAAGTGTAAACTTCATAACTCTCCCAGCGTCTGCTCTGCAACTCGATCAGCCTCCGCCGATCCCAAACGGTGGCTGATATCTCGTTCAATGCAGTAAAGAATCGGAAAGTTCTCAACTTTAAGTTCCTTTGTTGCAATCTAAATCGTGATTTCACTTGAAGATAGATAGAGAAATACAAGATGGAGATTGGAGACACAAAGGGTTCAATAAAGAGAGAGCCTTTTGGCTTTGAGGTAAATTGATTTTGGGCTGAAGCAGATATATTGGAACGCAAAAGACGACCAGTTATGTCGGAAGATACACAACCAACACATTGATTAATTTTGGATGTCACCTCACAGTTGGCTTTGTGTTTAAGAGTGTGGAATCCCCTCCACTCGGAGATTTTGTGGAAGCTTTGGAATAGATACAAGACTCTTAAGAGTATTTCAAGTCCAGCCATTTCAGTTGAAAAAGTTGTGTCATGTCAGTTATTGCAGTGCCATCCAAGTATAGAGCTTCTAAAGTTTCTGAAATCACAAGAAAACTCCTAAGGTTCAAGCAGTTGCTGAGGATGAGTGTCTTTAGTGGTACCAATTTGATATCAGGGAAAGACTCGAGGGCCGTGCACCCTTTCAGATTCAGGAAAACCAGACTTTGCATGTTTTGCATCTCCGGATCCAACGTTTTCAGAGCCGTGCAGCCTTCAAGGTTCAATCTTTTGATAGCCCTAACAACCGCCCATGTAAGTTTAAGACACCTAATCAACCGACTATGCTGGGCCAAAAACAAGGAAATATATTTTTTTTTTTCGGCAAACGATTTTATTAATATCAAAATAGGATTACAAAATCAATATACAAAACTTCCGGAAAACAAATTATTATATATCTGCATACATATGTTAAGAAAGACATAACATGAAAAGTGAATTTAACGATGCTTTCCGAAGTAAAGTCTTATTTGCTAACGGATACTTAAATCCGTTATTTTCCTTCTCAGTATTCTTTCTTTTTTCTATACGAATTGTGTGTTTGGCTAGCAAATCTTGGCTAAAACTCGTAATTACACACAACATGGTAAAACTCAATGTTTCCGTTGTTTGAAGTTCTGTTTCCACAATTAGATACCTAGACTTCCGTGTCCAAGTTCTTCTATCAGGGTTTAGCCTTTATTTTGTCTGCCCGTCTAGTTATGTATATTCGTGTTTTGGCTTCTGTATTCTCTTTGCACTGATATAATCATGAAGATATATACCTTCTTCCATACCTAAGGTTTCTTCTTTTATTACTGAAATTCCACGGATCCATACATGAGGATTTCTGAAAAGCCTTCTCCATAGTGGTTGTCATAGTAAATGTTTCCAACGCAAACAAAGGCTGCTGGAAAATGAGGCCAATGGAAGGAGGCCTCGGAAAGATTTTTTTTTTTAAGTTAACCTTTGCAATTTACATGGGCCCAAGTATCCAAAAAATATAATTTATAACTAAATCCCAAAATTTAGTCCTAATTGTAGTTGGCGCTGTGAAATTCATTTGCCAAAACAATTTCAAGTTAGTTAAATTTACAAAGATGGAAGTGGAAACCACGAAGCTTTACACGGAGAAGTCAATTAGACATAGTTGACAAATAAATTAATCCACAATTAATTATTTAAATTGTTTAGCCAGCTCTTTTAATTAATGTATATACTAGGATTTAACCCGTGCTATAATTTAAAAAAAAAGTTTTAAATTTAAGAAAATTGTTTTTATATGAATTTTACAATATAACTAACTAATGATTATAGATAAAACTGTTAATTTGTAATAATTTATCTATTTAACCCGTTTTACAGTGAATTAAAATATTATTCGGGCTAATCCGCAAAAATTTATAATATTAAAAGCATAACTCTAATATGCACCGTTAAATGATTCTAGTTTTTGTGGTTAGTTTACGAACTCTTAAAAAAAAAGTTTTCTTATGTCTAACTTTTTATAAAATTAGTAAAATATTTTTTAACTTTTGTTTTGATATATATTCAAATAAAATATGATAAATTATAGTGAAAAATATAGCATGATTTTGAATAGATTTTTTTTCTTTGAATATATATGAATTGATTATTATTTTAAAATATATAGTATTAAAAATAATTAAGAAATTAAATAATAAATAACCTCTTTAATGCAAAATATATATTTTCCATATTCTAATCAATCATTTTAAAAGACTATTATATCATTTTCTATTTCAATTATTATTTGTTATTTGTAATGGCATTTCATGTAATAATTTACAAAACAAAGTTCATTTTTTAAAATATCTTCTTAAATAATATTATAAAGATGGTTGATAACAAAAAAAAACTGTTTTGCCGGCCAAATTAAACTTATGAATCAATCATACAATATAATCAAAAAAATAATACAACAATGCCAAACTCAATAAAGTTTTAAGCTTGACTTGACTTGACTTGACAATATATGAGACAATTGAATTATTTTACCTTGGAGTACATTTTCAGGATTCATTTTAATTCTTACATTCTGCAAATAATAGTTTATAAATCGAGATTATTTTTAAATGGTATGTAATTATATCAATTTCATACAATAGACTCAAGCCCAGTTGTTTTTTTCTACCAGATAATAGTCGAGCAAATAAACAAATCTCTATAATATTATTTAAGAAGATATTTTTGAAAATGAACTTTGTTTTGTAAATTATTACATGAAATTTTATTACAAATAACAAAGAATAATTGAAATAGAAAAATATATAATTATCTTTTACAATTAGTGATAAGAATATAAAAAATATTTATTTTGCATTAAAGATGTTATTTACTATATATTTTAAAATAATAATCAATTCATATGTATTCAAAGAATGAAAATCTATTTGAAATCTTGAAATATTTTCACTATATTTTATTATATATTTTTTGAATTTATATCAAAATAAAAGTTGAAAAATATTTTACTAATTTTATAAAAAGTTAAACACAAAAAATGATTTTTTAAGAGTTCGTGAACTAACCACAAAACTAGAGTCATTAAACGGTGCATAATAGAGTTATGTTTTCAAGATTATAGGTTTTATGGGTTAGCCTAAATAATATTTTAGTCCACTGCCAAACGGGTTAAATAGAAAAATTATTCTGTTTGACAACTCTATCTATAATTATGAGTTAGACATATTATAAAATTCAAATAAAATCAAATTTTCTTAAATTTCAAAATAATTTCTTTAAAAAAAAATGACTGCGCTAATTATAGTACGGGTTAAATCCTAGTGTTAATGATTTTTAAACTCTAAGACTCCATAAATTCATATATAACACAATTGTTAATGATTAAGTCATAATAGTAAAACGCCGTGTATGGATAAATATAATCCAACTAGGATTTAACGTGCGCACTTAGCGGGGTGATGTTTTGAAAAATTATTTTGAAATTTAATTTTACAATTTTGGTTCAGTTAAAATTGGTTGGCACGTAGATAACTCTTTATATAAGTAGTAAACTATTTTCAAATCTAATTTTGATATATACCCAATTAATGTAAAAATTATAGTTAGTTTATTAATAAAATTTCATATTATTTAATAAAGTGACAATAAGATCTATCTTTAAAACTAAAAACTAAATACATTCTTGAATGCATGTTTGAACAAAAAAAGAAATTTTCATATTCTTTTCAATAAGTTTGAATGACATTTATATATTTTCTTATTTCAATTATTTTTTCTTAATTGTAATGACATAATATGTAATAACTGACAGTATAAAGTTTATTTTTTAAATGACTCATTAAATAATAATATAGAGATATATGTTAATTTTCATGTGATCATCTCACTTTCGATACACAAATTCCCTTACTCTGTAATATTTTATTAGATAAAACAGAATGTTTCAAATTAATAAGTCGTATGATCGCGACACATGTTAAGTTAATCGATTAATTTTTGACATGTGTTTAATAAATTTCCAATTATATTTTGACACATGTTTAATAAATTTCCAATTAAATTTTAACACATAATATTAACTAATTTATAATCAATTTCTAATCCTAAAAGGTAGGAAACAAAAAATAGTAGTTATGTTTAGTTTAAGGAAATTAAAAAAAAAGAAGGAAAAATCATAATTCATAATAGATTAAAGAAATTAAACAATAGATAACAATCATAAAAATAAAATAAATAAATTTAAAAAAGCAAAAATCATATTTCAGTTTAGAATAAGAAAATCTTATTATATAAAACTAAATGTTTCAAAGTGGGTAATTCACTTGATCGCGATACGTGTAAAGTCAAAGTTGGAAACTTTTAAAATCGATTAGTAAAAAAAACTTAAAAATTCTAAAAATTTAATAACCAATTCATAATCTTAAAAGATAAAATTACCAAAAAAAATTAATAAGTTAAAAAAAAAATATTCTAAAAGGCAAAATTAATATAAAAAAGGAAAAACAGAAACATTCCTTATTTTTTCCAATTAGATTAAGAAAATTAATCACAAAAAGAAAATAATTCTAATTTTTCACCTCTATATAAACTAAAATTTGGTAGTATATCAATTATACACCAAAAATTTAAAGTCCAATAATCGTATCCAGAACTATTTACTGCATTTCTTCACCAATTTTTTTTTCCAAGGTATATATTTATTTCATCGTAAATTTTTTTCTTAATTTATGTATTATATATTTTTCACGGTAATCTAGTTTTGTTTTCCATTTTTTCGTCCTCTATATAAACCACAATTTAGTAATATGTCAATTACACACAAAAAATTAAAAGTCTAATAATCGTATCCAAAACTATTTACTGCATCTCTTCACCAACTTTTTTTTTCAAGGTATATATTTATTGCATCGTAAAAGTTTTTCTAAATTTATGTATTATATATTTTCACGGGTAATCTAATTTTTTTTCCATTTTTTTGTCCTCTATATAAACTACAATTTGGTAGTATGTCAATTACACAAAAAAAAAATTAAAAGTCCAATAATCATATCCAAAACTATTTACTGCATCTCTTTACCAATTTTTTTTTCAATGTATATATTTATTTCATCGTAAACTTTTTTCTAAATTTATTTATTATATATTTTCACTGGTGATCTAATTTTGTTTTCTATTTTTTTCGTCCTCTATAAAAAACATAATTTGGTAGTACGTCAATTACACACCAAAAAATTAAAAGTCCAATAATCGTATCCAAACCTATTTACCGCATTTCTTCACCAATATTTTTTTTCAAGGTATATATTTATTTCAACTTAAATTTTGTTTCGAAAGTTATGTATTATATATTTTCACGGATGATCTAATTTTGTTTTTCATTTTTTGTCTTTAATTTTTTTTTACGGATTATAAAATATTAAATTATTAATCCGCACATATGCGTGTACTAATCTAGTATCATATAAATATAGAACACGTGCCCATCATTACTATTTTATGTTTCTTGCATTTCCTTGAAAAAGTAAATACCTTGCACTTTGCAGCAACAACATTCCCTTATAAATCCATTATCCATAAACTCTCTTCCCTTGTTTCTACATCACCTCTTCATCTCTTTCTCCTCTGCTTGCTGGTTTCTCTCGGTTTAACTAAAGTCCCGAGATTTTAAGCGATGCTCGTTGTGTTTTTCTCGCTACCATTGTTCATATTCATGGTGTTCCTAGCCATCGGTGGTTGTGTAGGATGCTTCTACATGGGTCGAAGTCAAGGGATAACTATAGTCGGTGGACCCGGTGGCTCGACAATGCCAACCGCTTACCCGACCGCACCACAAGCCAATCAAGGTTACAATACTGGAGTTCAACCTTACCCTCCTAACAATGCTGTCTAGTCCATGTGCGCGCGATTAAAGAATAATCGAAAACCGAAATTGTCTCTCTTTTCTTGTCTTTTGCTGTGCTGTGGTTTAATTTACATTTTTATGATAACTTCAGTTTGTATCATTGTTTTTTGTTTTTTTTGGAGAAAAGGCTTGGTTTGCATCATTATTTAAGTTTCATTTCTGATCATTCTTTTTCTTTGTCAACGTCTGTATCCCACACCAACTACTCAACTATGGCGAAATCGCGATTTTTATTTGAGAAATTAATTATTTTGTTCTGAAAAATTGGATGGGACTAAGTATTTTATCATTATAAAGTTGTAAACTAAGTATTTATGTAAGCACAAAAAAAAAAAACAAATCACAAAATTGAAGCCTTTAAGAACCATTCTTCATTGGAACCTGCGTTCATAAAACCGATCAAATATGTAGACTTTTCGCCAAAAAACCAAAATATTGATGAAATTTTAGTAGTAGTTCATTACTTAGCATCACAACACTGCTTCATTCTTTTAAAAGATCAAACTCCTCATTTGACATGAAAAATGAAGTTCAAAATCGAGACATGATTTGTTCTGCGGTGGCTTTTGTAGGCAATAAGAACACATCTTCGTCTGATGGAAATGGATCCCTAACGTCAGAGCCTTATATAAAAACTCTATTATACACAGAACCATATATAACATGAGATGAAAAGCAAACTTGTATTATATATCTACAAGGGCTAACTGCATGATAAGCAAGCTGCAGTTAGTTATTTTGTGTGGCAATTGGCTCATTTATATGGTTTCAATCACGCGTTCAAGATAGCTAGCTGCAGCTTCAGAAGATTGATCTGTGATCAATTGTTGTAGAGCTGGTTTAAAACTCATAATATGGGGAAAAGGAAAAAAACGTTAAGCCTGATGTTACAAATACATAAACTCCAGATTATATACTTAATACTCTTAAGTAACAAATTCATAAACCCTTCGGAAACAAAGGTTTGGTAGACAACCTAATTAAGACCCAAATTATAACAACATAGCAAAGAAAAAACATGTGAACTAGGTTTCTAATTACAACCATGCACTCTTCTCTACACTACATATTCCCTCAGGAATCAAAATTAGACAATCAAATATCTGTATGCTTGAGGTTTCCGCTAGCTAAATCAATCTAGAATCGACTGAAAAGCAAAATATTGATGTTACCGATCCTAGCCAAGCAGCTACGTAACTTAGCAGCACCTGTTCCTGTCTCTGCAGATGACAGAATCGATGAGCAAGCAGTCATTCTGAAAAATCCATTACCAAACAGAAACTATCTATTTTTTTTTTTTTTGGGTTGAAATGTGAAATCATATTAATCAACAAGAAAAAAAATATTTACAATCTGTTGGGCATGATTGGCCATTGTTTTAAAGGAACTCTGGGAAGAAAGAAATTGCATTGAAATTGCAATGAAGTAACAGAGATAGTTCACTTCTCTTCAGCGAGAGGGGAGTGAGCAAACGGAGGTCCATCTTTGAAGCAGGTCGTCGCCAAGTGAAGAAAGGCGGTTTCGAAGCAAGGTATCGACAGAGCGAGCCAAGATGAGAGGCGAGTGCAAGGGTCGGAGATGACGTCGACCATTTCTTTCCCGCCAAATTCCATAGATCACGGCCTGGAAACTCAGTTTCACCAGGGTTTTATCCACTGCACTAAGCCGATTCCGAGTGAGGGATCGAAGAGTGTTTTCCCAATCCGGGTTAATGCGATTACCCAACAGTTTTGAGTAGAGCATCGTCCAGACTGTGTAAGAGTATGGACAGGCGAAAAAAAGGTGGTCACGGGTCTCGTTAATTTCCCCACACAGTAGACAAGATTGGGTAAGTCCCCAGCGGCGTGTACGATCTCATGTTGCCAGTCTATCGCGAATCGCTATCCAAGTTATGAAAGCGTGACGAGGGATAGCTTGAGCAAACCACACTGCTTTGTGCCAAAGCACCTGCGGTTTGGGCAGTCGGATCTGATCCCAAGTTTTCCGAGCTGAGAAGCAATGCTTGTAGAGATCGTCACGTTGCCTCCAGAGATGAATATCGGGACCAGCAGATCTTTGCGGCGGAGGCTCAGCTTGAATCCGCTGCAGTAGTTCCTGCACCTGGGCTCCTCGATTGCGACGACGGAAATTCCAACCTGCATCAGATCCCGCATCCGCTACAGTAGCTTGACGTTGGATGCCTAAGATACGAGTTCCAACATCACCCAGCACGTCTATCAGCCTCCCCAGACCAAGCCAATCGTCAAACCAGAAAGAAGCTGTTTTACCGTCGTTGATCTGGATGCGAAGGAAGTTATAAGCCATCGGTCGCAACCTAAGTAATTTTTTCCAAATCCATGAGCCTCGCGTGCTTTCCTTGACATCCCAGAAAGAGGTGTTGCGCAGAAGATAATGGCGAGTCCACGCAACCCACATAGATCCGGCATTAGTGAACAATCGCCAGATTAATTTCAGAGAGAAAACCCGAGCAACATCAATCAGACGTAGAATTCCCAATCCCCCCTCGCTCTTCGGAGTACACAGATCATTCCAAGCCACCTTTTCCTTTGACGTTGTGTGCGGTGATCCTGACCATAAGAAAGCGGAGCATAGCCTTTCAATGGTGTCATAGCAACGTTTCGGGAGTCGGAAGATCCCACTCCAGAAGTTTGTGATGCTCATGATAACTGATTGAATAAGTTGGAGACGTCCCGCGAGAGTTTTACACGACCAGCTTACCATACGGGACCGGATTTTGTCAATCAGAGGTTCATAATCAGCTCGTTTCATACTCCTAGTAGTAAGGGGAAGACCCATGTATTAGCAATATATGTTAATACCAGGTAGCGAATTGGGAGTTGCTCAATGGGAATACCCAGATGAGCAGCCATATCGTGAAGAGGATGAGGTGTCCGACCAGCCATATAAAGGGAAGATTTTGAGGCATTTATAGCAAGTCCGGATTCTCCCTCAAAATCTTTTAGCACCTCCATCGTTACTTTTAGGGAATCTACCGTTCCATCCATAAACACCATCAGTCGTCAGCAAAACTATCTATCTTTTAAACAGCAAGTACGAATATATTCGACATAAAGTTCAGAGTTACAGAGCATTTTCATTCAGAAAAATCTGAAAATTGAGATCGGACCTTTGTTAATTCTGAAACCAAACAGAAGAAACTTCCTCCTCACGGATCACGATTATACATAATAAAGATGTTATGGTGGGCTTTCATGGCCCGGCCCGTATCTGTCTTGATAACTAGAGCCTTTGCACTCATTCTGAAAGTTCATTATCAAAACAGAATGATATATCTTTCAAACTGCTTGGTAGAATATATCACAGAGCATTATCTCTGTTGCGAAGTTATGCGTTGATGATTTTAGGTTAAATTATTAAGAACAGGGTCTTAGACTTTTGTTGTATGCGCAAAAATGTGTATCGAAAACGTAAAATATAGAATGGTTTTATTGATATTCGCCAAAATGAGTATAAAAAAAAATGGAATGTTACGAAAATATATGAAGCACCATACATACACGCGTATTGAAACCTTAAAACCCAAAATCCATAACCCCTAATGCTAATCCTTCAAAATTTTGGGAGCATATGATATATTTTATAGAAACACCTTATCGAAACATAGAACCTTGTGGACCAGTAGTTCCACTAAACTCAAACAACTGAACATACATCACATGCAAAAGGAGAAACAGAGAAAGAAGGCCATGCTCTGCTTTGTATCTTGATCAATCATCTTCAAATGGCAACGAACCAGTCACATCCAAGGATAAGCTCAATGTCAAACTTCAGCCAGTTAAATAGATAGAACCCTCCTTCGACATACCAAAGGGTCTGAAAAGCAATGCAACGTCTTCAAGTTCATATATCAATGTAAATTGTGTTTTAACATATATATGAAAGCCACTAGAAGAAATTCAAGAATTTTTTTCTTTCCAATAAGCATTCTACTACCTTTTCACGACCAACTGACCAAGGACCTCCAGTCTTGGAGTAAATACTCATAAAGGGATTTCATCTCTTATTCTACCATTCCTTCTTTCTCCAACTTGTGAGTAGGACTGACCTCGTACGGGCACAAAAGCCTCACTCGGTGTACGCTCAACAATATCTGCAACCCGTGTTCCCTGGAATCCACAGTCGTTCTCATCTGGAGCATATAGCAAACTCATCCCACACCTTATCACATTGCAGCCTTCTAGTTTTCTTTCAGTGTTATCAGTAAGGTAGAATTCAAAGGAGGCATTAGTGGGACGACATCTATTACCGTCATTACTCTCTTCACTCCATTGGAAGACTGGTACATTACAGTTGTTATAACTGATAAACACATGGTCAGATCCAAGTTTCCGTGGTTCATGGCAAGACGATCCACATGACTCGTTCCATCCCCCAAGACAGAAACTAAAGCTGATAGACTGACCATTTTGATTTTTGAAATTGCACTTGCATCTTACAGATAAACGGTTGGCATATTGACCTTCATAATCCTTGAAGGTGACAACGACACACAGGGAAGCTCCAATACATTTACTGTTGCACCAGTGTGGAAGGAGGTCGGTTTCAATCGAAGATCCCATTCTCTGATGGCAGAACCATGAGGGTACATCTCTTCCTGGAAAACAAATGGCAACTAGAGGATTCAGAACCAGTCCCTGGAAAGGGTTACAAATAAAACCATTTAAGCATGAGGGTCTGATCAAGGTATCACCAGAACAAGAGAGTAAAATTGAATAGACCTTGTGATTTTGTTGAAGAGATGTCCTTGCCAGTAGCTGACTCTTGAGTTGGGCCTGAGCTACGATAACCACCGTCTCCGCCGCATGCGAATCCTCTACTTCTTTTGGACCGATCTTCATCTTCGCCGCCCTCTTTTCTTCACCGGGATTCTTCTTCTTATTCGCATAAACCTTCACTTTCGAAGTAGAAGTTTCGACCACCATCTCCGGAACCGAAGATGAACCTTCCACCGCCGTCGGAACCACCGTCTCCGCCGCATGCGAATCTTCTACTTCTTTTGGGCCGATCTTCATCTTCTTCTTCTTCTTCGCATAAACCTTCTTCGGATTTTCGTCCTTCTTCAGATTCTCCATCACTTTCGCCTCTTTTGCGCCGCTATTAGGGTTTCTTCTCTTGGACCGTCGTGTTTCCACCATTGTCTGAGTGAAAGAGAGGAATGCGGGGAGGAGAAGGGATTTGGGGAGAATTCCTCAGTTTTCCCGAAATCTGCGGTTTTGGGAATTAATGGGGGAAATTGGGTTGATTGACTCCCCGATTCAATTTATGAATTTTGAAAAAAAAAACTGAATCGGGTGTAATCGGGTCATACCCGGTGCGTGCTATCCGGTCGGGTGTAGTCGACGGGTCACACCTGGTAAAACTGTAAATTTAGAGATTTTGGTCTGGTTTTTTTGTAACTTACTCATTACAGTTATAATGAGGAGATTTGAGATTAAAACCTTAGTATTCGAGGTGAATCCTTAATTATTGATATAGGCTAAGGTTCGAGTCAGTTCATATAAGAGGATTTTCGTCTCCTATACCACTATGAGGTTCAACTTAATCTCACTACCATCACTTAATCTCAATACCATACCATTACCCAGTATTACCAGGCAGAGGGGATTCGAACCCTGCTCGTGTGCGCGCGGGTAACACGCGTAGAGCTCGCAACCACTGAGCTACCGTGTTTTTCGTTGTTTTTTTACCGATTTAATTCTATTTAACCGTTTACAACCCTTCATTAAGGATAAAATTGACATTTTAGCATAGAGTATATTTGAGATTAAAACCTCAGAAAAGTGATATCTGAGAAGAAGACCCCATATAAGACATCCGTTGATTTTGACTTTATGGGTTTTCTTTCTTTTCCCCCTAACGTGCACTCATTAAATTAAAGTTTCCTATTATCCAATTCAATTTGCAGCTTTGCATAATCGAAATCTAAGGCTGTGAGATCATTGTAGATGAATACATTGACGAACATGTTTGGGTCCTTTGGGAGAAGGAGTTCGAGTAGAACGAATGATTCGGGTACGGGAGCAAGCCCCAAGGAACTCGAAAAGGTTTAATTTCCTAAGCTTCTCTCTACTTTTGATATTTTGGAATTGGGGGAATTAGGTTTAATTTTTTTTTATCATTTGTAATATTTTCCCCAATCTTGTTTGCAGGTCATTCTTTTGAGTTTTGATGCACGTTATGTTAAGACAACACATAAGGTCATGAGTAAAGCTTGTAAGATCCCAGGTAATTTTTCATATCTTTCCTTCACAGTTTACCGGAAAAGGAATTGTTAATAATCACTGATTCTTGATAGATAAGCTCGTTTCTTTTGGGGTCTAGTCTGGTTTTGTGAAGAAGAGTGGTCGGGCGTTTGGCTGATAACTGAGTTTCTGACATAGCCGTCTCTAGGTTTAGGAGAAAGATGATTAGTCTAAGATAGCTGCTAGTTATTGAAGAGTGCTACGGTTTTGTTGATATATAAGTAATTCTTTGCTTCCATGTTTAATCTAAGATAGCTGCTAGTTGTTAAATTATTGATGCATTTATTCAAATATAGTTCTAATTGCCCTTCTTCTATTGATTTCTTGTTTAGGTGTATCTTCTGTAGCCCTCGATGGGGACTGCCGGATTACAGTGACTAGGACTGTGGATCCACAAAAGCTACAGAACAAGCTGAGACATTATCGGCCTATGATACTCAAGGTTGTGCTGAGCAAGAAGCACGATTCAGATGAAGAAGGTTTTATGCTGAGCAAGAAGCACACTTCAGATGTAGAAGAATGTGGTAGTGAGCAATCAAACAAAGGATATAAAGTCTGATGTGCTTTCTATGGGAGAATTGTACAGGGATGTGATGAGTACACCAGCATCAGTATGTAAATGGGAAGGATCAGACTTCGGTTCAGGGGACGACATTACAATCCTTGCAGACAAATATACAACTATAGCTCCCAACAGGGGGCACTCGAACGATGACTGGGACTCTTTCTGCGAGTTCCTCAGCAACCGTAAGCCTCCGTTGACTCCCTCTGGGTGCAGCGCCGGTGATGTCATTGATTTTCTTCGCACGCGGCAGGTTTCAGGCAGCATCGAGGCTCTTGTTAGCCGCCTCAGTACTAAGAGTGAGGCATATGTCCTAAAACCTGAGGACAATCCTTTTCGCAGCGTGGCTGTAACATCATACCTGAAGGCGGCGAGGGAGATGACTCGAGAAACAGATTGTATACTAGTCTTTTCGTGCAATGACATCATCCTTGATTTGGATGAGACATTTTTTATCGAAGCCATCTCAAAAGAGTTGCACAAGCGAGATGTCACCCCTTTGACATATAATCTATTGGGCAAAGAGAACCTGGATGACGAGATGCTATACAGATCTAGTGTTGGTATAATGATACTTTCAAATAGTTATGCTTCTTCTAGACAGTCCCTGGATCATCTGGTGGCAATCATGGAACATTGGAAAGCAACAGACCTTGTAATTATTCCTATATATTTCAAGGTAACACTTTCAGACATTTCTGGGTTGAAAGGCAGGTTTGAATCAGCATTTCTGCAGCTTCAGAGTTCTCTCCAGGAAGACAGAGTTCAGAAATGGAAGGCGGCTGTGAGTGAAATAGTGTCCATCGGTGGACTTGAATGGTCAAAGGGTATATTGACTTCTCTAACTATGTGTAGAAACTTTTCTAGAAAATCTTATGAGATTTCCAAAGCTTTAGCTTTTAACTATTCAGAGGATTGTTTCTTATTAGGGTGATGTTAATTTTAGTACTTCCATTCTCTGTGTATTTTTTGCAGAACTCAGTTTATGCTTGCCGAGGAAGTTGTAAGAAATGCATCCCTAAGGCTATATCTGAAGAATAGCAAGAATATGGTCGGAATCTTATCATTGTTAAATCACTCCCAGTCTTCAGACGTGGAGATTTTGGGAATCTGGGGTATGGCAGGAATAGGTAAGACATCCATCGCTAGAGAAATTTTTGAAATACTGGCTCCACACTATGACTTGTGTTACTTCCTGCAAGACTTCCATCTAATGTGTCAGATGAAAGGGCTGAGGCAATTGCGTGATGATTTCTTCTCGAAAGTATTTGGGGAAGAAAAACTAAGTATAGGCGCTTCTGATACAAAACTGAGTTTCATGAGGGACTGGCTCCATAATAAAACGATTCTTGTTGTTCTCGATGACGTCAGTAATGCCAGAGATGCAGAAGTTGTAGTTGGAGGGTTTGGCTGGTTTTCTCATGGACACACAATCATTTTAACGTCTGGGAAAAAACAAGTTCTTGTACAGTGTAAAGTTAAAGAGCTTTACGAGATCCAAAAGTTAGGTGGATTTGAATCTTCTCGTCTCTGCAAACAATATTTAAACGGGGAAAGTGCGGTCATCTCAGAGCTCATAAGCTACAGTAATGGTATTCTCTTGGCTCTCAAAGCTTTAGTTACCTCTGTATCAAAGCAGCACATAGATAATATGAAGGAACATCTCCAGTGCTTGCGGAAAAATCCTCCTACTCAGATTCAAGAAGCATTTCAGAGAAGCTTTGATGGACTGGATGAAAACGAGAAGAACATTTTTTTGGACCTTGCATGTTTTTTCAGAGGGGAGGACAAAGATCATGTGGTGCAAATACTTGATGCTTGCGGTTTTTTTACATATTTGGGAATCTGTGATCTTATAGATGAGTCTCTCATTAGCCTTTGGGACAATATGATAGAGATACCTATTCCTTTTCAAGACGTTGGTCGATCTCTTGTTCATGAAGAAGATGAGGATCCATGCGAGCGTAGGAGATTGTGGGACTCTAGTGACATAGTAAATGTATTGACTAATAATTCAGTAAGTTTAAATGTGTGTTTTGCTCTATTAACACTCTAGATACTTCATAATTATTCTTTCTTTAGTTGTAAAAACTGATGTTTCCCTACTCATGTGATTGTCTTTGTCAGGGAACGGAAGCGATTGAGGGCATTTTCCTAGATGCATCTGACTTGACCTGTGAGTTGGGTCCTACTGTGTTTGATAAGATGTATAAACTTAGATTGCTGAAGTTCTATTGTTCCACCTTTGGGAACCAGTGCATGCTAAGTCTACCGCAAGGCCTCTACTCTTTGCCTGATGAGTTAAGGCTACTTCACTGGGAGGATTACCCTCTGGAAAATTTGCCTCAGAAATTTAATCCTGAGAACCTTGTAGAGCTAAACATGCCTTATAGCAACATGGAGAAGTTATGGGAAGGGAAGAAAGTAAGTGTTGTATTATGGTAATTTAAGCTTCTTACATTTATTTGTAACCTTGATTTGATGACTGATCTTGGTTACTTATGTTGTAAACAGAATCTCAAGAATCTGAAAAAATTGAAACTTAGCCACTCCACAAAGTTAACTGATATCCGGATGTTATCAGGGGCCCTGAACCTTGAACATATTGATCTCGAAGGATGTACGAGTCTGGTTGACATTAGCACATCTATTCCTCGTTGTGGGAAGCTTGTTTCCTTGAATATGAAAGATTGTTTTCATTTGAAAAGTCTGCCTACGATGGTTGATTTAACATCTCTCAAGCTTCTTAATTTGTCTGGCTGCTCAGAGCTTGAGGAGATTCAGGATTTTGCACCAAACTTGAAAGAAATATATCTAGCTTGGACTGCCATAACAGAACTTCCATTGTCAATCGAGAGTCTCACTGAACTTGTTACGCTAGATCTGGAGAACTACAGAAGGCTTCAGCAACTACCATTCGGAATAAGCAACTCGAGATCCATTGTCGAGCTTAAGCTGTCTGGCTGCGCAAGTCTTGGGAGTCTTCCAAAACTCAAGGGAATAGATTGTGGAACATCTTAGTTTGATGAAGAAAAAGTGTTAGAAATTCTGCAGTTCTATCACACATTAATTGAGAATTGAGGCCGGACTTCATCTGAAAGCCCTCTGAATTCTAGTTCACAGTGTAAATCAGAGTCACATGGTGCTTGATCAACAATTGTGCTGACGAACGTTTGACTACGTCTAAACATCCATCAATTCAGGGAGTCTGCAACCACTGATCACATACACTTAGATTTATCACTGAAGCTGGTGTGTTTCCAGCTGGAAATAATCAGCATAACCATGGAAGATCTGTTTCATAACCATACCATATGGTGTATGGGTTAGTTCTCTTGTTATTTGCTTGATGCTACTGTTAATTTCCTTAGTTGATTGTAAATTTGCCCTCCTGCATCCCTCAGATGTCCATCCTTGAAGTAAATGCCGTCACTCCATTTGTGACGGCACAAGCTTAATATATTTTTGACACGAACAGTTGTTTCCAGCACTGTTCTTAAAAATTGTTTATCGTGTTGTGCAGGTTTTGGAAAATTTCAACACAAGGACATGCCAACTAGTTCTGGGGACATGAAGATATGCGTGTGCTTTTATATTTAAACCTGTTAACCCGTTAATGCTCTTGGATCCGTATCATATCATTAGTCACCGCATGATATGGTGATCCAACTACTGGTTAGTTGATATTGCGTTGGATCCATAATAAATGAGATGTCACCGCTTGGCCTTTTAATTTGATTATAAGGAAAGTTAGAGGCATTCTGTCAAAGTTACCAACTTGGTTTTGCTATAATGATTTAGTGTTAGTATTGACCTTCTGGTGGCTAAATTTATGACCCAGGTATTAAATTGGAAGTCCATGACATCAGAACACTGGTTACAGACCTGGTATCAACAGTACGGTGTTAGAATATGCTTCAAAACCTTTTTGGGAATAGGAAACCGAACTCGTTATGCTTTAGGAAATTCAATGTTTCTACGATTTTAATGTTATGGTTTTCTTTTGGAAGCGAGATTTTGTATGCTCGCACATTTATCTGTAATGTTTAACTGCGAACAATTTTTGTCCTTTGCCTTGTGGAATGCGATGACAAACTGTTGCATATATGTTTGACCACGAAAAGAAAAACTCGATTTTGGGGTCACATGTGTAACCTTGCTGCTTACATGCCCCTGACCCTTGGTGACAGGTGAATTTATATTCGCGTTCGCAGATCTTTCAAGCGTTTTTACGCACGGACATCTTGACACTGTCTCTCTTTATTTGTTGTCGAACGTCTCTGTAAGTTTCTCGGGCTGTGTCTGGCTGAGGCTTGATGTTGAACTAATTCAAACACCATAAATGGTGAAGCTAGATGGATTCTTAGTGCAACACATTGGACCAAAAGCTGTTTCAGTTGGTGAAGTTTTTTCATTGTAAAGCAACTGGTTTCTGGAAATTTTCAGATGCAACCTTTGGCAATGGATGGACTAGTCATCCTATGCATTAAACTGCGAGGTAATGATCATCTTACTGTATGCCTTTAACTATTGGACCACTCTTCAGCCAATGAGTGGAATGGTTATCTACATGGCTTTTCCCATCCATCTCTTGGATGGGTTGATGAGAACGTACATTCTTGTGAAGCCACCGTCAACAAACTGTAGCACGAGTTCTCTACAAAGGAACCTTCTATTTTGATGTGGATTTCTCGGATGTGTCCATTGTTGTGCAAGTGAATGGAGGGAAAGTTGAAAAGTTGAAACGAGAGAGTAGAAAAATCAAGGCATTTTGAAAAGTCAACGAATGTGTGCTGAATGCTGATAATGCAAAAGAGCCTTCCTGGAAAGTTTCGTTGTTCAACGCCTCAAAGTCGTCGTCTCTTCCATTTCACTTCCAAAACAGAGAGATCCTTTTCCAAAAAAACTGCTCTTTAATGGCTTTTCCTTCTTCTTCCTTGTCATTGGATCCCTCTAAGCGCCAGTTCGACGTGTTTGTGAGTTTCAGAGGCAAGGACACGCGTAATTCCTTCACCTCTTACCTTGTTAAGTTCCTACACCGGAAAGGTATTGATGCTTTCTTCGATGGGAAACTCCGGCGAGGCAAGGACATATCAGTTCTCTTTGACAGGATTGAGCAATCGAAGATGTCGATCATCGTCTTCTCAGAGAACTACGCTAACTCCACCTGGTGCTTGGAGGAACTCTGGAAGATACTGCAATGCAGGGAGAACTTCGGTCATGGGGTCTTACCAATCTTCTACAAAGTCAAGAAATCTGATGTCGAGAACCAGAAAGGGAGTTTCCAAACTCCCTTCCAGAACCCGAAGGAGAGTTTCAAGGGAAGTGTGCACAAAGTTGGGGACTGGAAGGAAGCTCTAAAGACTGCTTCCAATATCCTGGGCTATGTACTTCCCGAGGAAAGGTACTAGCAGATCTAGCCTTTACTTTCTTTGGATTTGTAGTCAACCCTGAAATAGTGATATTTTTTTCTTAAGATGCATTAAAGTCTTCTACATTCTACAATAGAAATTGAACAAGATGTCTTCCTCAACTCTGTTTTGTTTTCAGCTACCTTTTGTTCAATTACCATAAACTTCTATACTGTGCACTTGGCAGGCCGGAGATTGAATTTGTTGAAAAAATAGCCAAGGAAACTTTCAGGATGCTGAATGATTTGTCTCCATGTAAAATATGTGGTTTCCCGGGTATTGAATCACGTTCAAAGGAATTGGAGGAGTTTTTGATGTTTGATAATACAAACTGTATCCGTACCATTGGGGTTCTTGGCATGACTGGAATCGGCAAGACAAGGGTTGCTGATAGCGTATACAAACGAAACTACCGTCGGTTTGATGGGTACTGTTTCCTTGAAGACATTGAAAATGAGTCGAAGCGGCATGGATTACATCATTTGCATCAGAAACTCCTCTGTAAATTATTGGATGAAGAAAATGTGGATGTCAGAGCGCATGGAAGATTGGCAGAATTTCTGAGGAACAAGAATTGTTTATTGTGCTGGATAATGTGACCGAAGAAAATCAAATACAAGTTCTCATCGGACAGCAGGAACTGTACCGGAATGGAAGTAGGATTGTTATAACAACCAGAGACAAGAAACTGCTGCAGAACAACGCTGATGCAACATATGTAGTTCCCAGATTAAATGACATGGGGAAGCTATGGAGCTTTTCTGCCTTGAGGCATTTTCTGACAACCTCTACCCCACGGAAGAATTTATGGATTTATCAAACAATTTTGTGTATTATGCTAAAGGGAATCTGTTGGCTTTGAAGTTGTTAGGTTCAGGTCTACGTCAGAAAGAAAAAACATACTGTATGGAGAAATGGGAGAGGTTAAGGGTAATGCCAGACAAGGAGATTCAGAAAGTGTTAAAAATGAGTTATGAAGCACTGGACGATGAGCAGAAGAGCATATTTCTGGACATTGCATGTTTTTTCAGGTCGGAAAAAGCAGATTTCGTTTCGAGCATCCTGAAATCAGACCGTGTAAATGCTGCAGCTGTGATGAGAGATCTTGAAGACAAGTGTTTGGTAACCGTTTCTTATGATCGGCTTGAGATGCATGATCTAATTTGTACAATGGGGAAGGAAATTGGACATGAATCATCCATCAAAAGGGCAGGCAAACGCAGTAGGTTGTGGAATCACAAAGACATTCGTCATGTGCTTGAGCACAGAACGGTAAGTTACTTGCTTCATTAATTCTCCATTGACTTGCTGTAGTACATATTTACACTTGATGTGGTTCTCCTAGTATTCTGTTTTGTTAACTGTTCCTTAATCCTTTGATCTTTCTACTAGGGAACTGAATGTGTTAGAGGCATTTTCTCCCCGGCAACGGTGCCAAATTTGATATGCTCAAATTAATACCCTATTTAGATACTAAAGCAGTAGTTATAGTATAGTTAGGGGTCGAACCACAAAGACTCACAGAGACGCACAATAGATTATATGGAAGATAATTACGCTAAGTGACTAATGGTATTGAAAACAGTACTTAAATTAAAACAGTTGTAAACTCAATTGGGAGAAATATAGGCTCAAGATATTTCTCAGGAAATCAATGAATGCAGATAAACTAATTAGTCATGATTCAGATTTAGCACGGTTCTTGAACTCAAATCACTAAAGTATAATTAACCAACTGTTGTTGCGAGAGTTATCTAAATCTAAATCCTAGGAATTCCAAATCTGTTTGCGAATCCTAAAGTCTAAATCAGCTTTAATACCGAGTTTGATATGTTCACAAATCAATTAAACCAAATCTTTTTGCGAATAATTAATTTGCTCACCTAAGGTTCTATCAGGTAATTAATCGCACTGTCGTGCCTAATTAATTATCCTAAGATCTAAGTTCCAGATTCGTCAACCTAGAATTAGCTTTGAACACAGCCTAGGATCGTTTGTAGATAGATCTTATGTTGATATTCGTAAAACTATGTTGGTTTAAACTTTTGTGGTGGTTTGTAGATCTTATGTTGATATTCGTAAAACTATGTTGGTAATATACTTGGTAAAACTATGTTGGTAATACTTGGTAAAACAAGATTCTCATAAACAAAGCCATTGATAAGATTAGCTGAGCAAACATAATATGTCTTATACAAAATAGAAATGAAGTTTTGGGATTACATAATATGTCTTATACAACATTTTAGATAATAGGTCTTAAACAACTACTTAAATCTCATTTTGCATTTCTTCAATCTTCTTTTGCATTTCTTCAATCTTCTCGCTCTGCTCTTCAACCTTCCGAATTAGCTTCGAAATCTCTTGCTCGACACCAAAAACCCACGGCTGGCGAAAGGGGAGTCCATCATCCTAGCAATGAACATTCAAATAGTTTTACCTAGTTTTACTAGTTATCTGTCGAAGAACATTCAAATAGTTTTACCTAGTTTAACTAGTATTCCCTAGAAAAAACCTAGAAATGAAATTTTACCTTAAATTCGTTGCAGGTGAAGTACCTAATGTCCGGTAAAGTGTCGAAATCATTCCGAAACTTTGGCTGTGTGGAGACATCTTGCTTGATTTGTCCACCACAAGGGCATTTGGTTGAAATCCCATATTGGGCGTCGGCGATGAAGCTAACCATGTCGAAATGTTCCTTCATCCGCTTCATCTCCTTACTGCGCCTCCTCTCCTCCTCGTATGGTTCAACGCAGAAGTTGTCCGTGTTGAGCTACTTTCCTCCATTTCGATTTCAGATTTCGTGAAGGAAGGAAGAGAAAAGGAGAGAGAGAGAAGAGAGATAGAGAAGAGAGAGAGAGAGAGAGGGAGAGAGAGAGTTGCGATTTCAATTTTTGGAGACAAAAGAAACCTTGGCAAAAATATTGGTCAAAGTTGAAACCTTGGCAAAAAAAATTGAAAATAAAATTTTTTTTTTTGAAATTTTCGAAATTTCAAATTTCCCTCTAAATATTTGGTCATAGTTGTCCAGAGTATACTAGTATTACGAGTTTGGGTCATAGTTGTACTTTTGATGGTTTTATGTTTATCTAGTGTTACTTGTCCTTAAGATATGTTTTACTAGTTTTACAGAATAGATAAGTGCTTAGACATATAGTTCTGATTGTTTTATGCAGTCATTTGCATCAAATCAGTATTTAGGTTAGTAGGTCTTCCTAAACTGGCTATGACTATGTAAATGCTTTTAAAACTACAAGAACAATGTTATGTAACTGTTTCCACAACAACTCATAAAAAGATGGGAATTTAATATTTTCCCTTTTTAATGCTACTCTCTTGATGTTATAACATTTTATTCGACACCAAATATCATTTCAAATATTTTATGCATACAAAAATATAATGTATAGTGATAATTACGTGCACCTTGTAGATAAAGTATAGTGCACCTCTATAAACCAAACAAGCCGGTTGAATAATTACGTGCACCTTGATCAATTTTCAGGACATAAGTAGTTTTACATAATGAAATATCAGTTGTACTGAATTGTTTTACAGAACAAAAGCTAACAAATATCACAAGTTCTTATCTCCAAATAAAATCCAGGGTAGTGTTCTTCGACGCCTTTTATTCGGGGTCCTTCGACGACGCATTTCTCTTGCTGATGGAAACCTCGTCACTCTCCTCCTACCCTTTTTTATCTTGCGATCCGGAGGTAGGATTTGCTTCTCTTTGATGTAATCGGGGACAATCCATGCAGACATATCCGGGACAACATAAATGGACGTGTGATAAGCCAATGCCCACAACTCCGTCCAATAATATTTCAAACACAACTCATGGACTTCTATTTGGGTATCACGACAATTAACTCCACCACCATTTTTTCTGAATGAGATGTATGTTGCTAGTGCGTGGAGACAAGTATACTTCTGAATATCGAAGAACCTACAAGAGCAACTCTTCCTTTCCAAGTTCACCAAATAAACTTTAGTATCAATATCAACGACTTCGTATTCGAGCTCGTAAATGTTTACCTCCCTCACGGTTAATTTCTTAGCAGTAGCCCAGTTATCATGCAAGAAGTTCTCAACCAAAGGCACCAGTTTGTTATCAACATGTCCTGACACGGCCTCTTTCCTGTGCTCGTTAAACCAATCAGAAAACTTTGCAATGATAATATCCAGCATGGGTATTAAGGAGTACTTCCTCGCGTTGTTAAAAGTGTTGTTCAGAGATTCCGCATAATTGCTCGTGTCTAGGTTGTATCGGGCACCGGGAAAAAAACATCTTGACCATTTTTCCTTCACGGTGCTTTCCTCCACATACTTCGCCGCGGAAGGAAATCTCCTCTTAAACATGTTGTAATGACTGTAGAACCCAGCATCTGTGTGAGCCCAACCGCACTCCTGGAATCTGAAAGCCACTACGGATTTGTTTGCATTAGAAGCATTACCTTTCACGTTTTGGGCCAAATGCCATAAACAATACCCATGCCGAGCTTGTGGGAACACGTTTGCTATTGCGTTGATGAGGCTTGAATTTCTATCACTCACAAATACCAATTCAGAGGAGTCCCCTAGGTTGCCTAAAACGCTTTTCAACATCTCGAAAAACCATGTCCAACTCGCATTGTTCTCACCGTCGAGTACACCGAACGCTATGGGATAAATGTGACGATTAGGATCTTGAGCAACGGCGAAAACTAGTACTCCACCATATCTGTTCTTCAAGAAAGTTGCATCCACAATTATCACTTTCCTCATGCATGCGAACCCTTCAATGCTAGCTCCCAAAGCTATGAATAAATACTTGAATTTTCCCGCCTCATCCAGTCCCACACTAGTTATCGTTCCAAGATTGACCTCCTCTAACACGTACAAATAACTATACAACATCTTGTACCCATCTTCCGGACTACCACGCATATCACAAACCGCTTGATTTTTCCCTCTCAACGCCGTCGAGTATGATATTTCTACACCATATTCTTGCCTAACTAGTTCCCTGATGACATTAGGCCTTGGAGTTTCGAGTTTCCCGGGATATTTCTCACTCAAATAAGATGAAACTAGCTGTGATGAGCCTCTCCTCTTATCAACACTTGCACTCTGATCAATCCGGTTGCATGTGTGCATCTTCGTATACGTTCTAATCTATAACATATCCGTGTTATCAATCCTTGCTGCCCGTAGACCCCAACTACATCTTTGTATAGAAAATTTAACCACCCACCGCGTTCTATCATAATGTTTTATAAGAGTTAAGAAATGACAATTTCTGGACCAATTCTATAACCGCCTTCTTATCTCGGAATTCTTGACGCACACTCACACCAAAACCGTCTTCCCATGGAGCTACAAACTGAATACCTTCAACAACGGGTGCTTCCTCATAATATTCATCACGCATACCCGATGTATCCATACTGTTATCCTCCAATACATCATCATCATCTTCTCTCACCTCCTCTTCTTCATTTGCTTGTCTGTTGTCTACGTACAACGTCAAGGCATTAGGTCCTATTTCATCATCACTTCGATGGTCATAGTTCATACCATACGAGCTTTTCCCCGCTATCGACTGTTGCGAGGGCAACTCCGGTCTAGTTATGACCTCCACATTCAAAACAGGTCTACGGTTCTCTTGATCAACGGTCATTACATAACCAGCAAGATCTTCATCATCATCAATACTCAAATTTTCTTCACATCCAACCACCATAGGAAAGTAACTCAATTCCAATTTAACCTTACTTTCATCTAACGCATGCTTCTTGTATAGCTTACCTTCTACCTTCTCCAAAGTTATCTCCTCTTTCAACACTACACTATAAATGCGCCCCTGCCATTTATAATAGATGCAGACGATGTTGCTCATTCTATCCTGCGAAAACAACACCAAACAACTCAATATATACTTATAGTTGTACCCAGTTTTACGCTAGTTGTTCACAGTATTACGCTAGTTGTTCACAGTATTACGCAGTTGTCCTTAGTTATACCACCATTTTAATTAATAAATGATTATTCACAGTGATACCTAGTTGTCCCTAGTTCTCCCGGAACATAAATTTATTCGATTTCGGGTTCCAATCTGCATACAATCCACAATGACTCTACCTCTAAAATGCATTTCTACTCAATTTAAAGTCTCAATCGACACAGAATCATTGGCTAAACACCAATGTGCAAACTCATGGATTGAATCTACCAATGGAGCTCAATGTGAATCTACCAATCCCTAAACCCAATGGAGCTCAACGGAGATCGACGGAGAAGCACAAACCTCGCTGGAGATCGACGGACTCGCGACGGAGGCAATGACTGCTGGTCGGAGACGCGACGGCGGAGCTGGATGGATTCCCCGCGTCGAGTTTTCTATTTTCTTTTTTCTTTTTTTTTTCTTTTGGCCAATAGAAACCAGTGGGCAAATTTGGCTGGGTTTGGGTATTGGGTGGCTGGGTTTGGATATGGCAAATTTGTCATTTCACACTCATTAAAAGGAGAGACTGGTATTATGATTAACTTAGGGTAGTTATGGTTTTTTTTTTCCCTCATAAGGGTATAGAAGGTGAAAACCCATATCAATTGGCAGCTGCTTTTTTGGACAATCCCATTTCAACCCGCGCTTGACTAATTTATTCAGACCGAAGACTTTGCTTGCAACTAGGGTTCGGTCAGGGTTTTAGCTATGTACATTCAAATTTCTTGTAGTAACCATAACAAGATAACTCTTTTATAAATTCAATACTTGAACTTATAACTAGAGTTAAACTTTCTTGCAAAATATATTTATGTAGCTGGAATTACAACGGTCAAAATTTATAAATATAAACTATCGAAAGATTTTGGTTTATTTTTAATAAGAGAAGATTCGAAAAGTTTTGTGAACAATAAATAGAAAATAGATTATTCGGGACAAATTGAATGGATCAAAAAAGGACTTAGACACATAAAATGGGAGCAAATGAATTTAGTATTTCGTTCTCCATAGTGTTTACACAAGAACAAGAACAAAGAAATAATAAGTATTAGTGTGTAATGCTAATTGCGAGTAGATGAAGTTGTCGTGCTCCTTGTCCTTGCTCTTGGTTTTATACTCCGAGTCCGAGTTTAGCGTTGTCATTTACTCCGCTTGATTCGCCATGAATAGTCTTTAATTTGGAGGATCCGGTCGTTACGTTCATGCGTCTTTAATCACCAATTCGAACGAGTCTTTGGTCAGTGCGGGGTTGACTGACAGATTGACATTTATTCCCCTATGACCATAAGTGACTCCGGTGTGCCGTTCAGCTCAGCTTTTCACCTCGTTTATGTCTTTCACTTCTCCAACCTTTTACCACTTGTTTATTGGGCATGGTTTACTGCACCGGGATTTTCACCCCCACACATAGGGATGTCAATCGAGCTGATCCGGTCCGGTCCAGCTCGAAACCCATAAAATCCGCATATATTTGAACCCGGCCCGGTCCAAAGAATAATCTGATCTTCACCTTGTTCGAATGTGTAATAATATACACAAAACCGATGGAAAACAGAGTTTTACTTTCAACTTTAATATCTCTATCATGTGTTTTCCGTGTATGTATTCGACTTACGTATTATATAATGAAAAAAGTTCAAGTAGAATAGGGGTTGTTGCATCATATGTTTTGCTTTAGTTTCGTTTATGTATGACTTCCTTTGTTTGGATTTAAGTTTCTCTTTTTTGAGATTTTGTTTTCGGAGATTTCGATCTTTTCCGCAGACATATATATTACACCGTCGAATCAATATAAACACCAGATAACCAAAAAAAAAAAAACTTTATATTTCGAAACAGTAGTATGATAAACGCTTAGGTTTTAATTAAAACTTGACGCATCAAAACAAACTCTATTTGTTAAAATAACTCATAAGCACATTACTTTATAGATACGTCTAAATCTACTGCTTACCTCTTTCAAAAACACGTACCTCATACAATTCACAAAACAAAAAGGATAATAGAAAATCCAAACCAGAAGAGGGAATATTACTTTATAGATATATACTTTCGCCTACCAAACTTTGGTACAACCATAGATTGATATAATATTCATCCGAGCCCAGAACTGTAATATGCGCCTGCATTTGAAGTTTCAACCATCAGAATTGTTGATCCAAAAGATTACTAAGGATGATTAGAGATATATTAAGAGATTGAGAGGCGAGATTTCCGTTAATGGAACGAGTTTAACTTAATCGCGAGGCAGATCGTGAGGAGAAAGGACAGGTCGGGTGTTATGATGAACAGGTCGAGGACCGTATTCCTTGTATTAATGATTGAAAAGGATGAACGGTTTAGATTTACGAACTAGTTCCGACAGGAATCCAGTTCGGTGTTCTAAACGGTGTTGCTTTGTTACCATACAGAGAGGTCGGATATAAAGTCTAGTGAGAGAGAGTAATAAAATGCCTCCTTCCCCCCCCCCATAAATGCATACTAAAGGGTATATATAGCGGGGGTTGACTTCCTGTTCCCCGAAGTTCCGGAGCGATGTGGCGCTTTCGGCGCCTTTTGGGGGTAAGGCCTCTCGAAGAGGCGTGTTCCAGGTCTTCTGGCAGATAGGTTATGATGAGCCCGGTGTCATACTCCTACGAAAGTAGCACACTGTTCACCGAACTACCCTCCACGTGTCGTCTTTCCCTCGGGTCTTTACACGGAGTTGGTGAGATGTCGAGACTGGTCCCATACTCCTACAAAGGTAGCACACTGTTTGGCGAACTACCCGTCACGTGTCCTCTCCTCCTTTGATCTCTCAGCTCTGGGTTGGTAAGAGGTTAACCCGAGCCCGGGGTGCATTCTCGTGAGCTCGGCAGGGTTTAAAGTGGGAGCCCGGGATGCCAGCTCCGTGTCTCATTTGGTCAACCGTTGACTTCTAATTGATGCAATCGAGAAGGGCCTTTTTGTTGAGATGGGCCTAGTTAATTCGGGGTGCTAACCCCACCTCTAACAATAGCCCCCCCTAGTTCGGTGCCATGAGGCGTGGCGAATGCATCGAAGTTGATCTTGTGTTAGCTCAGCGCATCTCAGGTCGGTGCTTCGAGATTAAGTAGTTGAGCGCTGGATGTTATCGTTTGGCCGCGAATCCTTGCCCACACGTGTCGGTTTTTCCGAAGATCCGGAGGCTGCCCGCGCGTGGGAGACTGAAGTGACGTTCCAGTTGCTGCGCGTACTGCTCACACGTGGGCGTGCAAGAGTCGCTTCGCGCTCTTCGAGGCGGTTTATACTTTCTGCGTAGGGAAAACGAAGAGACGTCATCATTAGGGTTTTGGGAGGTCGTGCCCTCTTGACACGTGTCGAAGCTTCTTTTCGCTGTCCCCTTCCTCCTTTATTTAAACCAGTCTTCCTCCTCCATTTTTCCATTCTTCGCGCACAAAGGTAACTCTTCCTCTTTCTTTTCTCTGTGATTTTTGCTTTTGCGTAGTTTCTTAAGCTTCCTTCGCGATTCGATTCCGGGTTGGGTTACCGGAGTTTCTTCTTCTTCTCTGTGCGATGGCGCCAATACTTGATGGAATTAGGGCCGAATCTAGCGACGAATCGGCGTCTCGTGATAGCCGGGACGGCGGGGATGAGGCACGGTCTGCTCCGTCTCCTAACGGGGATGAAAGCTCTTCTTCTCCTAACGGTTCCGAGCGCGCCTCTTCATCGCGTAGTGACGGCAGGGATGAGGCACGGTCTGCTCCGTCAATTTCCCGGGTTCAGCCAGGAGGATTGGCGGCTGAAGGGTCCTCCCGAGGGGGTCGCGGTACCGGTCAGGGTAGGCGGGGAGACGGGCGAGCCATCGATCGGGGCGGACGACAGGGTGGTCGAGCTGGGGGAGTTCGGACGGCCAAGAAGAAATCTCCTCTGGTCCTTTACGAACAGGGCGGTTCGCCGACCTGGAGTATGCCGGAGACAATTACTCTGTTGAGGGAGCTGTGTGATTTCCCTTCATCTGCTGAACTTCGACTTCCCAGGCCGGACGAGCGCCCATGGAATCCTCCGGCGGGCTTTGTCTGCTTGTACGAGGGGATTTTCATGAAGTGCGGGCTGCGTTTTCCCCTTCCCGAGCTGTTCGTCAAATACTGTCGGGCGTGGGGGTTGGCCTTCTCGCAAATATGTCCATCTACGATTCAAGGGATGATCGTGCTGATGACCCTGGGGTGGGAGTGCGGTGTGGAGGTGACGATCCCTTTGTTCGAAGCTCTCACCGTGCAGAAGGTAAATCCTGGGATCCCGGGAACCTACTACGCCGCCTTCAAGCCTCAGGCGAATCTTGTTGAGGCCAGCAGTACGGGTGCTCAGGCCAGCAGTACGGGTGCTAAGGCCAGCAAGCTGTCCAAAGTCGACGAGTGGTCCGGTAGCTACCTCTACGTCCAAGCTACCGAGGCAATTGGTCTTGACCCGTCGGCGAAATACACCCGGGACTGGAACTTCTCTTCGGGTAGGGGACTGTAGATCGAGCTGACGGTTTGTTGTTTGCAGGTCGTTCAAGGTTTTCTGTTCCGCTATATGCGGATTCGTTCGTTGCGCCGCCGCCGCCTGTCCCTGAAGTGCCGGTTCGGCGAGAGCGGCCTCAACAGACTGGGGAAGAGGCAGCCCGGGCGACTCATTCCAAGAAGAGGGCAGCTATAACCGCGGGCAAGAAAGTTACAAAGAAGACGAAGAAAACCGACGTGGAGTCCTCGTCTCTAGGTTGGGAGGATGTCCGGCCTGATGAATCAGGTCGCGGGATCGAGCTTCCCCGCGACCCTTCTGTTGAGGAGTTCGGAGCCTTGGAGGTTGAGGTATCAGCCGGCGGGGGGGTGAGGCGTCCCGGGTTCTAGAGGACGATGCGGTCGAAGTCTGGGCGACCGAAGACTCTGGAGTCCCACGGTGGGTGCCAATCGTCGTTGTCGAGGACGCTCGGGATCTTGATACCGGGGAAAGGGCTGAGGTCCGTGGTGGAGATGGTGATGATGCGTCGGAGGGTTCCGACGCGGAGCCTAAGGACTTCAGCTTCTATTTTTGCCATGAGGACGGGAACACTCCGTTCGTTGTGGACAGAGATGAATGCGCCGAGCTGGCTCAGGCGATGATGTTTGGGCAACATCATCCGCACTGCTCGCCTTCGGAGATGGCGGAGTCTGATGCTTTTCGCGACGCAGCGCGGACTGCAGCTCGGGTGAGATTTTTTTTTTTTTTTTTTTGGTGCTACCAACTTGTGTTGATGCAGACGATGGCCCGCATTGCCTTTCTCGGGGAGGCATACGAGAAGCGATTGATCGAGCGGGACGCGTCGATTAACTTCGAGAAGCTGCGCAGGGAGGCCGGTGAGAGGGCCATGTCGGTTCGCATCTGCGGGCTTGAGAAGGAGTTGGCGGATGAGAAGGCCCGATCGGGTGCTTTGGAGGAGTCTGCGGCGCAGGTGCGAGCCCGGGCATTAGAAGCGGACCAGGTTCTGACCGAACTGGAGCGGAGAGGGCTCGATATGCTGCTTTGGAAGAGGAGCTCGGGCTTACGAAGGGGGAACGGGAAACGCTTTGCTCCAGGGTCAGGGGGCTGGAGGGCGCTATCGAGCGGGCGAAGGTGGCCGTGGCTAAGGAGAGCGACCGGGTTACAGCGAGGTGGGAGTGGAGGAACCAGAAATGGGCTGCGAAGATGGAGAAGATCTGTGCCCATCTCGCCGGTCGTGACCGGGCTTCAGAGCCCCATCTGCTGTTCAGCCAGGTGGTCGGAACGAGGGCATGCCTCAAGAGGATGGAAGCTGAGGACGGGATATTGATATATCATGGTTTTTACCCTATTTAAGCCATGATATAAGTCCTTTTTATAGAGTCTTTCTAGTATTTTGGAGTCTTTTAGAGTCTTTTACAGGTCATAGCACGTTTGGAGCTTAATTGGAGTTTTTGGAGGATTCTGGAGCATTTTGGGAGAAAAGGAGCAGAGTCATGCAGAGACGTCAGAAGTTTGGCATTCGTGGAAGAAGTTTCCACCGATGGATTGAGCTCAAATTTGGACACAAGACAGATCAATGGATTAGCTTTAATTTGGAAGTGGTTTGAAGCCATTCCAACGGTGCGATCGAAAGTTATGCTAGTTTTCGTGAAGACTGTCTAGTCTGTCGAGAAGAAGAGTCGACGCATAGGATGAGTATCGATCGATACTGCTCGGGAAATAGGAATC
>PKML01041103.1:6607-19117 GCA_002933935.1 Eutrema yunnanense
AAAGGCCCAACGAACCCAAGACTGAAGCGAGGCCCATTCACTACTATGGCATTTTAAATCAAGTGTCGCTGTTAGCTCACAGCTCCCCAGAAAACGTATAAGATATGGATCCAAAGCCCCGTGGGTCTAGTTTCCGAAACCATCAAGATCTTTTCATTCGGCCCAGTGAATCGCTCAGAAAAGGCCCAACAGTGGACGCACGTCTAAGTGATCAAATCTAATTTCGACCAGATTTATGTTTTATGGCCCATATGTTGTTTAGGCCCAATTATGTTTCTTTGTTGTTGTTCTCTTTCCTATAAACCCTAGCCTCCTTCTTTGTCGCAGGACACATCTTCCTTTTTATGAAAAACGTTTCTTTCTTTGGTGATGAGAGTGATTCTCTTCTCCTTAGTTCTGGTGTGTAATATCCAGAATTCTCGATCTATTTTTGGTGCGTAATATCCAGAAGTAGATCGACGGTATATCAAAGGTCTTTCCGCAGCCTTTGTGTGACCCTTCGTCTTCCACGTGCCTTGAAGCTTCACCGCTTGCAAGGATTATCCGGTTACCTTTTACCCAGCATTAGAGTGGCGATTCAAGGGAGTTCGTATTAACTTGGGACTAAATGATGGTGATGGTGATGGTGATGGTTTGGTTTGGTTTGGTTTTTATTGCAGGCTTCTCAAGGTGAACCATCTCAAGGCACTCTCAGTTAAGCTGAATCTTCTCAAGCCATGGATCTTTGCCGAATCGTAACTGGATTTTCACCAGTAATCTGAAAAACGGAAGTCAACACTAACACCATCATTAAAAACCATAGTCTTCGTCGGATCTTCGTTAGTTTTCATTTTCTTCCATCTTTGAGGAAGCTTCTCCATGAAAGAGAAATTGAGAGAGAAAAAGAAACATGAGATAGAAACGAGAGAGAAAGTATTTTGTGGCTAAGAACTGCATGCGCTAGATATGCCTAAGATCCTATTAGCTGCATATGCGAAGCTACACTTACATATGTAATGATCACTAACAACTATTAATAAGAGAACGCTAAGCTACACTTAGATATGTAATGATCACTAACAACTATTAATAGGAGAGCGTGTCGACATGGCATGGACTTGAGGGACAAAGTGGATATTTCTCACAACTACCCAAATAGTAACACCGGTTTCCGACTCCATTTTTTTTTGAAAACCCAATTGACTCTACAAACAAATCAAAAAACCAAATTTTCATTGACATGACGTTTCATGATTTATTGGTTGAGAGGAAAGACGAGCACATCAAACAAGACATTAAACCCGGATGTGGGACCTTCTGACGAAGCTCACAACATCACTTTCTGATCTGATTTTGGTGGTATGAATATGAAAGATAGGCTTGCTCTTTGATTTTTCTTCTTATTTATGGCAAAACTGGTTAAATGCTTCTATGATGCTGGTAGATTACTCCCTATTACCTATCCAAGCTCGGCTATGTAATAAATCTACTACTTTGGTGTTAACGATGATTCTTTCAGTCTTTGAACGATGATTCTTTCAGTCTTTGAAAGATGCTCAGCTTTGTTTTGCTTACATTTTTAAAAAAAAAATTAGAGATTTATTCACAAAAGAAAAGGAAAAAAAAACTAAGACTATTGCTAGTCTTGCGAATCATAAGAAAAACAAAAACTATGCACAGAGAAGAAATTTAAGAAATTAACTAAACTAAGACCAAACAAATCATAAAAAGATAAACAAAAAACAATCTAAGTAAACAAGAGAGCAGATCAAACGATGAAAACTATCTATGGAAAAGTTTCTACAACAGTAAAAGGCAAAAATAAAGAAAAGATGAGAAAGGCATAATGAGATGATTATTCAACAAATTAACTTGTGCATTATATTCAACGGAGAAGGTTTCCTTGAAACATTATTCGAATATAACAGTCAATTACAGAAAAACATATTTGAAAGAGAATATGAAGTCCTTAGGCCACAGTTGTAAGATTTGTAACCTGCATCAAGAAGAAGAAGATTTTGGGATTGTCATATCGATTTTAATGAATTAGTTGTCTAAATTAAGGCAATGTATTTGTTACTTCCTATTCATAAACAAACGTCATTGTGAGTAGCAGAGTTATGCCCTGTTTGTTTCGCAGCGATCAGCGACAACGTCGTGACGAGTAACATATTTTATTATTCGTTTTGCAGTCACACCAGCTACCACAACTAAATCTTGTTCATTTCATAGGCACCAACGACAGATTTTGGCAACAGGTTTCAACGACTAACGACTAAAAGTTTCTAATTAGCAATCAATCGCTGAAACCTGTCGATACCGCCAATGACTACAAAACGAACAGGATACGATCGGTGTAATCACTTTCGCAAGTGAATGTAAAACGAACATGATTACAACGACTACAAGTTTCTAATTAGCAATCAATCGCTGAAACCTGTTGATACCGCCAATAACTACAAAACGAACAGGATACAATCGCTGTAATCATTCCCAAGCGAATGTAAAACGAACATGATATCTTAGCCAACAACTAGGAAACAAACAGAGGCTTAGAAACTTCAATACCACTACAAATTTATCCCATCTAATTTCAAAATCAGAGAACACAAGTTTACCAAAGTTTCATAAACTAAAAAAATCAGATTAGTATGAATGTGGATTTTATTTGCAAGTTTACCAGAGATGATGAATATACTAAAACTCATAGTTATAGGAATTTTGATCCAGCAACATAAACATCGAATATAAGCCATTTCGTTAGAATTCATGATGCTTCTCTAAATTTTTTTCAATTCCACATGAGAAATCACTGAATTCGAAATCTAAACAAAAGAGATCGCGAAGAACAACAGAAGAAAAATCACAGTCCGAACCTTAACCACAACGAATTGAAGCAAAACCGGAAGGAAACACAAGTCACAGAGAGCGACGGAGAGGGAGAATCTGACCTAATTGGAAGATTTAGACTGTTTGGAGGAAGATGAAAAGTCCGGCGGCGAGTAGACGAGAGCGGCGACCATGGTTCCAGGAAGAACCACGTATTTAGCGAACGCAGCAAGCTTCGAGACTAAAGCCTCTCCTCTCATGAAAGACATCCTTTCTCTTCTACAAATCTCTCGATCGAGCCGGCGAGTAATTGACGAAGAAGACAGCTTTCTAAGATCCAGGATCGAAGCTTTTCGCTTCGAGTTTGATGTTTCTTAGCTGGGCCGATCTCTTCTTAGCCACCAGGCCCACCAGTAGCGGCTCTTCTCGTAAGTATAGACGTCAAAAGATAAAGAAAATTATAATTGAAAAGTACATTTCATTCTCTTAATTTGTGACTCAACTAGGCATTCGGGTATTTCGGGTTTTCAAGTAGTTTGGATATAGAGATTTCACTTTAAGAATCGAACCTATATTTCGGGTTTCAAATAGTTTAGATATAGAGATTAAGAAACTATATAGGAACCGAAAGAAATCGGTTCAATTCCAGTTCGGGTATTTTTGGGTTTTACGTAGGTTCGATTCTTAAAGTGAAGAACTGCTTTGGATCCAAAATATTTTCGGTTATTTTTTGGTTCATATATAAAATATCTGACATATCCGAAATACCCAATAAAATACCCGTACCAAACGAACTATCTGAAACTAATCGAATTAACGGAAAATTAACCAAATCAAAGTATCCAAAATATCAAAAATATCCAAAACTACTTGAACTATCCGATACTAACTTAACTAACCAAAAATCTAACCCATATCAAAGTTACAAATTGATTCGAAAAATACAAGTACACAAGGAAACCAAGCTTGCCCTCATGTGTACTTTTAGGTATGCTTGCTTCCGAGAAAAGTTTCTAAGTGTTTGCAAGCTTTTCGAATCTCCTCATCTTTTCCTATCAACTCTTCGGGAAGTGTGATCTTTATTGAAACAAATGACATTAGAATCTTCTTGGGCTTCACCTTAGCTTGTTTCGCATCGACCTTGACTTTAGATGTAGTCATGATTGCGTGGAGCCCTTGAGAGTAATTGGCTTGCTTCCTTGCTGATACGAACCTCCCTAGATCGACACTCTAGAGTTGGGCAGAAGGGGGATAAACCTTGCAAGCACAAGTGCTTCAAGGACTGTGGATCGATGGGTCACACAAAGGAGATGGAGATTCCTTTGAGTTACCTTTGTTCTGCTTTAGATATAACACACAAAAGAAGAACAATCACTGGATATTACACACCAGCAAAGTAAGAAGAGATGAACTCGAGTTCCTTGAAAGAAAAAGAGGCTGCGCCTTTGATTAAAAAGTAGGTTAATGTTTTTGTGTCGACATACAAGTGCCTAAATAGGCTAAGGTTCGACCAAATAAAAGGAAAAATAAAAGAAAGGCAAAAATAAAAGAAAAAGGAAAATTTGATCAGCTTGACGATTCACTGGGCCGATTGGCAAGATCTCTATTGTTTTGGAAACTAGACCCACGGGGCTTTGGATCCATATATTTTACATTTTCTAGGGCGCTGTGAGCTAACAACGACACTTGATGGAAAAAGCCATAGTAGTAAATCGATGGGCTTGGATTATGATCAACAAATGGGCTAAGGGGATGTGATCCACTTGCCTCATTAAAAACCTTACTTTGGAAAACCCATTGGGACAAAACCAAAACAAGGGAAAAAGAGTGCAAATGGGTCACATACCCATTTGTTGATCCATTTGATATTTCCGGATCAAATGTTGTTGTTAAGCTAAGCCATGTCCTCATCTTCAAACTTGTTTCATAACCAGAATGGTTTGAAACACTTCTTCTCCTTATGGTTTTGTTGAGCTTCTTAGAGTCTTGATGAATGGATCCAGCTGGTTCATGCTTAGCTTCCTCGGCTACAAGCTCAGGTTCAAGCTGCTCCTTCTTGACGCTTGCCATGATCACATCATCCTCTCCCACTTGAAAAGGATTTGACCTCAAATCCAAACAATCTGCAAGGAAAGGGATTAAGTTAGAAAAGTTGAACATTAAACTCAGATTATACTCACCTTGCAAGCAGATTTTGTAGGCATTGATCTTTGTGGGAGCTGGAAAACGTTTCTCCTTCATGCGAATCCAGAACCGATATCCAGGCTCAAAAATCAAGTGGCTCCCCGCTGTGTTTGCTTGCGTTTGATGCTTCTTGTTTTGAAAATATCCTCTCTTCGTTTGCTTCCACAAACTCCCACTAGGCTCAAAGATCAGCCGGCATTGCCTCTTGTTTGCTTGTTGCTTCTTTATCAAATACTCCATCGGCTCAAGATCAGCTTGAACAACAATCTTCTTAAGCCAAACATGGAAGAGCCACGTTTTTGGGGCATGAAACTTCAGCTCTTCATCATGTATACCCTGTCCACTCACAGCAAAAACTCGAAACAAAAGATCATAGGTGCAAAAGGTATACTCATTTCGACTAGCAAACAATTTACCACTTAGATCATCTAAAACAAAATTCACATGATCATCTAAGTATTTATTAAAATTCAGAGTGCTATCAAAATAAACAACTTCTCCAAAGAATGATTCAGCATTCGGTGAACCACTAAGAGAATTAGAGAATCTATCAATACTCATACGCACAAAATTTCTATTAGGTTCATTTGTTTTATACTTATCAAACAGAAAACCTCCATGCCTAAAGAACTTCTTATGCTCAAACTTTTTGCAATAATGAAACACATTTTTAAAATCATCATTTGAAATATAAAACTCTTTAATGTGTTCAAATTCCAGAAACTTAGCTTCAGGAATAATAAGAAACTCATACCTTGGAATTATTGCATTAGTTACAATAATTTCCTTACCTAGTTCGCGTAAGGTCAGATATGCCTTCACTGTTGTGCCTTTCTGGGCCGATTGGTAAGGCTGATTGAGATGATATATATTGTTTTGGAAACTAGACCCACAGGGCTTTGTATCCATATCTAGATCGCGTTCTGAGGTACAGTGAGTCGGGCTGTGTAGCACGATCTTGGGCACGGTCGCGCAATAGGGCATGGTGCAGATCGGTTGACTTGTAAAATTAATATCTCTCAAGTCTGAACCGTAGTTTTTGTGAATCCAATTTTCATGGTTTCTCTGATGAATCATGATTCCAGAACATTTTGGTTCATAGCTTGATTCCTCCTGTTTTGGTCTGGAAAATCCTTGGAACGCACGCATATCTGAATCGCGTAAGCTGGGATTCACCTGTCTTGGAAGTTGAATAACTTCCTCACCTGAACTCGGAATGGATTGATTCAACTTCGAGGAGTGCTCTAGTTGAGGTGAGAACGTAGTCCAAGTGGTAGTTTCTTATTTGGATGTGTGCTCTTTAGTAAGACCTGTTTCAACACGCATCATACTAGTGATAGGAAAATTAGAGACCTGTTTGTTCAAAACAGAACTTATCTTGGCCTTGGTTTGAACAGATGCTTGTTCTGTTTTTGCCTTCTGTTTGCACAATATATCTTTGCTGTGACCGTTCTTCTTTTCCAGAGGCATAGGATTGTCACTCTTCTGTCTTGGCTGAGAGACAAGTGTGGAAACGTACTCTTTTTGATGTCTTGGTTTGTCACTCCTCAGCTTTTGATGTAGCTCGCGCTGTGGATGGCTTGGAACGAATCTTCTTCTCAAAACAGTTTTCATTTCTGTCCAAGTCTCTACTGGCTTTTCTCAATAGCGTTTCCTTGAAGTTACGAATTGATCCCATCAGCTGAGTGCATAATTATAAAACTCAGCTGCTGCAGTACGCACTTTGTTGATCTCAGAATATTGATGGCAACCAAAAATGAGTTCTGTCTTCTTCTCCCACTCCAAGTATGTATCAGGGTCGTTTTTCCCATGGAATGGTGGAATTCTGAGCTTAAGACCTCCCAAGTGGTCTTGTTGATGAGCTTTGCCTTCTCTCGCACGTCTATGCTTTCTTTGACTGTCCTGAGACGAGTGACTACTTTGGCTATAATAACTTGCTGTTTCAGCATCTCTGCATTGTCTTTGCTCGTCTCTCTTTTGTGCTCTCCTTTGTTGTTGAATGCCTTGATGCAGAGCATCGAATTTGGTGTTTATGGCCTGCTCCATGACCTGCTCCATCCAAGCCATCATTGTATTCATCCACAGCTTGTTGTTGATGTTTCCTGCTTGGTCTTCATCCTCCATCTTGACCTGAAACGAAACAAAACACTAAACCAGTAACTAGTTCTTCACAAAAATCGACTCATCAAGGTGTTTAGACATGAACAGATTTGCTATAACATTCAAAGTTGTTAAACACAAAAGCTGCTGCACTTGAAACAAAAAATCGATTGCTGCAATTTAAACAAATCACTGACAAACTTTTTATGGCTTTTAAATTATGATACGAAACTGAAGCAAATAGAAACAATAACAAATTCTCAAAGAGCAAAAAGGAAAAACAACCTTAAGCAAAAAAAAAGGATGAACTCACGTAACAAGCAATCAAAAAGGAAAATCAACTTTTTTTTTTTTTTTTTTTGCAACACGAACTAACACAAACAGAATCAATTCTTATGGTTTTCTCTTTATGATTAACATAGCAAAACAATTATCTAGCAACCTAACAAGCAACACGAACTGAAACCCTAACTTCTTTTTCTTTTTTTGATTTTTGATTAAACAGACTCGACACAAGCAGAATGAAAAACTCAAGAAAGAAAATAAAAACAGGCTCGAATCAATTATGGAACGAGCTTACCCATATTCTTAGAGCGTTGCTCTGATACCACGTGATACGAACCTCCCTAGATCGACACTCTAGAGCTGGGCAGAAGGGGGATAAACCTTGCAAGCACAAGTGCTTCAAGGGCTGTGGATCGATGGGTCACACAACGGAGATGGAGGTTCCTTTGATTTACCTTTGTTCTGCTTTAAATATAACACACTAAAGAAGAACAATCACTGGATATTACACACACCAACAAAGGAAGAAGAGATGAACTCGAGTTCCTTGAAAGAAAAAGAGGTTGCGCCTTTGATTAAAAAGTAGGTTAATGTTTTTGTGTCGACATACAAGTGCCTAAATAGGCTAAGGTTCGACCAAATAAAAGGAAAAATAAAAGAAAAAGGAAAACTTGATCAGCTTGACGATTCACTGGGCCGATTGGCAAGATCTCTATTGTTTTGGAAACTAGACCGACGGGGCTTTGGATCCATATATCTTACGTTTTCTAGGGCGCTGTGAGCTAACATCGACACTTGATGGAAAAAGCCATAGTAGTAAATCGTTGGGCTTGGATTATGATCAACAAATGGGCTAAGGGGATGTGATCCACTTGCCTCATTAAAAACCTTACTTTGGAAAACCCATTGGGACAAAACCAAAGCAAGGGAAAAAGAGTGCAAATGGGTCACATACCCATTTGTTGATCCATTTGATATTCCCAGATCAAATGTTGTTGTTAAGCTAAGCCATTTCTTCATCTTCAAACTTGTTTCATAACCAGAATGGTTTGAAACACCTCTTCTCCTTATGGTTTTGTTGAGCTTCTTAGAGTCTTGATGAATGGATCCAGCTGGTTCATGCTTAGCTTCCTTGGCTACAAGCTCAGGTTCAAGCTGCTCCTTCTTGACGGTTGCCATGATCACATCACTTGCCTGATTCCATCGGGCGGAGCTTTGTGAAAGACGTGGAGCTGCTTCTTGTTGTTGTCACCTCCTTAAATGAGTTTCTCTTATTCCGGAAGTCGATTACGACTCTAAAGTTTGTCAAGAATTCTAGACCAAATATCAATGGTCGGTGTCTATTGCTTCTCATGTCAATGAACCATGATGTTTGGCAAGAAGCCGTGAGGCATCGCAGAAGATGAATATGCATACTCCAAATAAACGTTTGAAGGTTTGTAGGTTTAAAAATCCCAGCTTGTTTGCAATAGTCTTTGACATCACATTCACATTAGCACATGTGTCACAAAGAGATTCATAAAATTCGATGTCTTTGATAGAGCATGGGACAACATATTTCCCAGGACATTCCAACTTGGGAAGGACATTCGAGTGAAGTCAGTGATAACACCGGTTTTCACCATTTTTTATGGATCATTTTAATATATTTTGCACGTGTTTTAACTCCGTTTTTAATGGTTTTAAGTAATTTCTATGTTTTATAGTTTTATAAGATATTTCAGGTAACTTGGGATAAAATAGTGCATTTTGGAGCAAAACTACGTTTTTGGATAAATTTGGAGCAAAAGACATTCCAACGGTTAGATCTTCAAATATTCCTGAAGCACTGAAAGCAGATGAAGCTGCCTTAAAGCAGAGACGAGCCAAGCAGAGAAGCCCTTGGTCGCGGCTCCAAGCATCACACCCTTGGCCAGATGGATCACGATCGCATCAGGATAGGCTGCACCCGCAGCCAGGAGATAAATTCAAAACAAAGAAAAATAAATTAGTAACGGATAAACATCCTCCCCTAGACTTAGATCACACTATCCCAAGTGTGAAAAAGTTGGTGAAAGGATAGAAAAGAGATGAAAATAAAATTGCGAATAGATGATATTCCCATATTTTACCCGTTTTAGCATGCATCTAGCTTAGTGTTTTAGGTCTCATGCATGTGTTTCTCATAGTTTTCTTAGTGTTTTAATCTAAATTAGGGTTTAGTTCGTTTGCATTAGGTCCTAGTGAGTATTGCATTCATTTGGAGTGTTTTTTAGGTGTTTGGAGACATTTTGGAGATGTTTGGAGTAATGGAGCAAAATAGGATGCAAGGATCATTCCGAAGCGTCTAAAAGAACTGCAGGAAGAAGGATTTCCGATCTGATTCAGCTTCAATGGTCTTCATGATAGGTGTAGCCAAACGAGTTACTGTCTTATGAAGGTGGTTTGGAGTCATTCTGAGAAGTGGTTCGAAAGATACATCAGATTAAGCAGAGACGTGTCTATTTGGCACCCAAACGGGTTATGCACAAGAAATCAAATACCGACCCACTTGTACCGACCCAAATCTGGTCGGTAAAGACCACTCAGACCCAGATCCGACTGGGTCAATACCCAGTTTGTCCCGGGTTGACCCGGTTCTCCTACTATTTCTTTTTAATATTTGCTAAAAAACCTAATTTGGGGGATCTATGCTTTCTTTTCTCTTGTTCTTGGAAAAAGAAACCTCTTTAGGGTTCTAAACATTTTGTAAGAGATATCTTGATTTAATTTATGCAATCTAAGTTTTCGTTTCTTAATCTTTTTTAATCTTTGATCTTCCTATTCTCTAATCATGATTAACAACTCCTCTTTCATGAGATTTGGTGTGTTCTTCATGATAAGTGAGTAATTCTTTTTAGAGCTCATGGATGAGGTAGATTAGGGGAATTTAATGATTGATCCTTGATGTCTAAGGTTTATATTACATCTTTCATCTCTTATTTAGTGTTCATAATGCTAGATTAGGCTTGAGAGAGTTAATCTAGATCTTAGGGAATTTCATGCACACAAGGTGTTCGATGAAATTCCCCAAAGAAATAAATAAGAGATTTTACTTGCTTAAGCTATGAGAGTAGTTGTTTAAGGAGTATTATGGCTATTGGAACTTATGATTAATACTTGCTAATTAACTTATCACAAATGAGAGTTTGTTCTTAATTTGGTGATTAGCAAAGGGATTAAGGCCATGAGAGTGGGTGAATCTTGTTTAGTGTTCTAGGCTAAGGAAAATTGCTTGATTGTGTGAAATGACATTATAGGAAAATTGCTTGATTGTGTGAAACCTCATCGAAGGGCTTGCTTTTATCATATTGTTAATCTTGTTTAGTGCTTGTCTACTTTGTTAAATTTGAATCATTAGGTTGCTAGAAAATCAAAACCACTTGTTTGCTTAATTTGAGAAGTTTTATGCATTCTTGGTGCTTGAGACAATAAACCCATTTGGATTGATCCTCAAATACTACAATGATATGAGTAGGGTTTGAGCAATTGATACGTAAAAATCCTACTATCAATAAATAAAAGAGTTCGGAAATAAAATAAGAAGATGAAGGGAAGAAGATCGATTGAACCGTGGTGGTGTTGTGTGGGGCTGGTCATGAGTGATGAAGCTTGAGGCTACACGTCACGTGAGCCATTTGTCTCGGAATCGGACAAGTTACCGTCAAATTTGTGGTTCTCCTCGAGAAAATGCACTAGACGCTTGAAACATCTTTCTTGTCGTTCTAGCTTCTTCTCCATTGATGTGCATTCAGGTCCGTGTGCGTGTGAGGAGCTCGCAGGAGTGGATGGTGCACGGGCATGTGATAGTAGTAGTAGTCGAGTACGCTCTGCAGCGACTTTGGGCAGAATTTGTACCCAAATATGTTCGGGTCGAGTGATTGATTTATGTGTGTTTACCACGTAGTCAATTAATAACTAAAGTTCACACTACTGCAATCATAACAGTATGTCAATGTAGTACTTTAGGATCGAATCCATAGAGACCAAGGTTACACTACGATTCTCACAAGATGAAATTAAGCTAAGATGATAATACGGTTTGATTTGCAAAGTAATGAAAATAACTAAAAGTGGTGTAAATTCAATAAGAGAAAAACGTTAGGTCGATGGTTTCTTCACGGGAATCCAGAGATCATGAATCAGACAACTATTCAGGGAATGATTAAACACAAGTTTCAAACTCGAACATAATTATCTAACCAATCCACTTCCATGAAATTGATTACTAAATCTAGCAACCTAAAATCTTAACTTCCATTGAACCTAGAGTTCTAGACCAGCAATAACGAATAAGTTCAATATGTTCACGAATCGCCTTAACATCAACTTCTATTGGCTAAGGACAATTCGCTCGCTTATGTTCATTCTAGCAACCTACGACACTTCCGTGGTATATATTAAACCCTAGATCAGAGGCAAAGTGGTCAACTTAGCCTAAGCAATAAACACAACAATAAGCGAAAACCACAAGAGATAAATCCCTATCTATGTCTAATTCAATGATTCATGGATCCCGTTGAAACCCTAAATCTAACTATGAAACTACTCAGACATGTCAACAGAGAACAAGCAAGGAGATAGAGAGAAACTGATAATAATAATTAAAGAGAGGAAAGAGTTTAGAATTCTTCTCAATATATGCATAAATTCTTCTTCAAACTTACAATATCAATCGCCAAAAGTCTCAATTGAATAGAGAGCAGTAAAAAGAGAGATAGCCTAAAAGTGTCTGAAAATAATGTATATATACACTACAAGAAAACAGGGCGATTTCCGACGGGCAAAAAGCTGTCGGAAATCCGTTTGAAATTTGTGTCCGTCGAAAATTTCCGACGGAATAAGCCGTCGGACATTTTTCCGACGGATTTCCGACGGTGTTTCCGACGGATGCTGATCTTGCCGACATGATGGCGACGGTTTTCCGACGATTGGCATCAGTCGGCAATTTCCGACGAATTAGACTTTGCCGACATGGTTTCCGACATCGTTGCCGACATCAATAATATATATCTATTTTATCCTGTCGGAATTCCGTCGGAAAACTCACAAAATTTTGCTTATAAAAACGTATCCACCCCTCATTCATTTAGAATCACAACAAACCAAAAAAAA
>PKML01041103.1:19181-94667 GCA_002933935.1 Eutrema yunnanense
GAATGCATTTATGCCTGGTTACAAGATTTGGTATACTCACGGAGAAACCGATTCAATGGTGCATTATTATGGTAGCACATCGGATAGGTTTGGTAGTACTTCGGGTTCTAGGTTAGAAGAACCAACACCGGATGTAGATGTAAACGCAGGTTACACTCAGATGGTGAATGATGCGTTTGGTGAAAACATAGCATCTTTTCATCATGTTGAGGATAGTAACAGGGTATAGGAACCAAATTTAGAAGCGCGGAAGTTTTTTGATATGCTAGATGCATCTAAGCAGCCATTATACAGAGGATGTAGAGAAGGACTATCGCCTCTATCAGCTGCAAGCAGGTTGATGGCTATAAAGACGGATTTCAACTTGGCCGAAGATTGTGTTGATGCGATAGCTGATTTTGTGAGAGATGTCTTACCAGAAGATAATATTTCACCGGCTTCAAACTACGAGATTCAGAAGCTTGTAGCTGGTCTTGGATTACCTTATCAGATGATAGATGTGTGCATCGACAACTGTATGATCTACTGGAGAAAGGATGAAAACCGGTTGAAGTGTCGTTTTTGTCACAAACCTCGCTATCAGGATACATGAGGCAGAGTACCTGTTCCACATAAAAGGATGTGGTATCTTCTCCTAGGTGATAGGTTGAAGAGGTTATATCAATCCCAGCGCACGGCATGGCCTATGAGATGGCATGCAGAACATAACTCAGCTGGAGAGATAGCGCATCCTTCAGATGCAGAAGCATGGAAACATTTTNATTTCAACTTGGCCGAAGATTGTGTTGATGCGATAGCTGATTTTGTGAGAGATGTCTTACCAGAAGATAATATTTCACCGGCTTCAAACTACGAGATTCAGAAGCTTGTAGCTGGTCTTGGATTACCTTATCAGATGATAGATGTGTGCATCGACAACTGTATGATCTACTGGAGAAAGGATGAAAACCGGTTGAAGTGTCGTTTTTGTCACAAACCTCGCTATCAGGATACATGAGGCAGAGTACCTGTTCCACATAAAAGGATGTGGTATCTTCTCCTAGGTGATAGGTTGAAGAGGTTATATCAATCCCAGCGCACGGCATGGCCTATGAGATGGCATGCAGAACATAACTCAGCTGGAGAGATAGCGCATCCTTCAGATGCAGAAGCATGGAAACATTTTCTAGAGGTTTATCCTAATTTTACGTGTGAGCCAATGAACGTATACATGGGGTTATCTACGGATGGATTCAACACATTTGGAAAGCATGGGAGGAAATATTCTGGCCAGTAATTGTCACACCGTACAATTTACCGCCATCTATGTGCATGAAACGAGAGTTTTTGTTCCTCACGATCCTCGTCCCAGGTCCATAGCATCCTAAGAGATCGCTTGATATTTTCTTACAGCCATTAATTTATGAGTTGAAAATGTTGTGGAAAGATGGTGTTGAAGCGTTCGATGTTTCCCTGCAACAGAATTTTATGATGTGTGCGGTACTTATGTGGACCATAAGTGATTTCCCAGCATACGGTATGCTATATGGATGGTCGACGCATGGAAGGTTGGCGTGTCCGTATTGACAAGATAACACTGATGCGTTCCAATTGAAGAACGGACGTAAGACTTCTTGGTTTGATTGTCATCAACGATTTCTACCGCATGATCATCCATATCGTCAGAGCACAACATTGTTTAGAAAGAACAAAAAAGTTTTCGATGGTGCACCTCCTGAGCTAGATGAGAATTATATTATGAATCAGTTAAGAGATTTTGGTGCCGAGAAGACAGTTTCATGCGGGGGTAATGGGCATTATCCCGTTGACGGTTGTGGTGAGTACCACAATTGGCACAAAAAGACTATTTTCTGGGATTTACCATATTGGAAATGCCATTTGCTGCGCCATAATCTAGATGTGATGCACATTGAAAAGAATTTTTTCGACAACATCATGAACACTGTTCTAAATGTGCAAGGAAAGACGAAAAATAATTTGAAGGCCATATTGGACTTGCCAGATATTTGTTCCCGTAAGGAGTTGCATGTAATGGCGAACGGGAAATCACTACATCCCCCTGTTTTCCGGATGAATGCGTTGATATATCATGGTTTTTACCCTGTTTAAGCCATGGTATAAGTCCTTTTTATAGAGTCTTTATAGTATTTTGGAGTCTTTTAGAGTCCTTTACAGGTTTTAGCAAAATTAGAGTATTATTGGAGATACTGGAGCATTCTGGAGCGAAACTGAAGTCTGATGACTAAGTGCCCGATCTGAGCAGCAAACATCGATCGATACCAGGGGTATCGATCGACACTCATCGAGAATTCATGGGCCGCGACTTTTTCCAAGACTTAAAGATTTGCAAAAGTGCCCAGAAGACTTTGATATTTGCAAGAAGACCCCAATTCGTGTTTCGAGCTTATAAATTAGGTTTTCAGCCATCTGTTTAGGCTATGCTTTATTTGTTTTGGTTTTAAGAGAGAACTTGGTGAGAAGAGAGACAAGTTTGAATTTCCCCTCGTCCGAGATTCATATCTCAAACACATCTTATTACTCTTTCTTATTATTTATTTGAGTATTTATTCAGTCATGTTTATTGATTCAATTTCCATGTCTGAGTAGATCACATGTTAGGTTTGGGGTTTTCTCATAGGGATTTCTTTGAATGCTAGGTTGATTATCTGTTTAAGATTCATTATCTTAATTAGTTCTTCACCTTAGGTTGTTCTCAAAGCTAATTCTAGATTGATCACCTAGAACTTAGATCTTAGGATAATTGATTAGGCACGAGAGTGCGATTAATTACCTGATAGAACCTAGGTGAGCAAATTGATTATTCGCAAAGAGATTTCGTTTAATTAATTTATGAACATATCAAACCTGAACTTTAAAGCTAATTTAGACTTTACGATTCGCAAAGAGATTTGGAATTCATAGGATTTAGATTTAGATAGTTTTCGCAACGAGAGTTGGTTAATTATATTTCAGTGATTTGAGTTCTAGAACAGTGCTTAATCTGAATCATGTTAGTTAATTAGGCTGCATTCATTGATTTCCTGAGAAATACCCTGAACCTATCTGCCTCCAACTGAATTTACAACACTTTTACTTGCAATCTTGTTTTCAATTACATCTTCTGATTTAGCTTGTTTCGGATCTATATAATCTATTGTGTGATAACTGAGTTCTTGAGTTCGACCCCTGATTTACTGCAGCAACTGCTTTAGTACTTTTAGGGTATTAAATTGAGCATATCAATTTTGGCGCCGTTGCCGGGGACTCAATTCGCCATTAGATTTTAGCTAAGAAATTCGTCTAAATCGCCCGAGTATCGATCGATACCCTTGAGTATCGGTCGATACCCGTCGTCAATTTCAGTTACTTACGTTCTTTGTTTCTGCTTTCAGGTGCATGCCTAATCGAGAAACCAGAAGCAAGAAGAACATTCCGCTAGTTGATCTATCACTGGAACAGCTAGCACAAGTGGAACGCACAAACAGGAAAGCAAAGAAATTAGCTAAGATGAACAACAATCAAGTGGGATTAGTTCGTGATGCAGCTGGTGCTTACAGAGACCAAGAGGGTCGGTTGTGTAATGAGCAAGGACAACGTCTGGATGGAGATGGGATCGTCATTCCACCTGCTCCTGTTGTCGCTGAGAATGCCGCTGGGAATGCTGTAGTTAATCGTGCAAGAACGATTGGTGAGTACAACAGGCCGGATTAGTTCTTCGCCAATCGATCAGCGATCCGTCCTCCTGCGTTTGAGAGGAACGACTTTGAGCTGAAACCTGCTTACTATACTCTAGTGGGACAGCATCTCTTTCATGGTCTTCCTCATGAACATCCGATGGACCATGTGGAGAAATTTTTAGGGCTAGAGATCGGCCGCCTGAGTGATTACCGTCGTCGCCTTCGTGTATTTTCTTCATGACTTCCTGGATCTCATCGCCTGAGACGCATTTGAGAAGGATTCCTGCCGCACTCCAGCAGAACAGTCCATCTTTGATAAGTATGTAGCGAGCAGCCCGCATTTTGAGTCATCGAGCGGCCCATCTGTCTGCCGGGATGTCTCCATCGATGATGTACATTTTTATTTCTAGCGTCCAATCGGCGGGCGTTTGCTCGTCGGACTGTTCGAGATTTATCGGCTCGTGAAGGCCGTCTGTTTGTTCTTCCGTTTCGTTGTCCGATTGGATTGACTCATTGGTTTGCGGCGGGTTATCGTTGTTTTCGATGTCAGCGGCCTGTTCAAGTTCGGTGTCCTGATCAGGCTCGACGGTCGGAATCCGTTTTTGTCGACGTAAGACGGGTTCGGTCGCGGGATTTTCCTCGTAATCCCGTCTACGAGTTGTGATAATACATTGCTCCGTGCCTGATATACTTTCGACCGGGATCGTTCGTCTGAGATGAGGGTCCGAGCTAGAATCTAAGGCATCGAGTGCATCGGCTGGAGCGTTTTCTCCTCGCGGTACTTGGTTAGTTCGAATGAGTCGAATTCTGTAGTGAGTTATTTGACGAGCTTGAGGTATGCGTCCATTCGATCATTCTTGGCGTCATACTCCCCGCTAAATTGGCTTGCGACGAGCTGTGAGTCGCAGTAGGCATGTATGCGTGTTACACCGATGGCTTTGGCCAAACATAGTCCGGCAATTAGCGCTTCGTATTCTGCTTCGTTGTTTGATGCGTTGAACGCCAGACGGAACGATTGTTCTAAGATTTCTCCCGTCGGAGATTTGAGGCGAATTCCTATTCCGGAGCCGCGGTTAGATGCAGACCCGTCGACGTGAAGGATCCATTGCTCGGCGGTTACGATATCAGTATTGACGTATTCTGGAGATAACTCGATGAGGAAATCGGCAAGGACTTGCGACTTGATGCTCGTCCGGCTTTTGTAATCGATATCGTATTCGCTGAGTTCGATAGCCCATTTAGCCAGTCGGCCGGATTGGCTCGGACTATGTAGGATCGTCCGGAGTGGCTGATTGGTTAAGACGGTGACTGAGTGTGATTGGAAGTAGGGACGTAGCTTCCGAGCTGAGATAACAACGGCGAGAGCCAATTTTTCGAGAGTCGGATATCGTCCTTCAGCACCATCGAGTGATTTGCTGATATAGAAGATCGGTTTTTGTTCACCTTGGTCTTCCCGGACAAGCATCCCGCTGACAGCTGAAGTCGATATTGCGATGTAGAGGTAGAGAGTCTCGCCATCTTCGGGTTTTGCTAGAACCGGTGGGGTTGACAGGTATTCCTTGAGCTGTTTGAATGCTTCTTCGCACTTGTCATCCCACTCGAGACCTTTATTACCGCGTAACAGTTGGTAGAAGGGGAGACACTTATCGGTAGATCGGGAGATGAACCGATTGAGTGCAGCGATACGTCCCGTGAGCCTTTGTACTTCCCTTCTCGTCGTCGGAGATGGTAGGTCGAGGATTGCCGAGATCTGTTTAGGATTAGCTTCGATTCCTCTTTGAGTCACGATATACCCGAGGAACTCTCCCGAGGTCACGCCGAACGTGCATTTGGTCGGGTTAAGCTTCATGCCGTACTCGTTCAGGATATCGAAGCAGGTGTTGAGGTGTCCGGCGTGATCCTTGGCGATCAGCGACTTGACGAGCATATCGTCGATATAGACTTCCATTGTTTTGCCGAGCTGGCTGGCAAACATCCGATTAACGAGCCGTTGGTAGGTTGCACCGGCGTTTTTTAGGCCGAAGGGCATGACCTTGTAGCAGTAGATACCACGGTCGGTGATGAAGGAGGTCTTCTCGCGATCTTCTGGATGCATGAGTATTTGATTGTAGCCAGAGAAGGCGTCCAGGAACGACAGAAGTTCGTTTCCAGCGGTGGCTTCGACGAGTCTGTCGATGTGTGGGAGTGGGAAGCTATCCTTTGGGCAGGCTTTGTTTAGGTCGGTAAAGTCGACGCAGATCCTCCATTTTCCGTTCTTCTTCTTGACAACGACTGGGTTCGCCAACCAGTCTAGATACCGTACTTCGGTAATCGATCCGGCACTAAGTAGTCTTTCGACTTCGTCGTTAACGGCTCGAGCCTTCTCGGGTCCGAGCTTGCGTCGTTTTTGTTTGATCGGCTTGAAGGTGGAATCAATATTGAGCTCGTGGCTCGTTATCTTCGGATCGATTCCGGGCATGTCCGTAATTGTCCAGGTGAAGGTCGAAATATTTCTTTTGAGGAGTCGAATCAAGTCCGTCTTGATGTCTTCGTCGAGCTCGGCTCCGATCCCCACGCATCTCTCCGGATTGAAGTCATCGATATTGATCTGGACGATTGTTTCGTGCCGCTGCAGGTCGGGGTCGTTCGGAATTTTGTTCTTTTTGATGATGTAAGTCCGGGGCGCGGTCCTTAGTTTGCATTCGTTGATGAAACACGTTCGAAACATCACTTGGTCGCCTTTAAGGGTGAAGACTCCGAAAGGTGTTGGGAATTTGACGCACTGGTGATATGTTGACACGACAGCTTTCATCGAAAATATCCACGGCGTGCCGAGTATCACATTGTAGATTGCCGGTTTGTTCAATACCAAGAATTTGACCATCCGACATATCCCTCCGGTATACATGGGGAGTTTGACCGTTCCGGCGGTCATGGTTTGCACGCTTGAGAATCCGGTGAGTGGTTCGATGTTCGGTCGGATTTGATTGTCGGGAAAATCCATGTTCTTCAGTGTATCCTTGAAAATCACGTTAACCGAGCTCCCAGTATCGATTAAGATTCGCCCGACTACAACATCACCGATGAGTGTTTCGACTACCAGCGGGTCGTTATGCGGCATGTGGAGCCCTTCTGTGTCGGCCTCAGAGAATGTGATCGGCATTCCGCAAGGCGTAGTCTAGTGTGTATGTTTTGCGGCCACTGCTTCCTTACTGTACGTCTTTAGAGCTCGGACAGAATAGTTGCATGTTTCCAATGCGCCCATGATCATGTTGACACGCTTCCGAACTTGCGGAGGTTGTTGAGTCTCTACGTTTTCCTCCCGATCTCGTTTCGGTTGTTCGTCGTCGGTTTTATCTTTAGGCTGCTCGGTAGCCTTGCTCGGTTTGAAATTATGTCTTCTTCATCGTTTAGGCGAGGTCTATTTGAGGGTTGGAAGGCTCCTTCGACTGGAACTTCCCCTTTTTTGTACTTCAACATCAAGAATTCCTGTAAGTGTCGGCACTCTTCGGTCGAATGATTTCCAAATCGGTTGTGGAAATTGCAGTATGGTGCGGATTCGGTTTCAGACTCCTTTGGTTCGTCCGATCGAACCCAAGTGTTTGACCAGGATTGCTGAGTTTGGACCGTATTGACGGGTTGCTTTGGAAGAACGTACTGTTTATCTTTGGCAGTTGGCTGTTTCGTGAGTGCATACCGCCTATCTTTCTCGGATCTTTCCTCTTCTTCCATGATGAAGATGTGCGCCCTGTGTAAAATGTCTTCCAACGTCTTTGGATTATTGCGCTTGATCTCCCTGTGGAAGTCTGATTCGTACCAGGTCGCTTTATAAAGAGCCACGATCGCAGCTTCGTCATCGATCGTACAGTGGGATACGACTGCTTTGAAACGTTCGATGAATTTGCGTAGAGGCTCGTCCTGCTTCTATTCGAGGGCCCAGAGTTCTGCGTTCTTTGTTTTCTGCTTGATAAACATGGTGAAGCGTTTGAGGAACTTGGTGGTGAGCTCGTTGTAGCTGTTGACCGAGTTCGGCTCGAGCGTTAAAAACCAATCGAGCGCGGCTCCGGATAGGTTCTCTACAAACAACTGGGACATAGCTGCATCTTTTTCGTTTTCCGACCCGAAACGTAAGCGGTTCATCGTGATGACAAAAGAGGTCAGGAAATGTTTAGGGTCGGTAAACCCATCGTATGGCGTGATTTTGACCCTCTCCAATCGCCGGACTGGAATGTTGATCGCATGTCCTGCAACTGGGCCTGGACCTTCGCGAATTCCAGATTCATGGCGGCTTGATCCGAGATGTGGATTTCCGAATCAGCTGCAGATCTCCTAGTTGGTAGATCGGTCATACCCGAGAGTTTAGCGTCGGTTAGGTCGGGCAAGAGGTTCCGGCGTAGTGTGTTTTCGCTGGCGGGGGTGATCAGGTTCGGATCGGGGGTACCGATCTGGTTTCGGCGCTCAAAGTGGGATGCAATTAGCGAAGCGATCCGCTCTTCATTCTTTTTGTTGATTTCTGCGAACTGCGCTGCCATGGCTTCCATAAAGATGGTTGGGTCTGTGAAAGCCGGGGTAGCTGGAGGTGGTGGAAGAGTCCTTGGAGGATTGGTCTGAATATCACTTCCAGTAAGTAAGGTCGGAGGGAGTCATCCTCCGGTTGTCGGTATTTCGGTATCGGTTGGATTGAGTTCGTCAGTCCGAGGGTTTCGGTCGTTGCTGTCCGAGCCGTTGACGTTGACTACGGAATTGTCGATTGGGAGAACCATTGCCGAACTTAATCAAACGATATCCGGAAGTACTGTTCTAATATATTTCCCCACAGTCGGCGCCAATTGTTGATCCGTAAATCACACAAAAGGGATAAAACAGTACTTTAATCGGAATCTCGTTTATTGATTAAGAGTCGGCGTTACAACAGAGTTTTAGTAAGATGGCAAAGACAGAAGAACTTGAGATCGGTAAAAGAGCTCTCTCGTATTCTCTCTGGTCTCTGCGGAAGTTGCGGATAATAATGAATGAATGAGCCTCCTCCTTTATTTATAGTGTGTTGAGGCGGTTTCAAAGGAGAAGATTTCCTTTTTCTTGTTCGATTAAGAGAAAGAAATCTTCCGGTTTTCTCTCTGAGATAGGGATATCTTCCTGATATCTCGAAGATTTGGTCGGAGGGAATATTTCCTTTTCCGAGATCGGTGGAAAAAGGGAAATATTCCGGTTTTCATCTGTTGTAATGGACTGGGCTCGCGCCGGGCTTAGATCGGTAGCCGAGATGGGCTTTTAGCGAGATTCCGAGCTCGGCCCAATGTTTTCGGGCTGATCCATCCTCGATTCAGACCATCGTAGACCGGTCTTGATCGAACCGGTCTTGGTTCGAACCGAGTTAAACCAAGGGGTGCTAATCCCCCCTCTAACAGTAACTTCTTGTTTTTCTTAATTCTATTATGTTCTTTTGTTTTCTTTTACCTACTATAGGCTAGATAACACTGGGGACAGTGTTGTTTAAGTCTGGGGGAGGTGTTTGCTGACATTGTATTTGTTTTTCTTAGAGTCAGTTGTTTTATCGATTCAAAAACGTTTTATTGAGTCAAAATTTGTTGGAGATGATGATCATGTGCTTGAATTGTTGTTTTGATTTTGTTTTTGAGTGCACAGTGTTACAGGATCGGCTCTAGATCGACTAATGAAAAATCCAAGGACTGACCAGTTGACTAGAAAACATCCATGTCTCCAGCAGAGTTCTTCTGAAGCCTAAGCCAATTTTTTGCACTTCATTAATGTGGTTAGTGTTTACAGAGCTTGATTCATCATTCATATCTGACAAAAGAACCCACATGTTTAAAGTAATGGTATCTCTCTCCCCTATTATAAGTTGATAAATAAGAGCATTAAAGATGAAATGATTTTCTTCTGAGTAGAGGGCTAGGAAAATTTCCAGCGATCCCATTATTCTACTTAAGAGGGAATGATCACACAAAGGTTGAAAGCGAGGTTAGGAAAATTTCCCGTGATACCACTATTCGCCTACACCCTTTGATACATAGAGAGAGAGAAGAACCGGGGATTCGGTGGCAAACACCATCAATACTCGCGTTTCGGATATTGATGTGTATATGCAGATCTATAAAAAAAAAAGAGAGAACATAATAAGAAATAAGTCTGGGGGAGAGAAAGTGATACAAAAAGTGTGAAATTGGGATGGTTTCTTGTCATGATATTGTATGGTAAAGAATCTAGAAGGTTCTTAAACATTGGCTGCAGCGATGAAACTGGCGATGAGGGCTTTATTTGAACAATGCTGCGAGATAATGTGTGGAGTCTGGAAAAGCTGCGAATGTCTACGGAGAAGTACATGGTGGTTAGATCAAAAACTAGTTAGGTGACATTTGGGTGCTTAGGAAAAGGATCTTTGCGATGGTTCATGAATAGGTGAGTCTCCGTGTTTTCAAACCTCTTTCTCTGGTTTAGTCTTCTATTTGCTTGAGGGCTAGCAAAGGCTAAGTCTGGGGGAGTTGATATATCATGGTTTTTACCCTTTTTAGGCCATGATATAAGTCCGTTTTATATAGTCTTTCTAGTAATTTGGAGTCTTTTAGAGTTTTTTTACAGGTTTCAGCACGTTTGGAGCATAATTGGAGATATTGGAGCTTTCTGGAGCATTATGGAGCAAAGCAGAAGTTCGTGTTGCTGAGTACCCGATTTGAAGCATCAGTATCAATCGATACTGCCTAGTATCGATCGATACCCATCGCAGCAGACACGACCCGCGACTTTTCCAAGAGTTGAAGAGCAGAATTGCCCCAGAAGACTTTATTATTTACAAAAAGTCCCAGAACGTGTTTTAGCATTATAATTAGGTTTTTCACCCACTTTTATTGCTATGCTTTATTTCTACTTTGATTCTACTTTTGTTTTTGGAGAGACAACTCTGAAATCATGTTTTCTATTATTTTCTTTGATGATCTATTCAATCATGTTGCTTTAAAATCTCCATGTCTGAGTAGATCCACTTTAGGTTCAGGGTTCTTATAAGGGTTTTCTCTGAATGCTATGTTGATTAGTTTATTAGGATTCACCATCTGAATTAGTTCTTCGCTTAGGTTGTGTTCTAAGCTTGTTCTAGATTAGCTACCTAGAACATAGATCTTAGGATAATTGATTAGACACGATAGTGCGATTAATTACCTGATAGAACCTAAGGTGAGCAAATTGATTATTCGCAAAGGGATTTGGTTTAATTGATTTGTGAACATATCAAACCTGAAATTAAAGCTGATTTATTCTTAGGAATTTGTAAAGAGATTTGGGATTCTGAAGTTTAGATTTAGATAATTCTCGCAACGATAGTTGGTTAATTATACTTTAGTGATTTGAGTTCAAGAACCGCGCTAAATCTGAATCCTGTTAATTAGTTTATCTGCCTTCATTGATTTCCTGAGAAATACTCTGAATCTATATTTTTTCCATCGAATTTACAACTCTTTACTGTTTATTGCTTTTGTTTCATCTGATTTGCTTAGCTTGATTCGATACTATACAATCTATTGTGTAATTTCTGTGAGTCATTGTGTTCGACCCCTACACTTACTACAACTACTGCTTTAGTACTTTTTAGGGTATTAATTTGAGCATATCGACGTGTTATCCGAGATCTCACATGGTCCATTGTTCCTACAAAATAGAAAACAAATCTTGGCAAACATATGAATATGGTTGTGATTAAAAAGTTTCAATACGCGAGGATACTAAATAAAGTATCAAGAGACACATTCAATCTACAAACGAGTAATATCAAACGTAAATCTAGCAAATCGAGATGATAACGATTAATTTTGGATTTGTGACGTACTTTGCATAATGTTTTTCTAAAAATAAATTCTTAAACTCATTGTTATGCAAACTTAATAGATTACCGTATTTTAATCATCAACTAAACAAAACTTGACCAAATTAATCAAAGTTACTCTCCAATTTTTTTTTAATTAAGCTCGAAATTTTCAAATTCCAAAAATCTCAAATCCATAATAATTAAGTGCTAAAATTGAAATCTAATCATTCTAAAAGTTTAATTTAGAGTTCTCTAACAATTTCTAGCCATCATAGATATAGATCTATTTAAATTAAGAAAAACCTAGGGTTTGACTCATATGAAAAAGTAGAGGTTTAGGATAATACCTTGTTGGAAAAGATGAGATAGTTGTGGAATTAGAATCTTCTTTGAAAAAGAATAAGAATGGACCAAAGAATTTTTGCAAAAGCTTGAGAATTGAAAAAGTTGTTCTTGCTCAAAATCTCCAAGTCTCTTGGAAGAGAAGAAGAAAGAGAGATTTTAATCTAGAAATATTCTTTTTGGTCTTTGAAAAGTTGTTTTATGCAAAAATAAGCTTTCTGGTTTTCAAAAACTTTTTGGAAATTACTTTTGCGGTACACAAAAATTAAACCGAGTTTTGTTTAATTTCATTTTGGCAACATGTTCGGGATTGCACGTTTCGGGTTTGGAATGGCTCGGGAATTGTCGAAATGAAGTTCGGGTCGGAACAGTTGGATAGAACTTCCATCGATCCACATTCAAGAAGAGAACATAACGGTTGGCGTGATCGAGGATGGCGCCAACGGTAGCTAAGACGGTCAACCAAAAATTAATTGTCTATCCTCGTCTCGATCCATCTCGAGAACTTGAAAATCAGATGGAACAATCTTGTTTTCAATATTTAGTTGAAGATCGTTGATCACTCCCTCGGACTTCTTTTGTGATGAATCTCCAAAAATTACGCTCATTGTAGATGGTGTGAAAGTCTTTATACCGAGCTTCTCGAAAAATTTCATTGACATAATGTTGACGTTGGCTCCCGAATCACATAGACATACTACAAAATTTATCCCGAAAATCGAGCAAAAGAAAGAAAAACGTCACAGATCATCGGCTTTTCTTAGCCTTTGAAACAGGATTTGTTTTGGTACCTCAAATGGTTGTTCTTGAACCATGTTGGATTCGGTATTGGCTCTTCCATAGAGTGGGTCGAATTTTGAAGCTTCTCCATGCTTCGTCTCATCGTTGACTTCCTTTTTGGGCACGGTGGAAATTACGCTGCAAAATCTCTTCGGATTATCTTCTACTCTTTCGGACAAAGCTCCGTTCGGTCTCTTAGTGGAGTCCGCGGTTTGAGAGAGTTGCATATCCAACTTCTTGACATGGGTTGAAAGAGATTCGAATTTCTCATTCAAGTCGTTGTACATACAATGGACTTTGACGTTAAAATGTTTTGCCGTTTTCTCGTTGTTTTGAGCGAGTAGTTGAATCGATTGCTCGAGCTTCGCTATTTGGGTGATATTCTCATATTTTACTCTTGTTAGCATGCATTTTACTTAGTGCTTTGAGTCACATTCATGCATAATCATAGTTTTCCTTAGTGTTTTAGTCTTAATTTGAGTCTAGGTTGTTTGCATTAGGTTTTAGTGTGTCTTGCACAAATTGGAGTGTTTTCTAGCTACTTGGAGGCATTTTGGAGGTGATTGGAGAACTTGAAATGGAGCACACTCGACCTTGAAGCAAGAGAAGAAGGCTAAGGAAAAAAGGCCATTTCTAGGCCACTGTACCGGCCGGCGTCCATCAGGCACTGTCCAGCCGGTATTGAGGCAGAGACTTGTACCGACCCAGCCCTCTTCCTTGTGCCGGCTGGCTTCCGTCTGGCGTTGTGATCTCCAAGTCTTGTGCCGGCTAGCTTCCATACGGCACCACCCATCAGGCACGCGACTAAGACTTGTGCCGGCCCAGCTGATATAGGAACCAAAAGAGTTGGAGCCTAAGGGATAGATGGATGGAGAAACTGTTGCTGGACTAAGGTCACTCTCAACAGATTTGAAAGAGGTGATGATGAAGTGTAGTGAATCGATGGTGAAGCTGTTGCTGGACTAAGGTCACTCTCAACAGATTCAAGTGGGTGAAATGGATAGAAAGGGATCGAGAGACGCCACACAGATCGGTGAAAGGATCTATGATAAGTCTGATACACTCTAAGCTTCAAGGAATCGCACACAAGAAGTTTAGAAGACAAATATTTCTTTCACATAAATATCAAAGAGAGAAACTCTCAAAATTACTTAACAAAAACTTAGGGTTCGAAAATGAGTTACAAAATACATAAAAAGAGAAGCAACAGGTCTGCATGAAGGAGAGAGAAAGAGACAACATTAAAACATAGCTTGAAATTCGAAATTGGCTCTTGAACTCTCCATGGTCGAATCCTTTGTTGATGGGCTTGAGGAAAATCAACTAAATGGGCCAATGATAATGTGAACCATTTGCCACATTAAAAACCTTACCAAGAAAACCCATTGGGACAAAACTTGGTCAAGGGAAAAAGAGCACAAATGGAGCACATACCCATTTAGTGACTTCTTTGGGCCTCTTGAATTTGCTTGGTAATGGTGAAGATAGCAAATTCTTTGTTTCCTTGAAGAACCGGCAAAAATGGTGCTGTATGAGTCTTGTGTAGTTCTTGCACGTCCTCTTGCACTTCTTTGGTGATGAAGCTTTTCATACTTGATAAACTGCTCTCTCACACGTCTTGTTTTTGATCTTGTTCTTGGTGTTTGTTCCATAGTTGCTATATGGGCAGCTTCTTCTTCGGATCCAACTGAGCTTGTATCGATGTCCTCATCATCTCCTCCCTCTTGAGAAGGTTCTGACCTCAGAACAGGTAAATCTGCATAAAAAGGAGCTAAATCAGTAACATTGAAGGTGTGAGATATAGTGAACTCACCTGGCAGGTCATGCTTGTAAGCATTATCGTTGATCTTTTCTAGCACTTGAAAGGGTCCATCTCCTCGTGGTGCGAGCTTGGATTTCCTCTTGTCTGGAAATCTCTCATGCCTCATATGCAACCAAACCCAATCTCCTGGTTCGAATGTGACCTCCTTTCGGTGCTTATCAGCTTGTTGTTTGTACTTCTCGGTCTTTTCTTCCAGATTATTTGTGACTTTTTGATGAAGCCTCTTCACAAAATCTGCTCTGGCTTCTCCTTCACTAGAATAAACAACTCGGGGTAGAGATATAAGATCTATTGGAGTTTCTGGATTAAACCCATAAACAATCTCAAAAGGAGAAAATTTAGTACCATAATGCTTAGCATGATTATAAGCAAATTCAATGAAAGGTAAGCATGATAACCAGTTCCTTAGATTCTTACCAACCGTTGCTCTCAGCAAAGTAGATAGAGTACGATTTACTACCTCAGTTTGGCCATCTGTTTGGGGGTGACAAGTAGTTGAGAAAAGCAACTTGGTTCCCAACTTTCCCCACAAAGTTTTCTAGAAATGGTTTAGGAACTTAGTGTCACGATCTGATACAATTGTTCTTGGCACTCCATGTAAACGCACTACTTCTTTGAAAAAGACATCAGCAGTTTGAGTAGCGTCATTAGTCTTGTTGCACGGAATGAAATGAGCCATTTTTGAGAACCTGTCTACAACTACAAAGATAGAATCCGTGTGGTTGATCTTTGGCAGACCTAAAACAAAGTCCATAGAGATGTCTACCCAAGACAGGTTAGGAATAAGCAAAGGCATATATAAACCATGAGGATGTGACATGGATTTTGCCTTTAGGCAAGTGATGCACTTCGCACAGAACCTCTCCACATCTCTTTTCATGTGCGGCCAGTAGAAATGCTCCATAAACACACTCAAAGTCTTGTCTCGTCCAAAATGTTCCATAAGGCCTCCTCCATGAGCTTCTCCAATCAGCAGCTCTCTCATTGATCCTTGAGGAATGCACAGCCTTTTATCTTTGAACAAGAACCCATTATTTTGATAGGATGCTCCACGAGCAGCCTTGCTTGTTTCTTTGAAGGTTTCTAGAAAATCTGGATCAGTTTCGTATAAGCTCTTAATATGCTCAAAACCCATGATCTTAGCCTCCATTGTACTGATTAAAGCGTGCCTCCTTGATAAAGCATCAACTACAATGTTCTCCTTTCCTTTCATGTACTTGATTACGTAGGGAAAAGTTTCTACGAACTCAAGCCACTTATCATGTCTCTTCTTTAGCATAGATTGTCCTTTTAGATGCTTGAGCGTCTCATGATCTGTATGAATAACAAACTCTTTGGACAGTAGATAGTGTTGCCAAGTTTCAAGAGATCTTACCAAAGCATATAGCTCTTTATCGTAAATTGGATAGTTGAGTGAAGCTCCACTGAGTTTTTCGCTGAAGTATGCTACTGGTTTTTCTCCTTGAGTTAGGACAGCTCCTATGCATGTACCAGAAGCATCACATTCAATCTCAAAAGTTTTCTCAAAGTTAGGAAGTACCAACACAGGTGCATGTGTGACGCTATCTTTGAGCTTGTTGAATGCATCTTCTTGTGCTTGTCCCCATTTGAATTCCACATTCTTTTTAATCACCGAAGTCAGGGGTGCAGCAACGGTACTAAAATCCTTCACAAATCTTCTGTAGAAGCTAGCCAATCCATGGAAACTCCTCACATGTCCAATCGTAGTTGGAGTTGGCCAATCTTGTATCGCTTTTATCTTTTCTTCATCGACTTTCAAACCCTGTGAACTTACAACAAATCCTAAGAATACAACTTGATCAGTGCAGAAGGTACACTTCTTTAAGTTTGCATAAAGGTTTTCTAGCCGAAGCGCTTTTAGAACCTGTTCTAGATGTTGCAAATGATCTTCAAGACAGGTACTATAGATCAAGATATCATCAAAATAGACTACTACGAACTTACAGATGTATGGCCTTAAGATATGGTTCATGAGTCTCATGAATGTACTTGGGACGTTAGTGAGTCCAAATGGCATAACCAGCCATTCATACAAACCTTGTTTAGTTTTAAACGCCGTTTTCCACTCATCTCCTTCTTTCATTCTCACTTGATGATATCCACTTCTTAAATCGATTTTTGAGAAGATTGTTGCTCCATTGAGCTCATCTAGCATGTCATCAAGCCTGGGAATGGGATGCCTATATTTGACAGTGATATTGTTGATTGCACGGCAGTCCACACACATTCTCCAAGTCCCATCTTTCTTAGGCACTAGAAGAACAGGAACAACACAAGGACTTAAGCTTTCTCGGATGTAGCCTTTAGACATCAGATCTTGAACTTGCTTTTTCAGCTCCTTTGCTTCTTCTGGATTAACTCTATAAGCAGCTCTGTTAGGCAATGGTGCACCAGGGACTAGATCAATTTGATGCTCGATTCCTCTTATTGGTGGCAATCCTGATGGTATTTCTTCGGGGAACACATCTTTAAACTGATCAAGAAGCTCTAGAATAGCAGCTGGTAAATCCTGTTTCTCTTGACCTGAAAACAATCCTTCCTTGAAAACCATTAGTAGCACCTGTTCATGTGATTTAAAAACAGTATTAGGTGTTACATAAAGATTGGTTTTACTTAGCTTATTTCCTTTGGACATAGCCTGTTGCATCTCATGCACTTCTATTGGAGTTAAAGGTGCAAGATTGTGCTTCTTGTTGTTGTGCACGAAGGTATAGTAATTAGTACGGCCATTGTGTAGTGCTTCCTTATCGAACTGCCATGGACGACCTAAGAGCAGATGTCCAGCTTGCATAGGAACCACATCACACACAACTTGATCCGCATACTTGCCAATGCTAAATGGTATAGTAACTTGCTCGGCGATCTTGAGCTCAGTATCATCATTCAACCACTTAAGCCTGTATGGTCTAGGATGCTTTGTTTTTGGGATACCTAGCTTATCAACCAAATACTTGCTGGCTACGTTAGTACAAGAACCACCATCAATGATTAAACTACATACCTTGGAGTTTACGGTACAACGAGAGTGGAAGATGTTTTCTCTTTGAATAGTTTCTGGTTCAAAGAGAACGCTGAGTGCCCTCCTTGTAACTAGAAGCTCTCCGGTGTCAGCATAGTCTACAACATCTTCTTCTGACTCTTCTGGTTCATACTCTGCCTCGTCTTGAGACTCATATTCTCCATTAGCTTTTAGAATCATAACTCTCTGATTTGGGCAGTCCCTTGCGTAATGTCCTTTTCCCTGACATTTAAAACAAGTTATATCACGAGTTCTTTGAGTAGGAAACTTACTAGGCTCTGCTTTGTCTTGCTTAGACATTTCTGGGGTAGATTTCTTGAATCGGGAATCCACTTCAATAGATTTTCCTTTGTCTAAAGCCTTTTGCGGTTGCTGATTCCAAGCAGACTTGCTACGGTTAGTTGCTAAAGTCTTCCTTTTGATGTGCTGTTCAGCCTGATTTGCAAGATGCAGCAACTCATCCATATCATGATAAGTCTGTCTCTCAACCTTCCTAGCAATTCGATCTTGAAGACCATCAACAAACTGTGCCATCAAAGTCTCCTCCGAATCTTCAGTTTCCAATATGTTCTTAAGCATTTCGAACTCATCGAAGTATTCTTCAACAGATTTGGATCCTTGAGTGAGCTTTCTGAATTTCTTTTGTAGCTCTCTATAGTAGTATGCAGGAACATATCTCTTTCTCATAGCGAACCTCATATCTTCCCAATTAGTGACCTGACCGTGTCTATGCCTTCTTCTTTCGGACACATCTTTGTCCCACCATGCTAAGGCACTTTCAGTAAGTTGAGCAGCAGCTAGAGACACCTTCCTTTGATCAGAATAGTTGTAATGCTCAAAGATATACTCCATACGTCTTTCCCAATCAAGGTAAGCATCGGGATTAACTTTTCCAGCAAAAGTTGGAGCTACAAGTTTGATATCTCTATGTTCGTTATGTTGTATCCTTGGTCTTGGATCAGGGTCTGGTGGCTCACCATCAGAATCATCAAGAGCACCTTCGTCTTGGTTTGCTCTTTGGGGATTCACATTTCTAATGGGACCTCTGCGTGCTTGTGGTGGTTGTTCTATGCGATTTATGCGTTCTCCAAGGGTTTGAAATTGTGTCTGCATTTGCGTTTGAAGAGCAGCAAGCAACTGAGCTATGTTCACGTCTCCTGGTTCTCCCATAATCACTAAACTCTCCTGTCTCTCAACTCAACAAATAGATCAAATGCAAAGAAAGTTGAAAAGACACAAATAGAACAAGGGGAAAAATCGTTGCAGCCGATCTGTTTCAAGGAAGTCTAAGAGACAGAAACGAAACAAGATGAAAATCATTGGCAGGGGATTAACAACACTTAGATCTAGTTGTTTATGATGTAAACATGATAGATCTACAACAGGTCTAACAAATCGCATACAACAGATGAACAAAAACAAAATTTTTAGGGGTTTTTCTTACGATCTACGCAACAGCAATGAAATAAAACGAAATGAACTGAAACAAAAGGAATAGGTAAACCTGATTAGGAGCGTTTAAGCTCCGATACAAGATGATATAGGAACCTAACGAGTTGGATCCTAAAGGATAGATGGATGGAGAAACTGTTGTTGGACTAAGGTCACTCTCAACAGATTCGAAAGAGGTGATGATGAAGTGTAGTGAATCGATGGTGAAGCTGTTGCTGGACTAAGGTCACTCTCAACAGATTCAAGTGGGTGAAATGGATAGAAAGGGATCGAGAGACGCCACACAGATCGGTGAAAGGATCTATGATAAGTCTGATACACTCTAAGCTTCAAGGAATCGCACACAAGAAGTTTAGAAGACAAATATTTCTTTCACATAAATATCAAAGAGAGAAACTCTCAAAATTACTCAACAAAAACTTAGGGTTCGAAAATGAGTTACAAAATACATAAAAAGAGAAGCAACAAGTCTGCATGAAGGAGAGAGAAAGAGACAACATTAAAACATAGCTTGAAATTCGAAATTGGCTCTTGAACTCTCCATGGTCGAATCCTTTGTTGATGGGCCTGAGGAAAATCAACTAAATGAGCCAATGATAATGTGAACCATTTGCCTCATTAAAAACCTTACCAAGAAATTCCATTGGGACAAAATTGGTCAAGGGAAAAAGAGCACAAATGGAGCACATACCCATTTAGTGACTTCTTTGGACCTCTTGAATTTGCTTGGTAATGGTGAAGATAGCAAATTCTTTGTTTACTTGAAGAACCGGCAAGAATGGTGATGTATGAGTCTTGTGTAGTTCTTGCACGTCCTCTTGCACTTCTTTGGTGATGAGGCTTTTCATAGACTTGATAAACTGCTATCTCACACGTCTTGTTCCTGATCTTGTTCTTGGTGTTTGTTCCATAGTTGCTATATGGGCAGCTTCTTCTTTGGATCCAACTGAGCTTGTATCGATTTCCTCATCACCAGCATACTGACTAGCATCCGTCCAACATCATCCATCCGGTATTGGGGCATGGACTTGTACCGGCCTAGCCTTCTTCCCTGTGCCGGCTAGCTTCCATCCGGCATCACCTATCTGGCATGCGACCAAGACTTGTGCCGGTCCAGCATGCCAGCTAGCATCCGTCCGGCGTCATCCATCCGGTATTGGGACATCGACATGTACTGGCCCAGTGTATCGGCCAACAGCCAACCGGTACATGCCATCAAGACCAGCAAGACCCAGACCCGGCCGGGTCAAAACCCGGTTTGTTCCGGATTTACCCAGTCCGCCCAACCTTTCTTATAAATACTCTAGACCTAATTACTTTGTGATCTATCCTTTCTTATGCAAAAACACATCCTTTTAAGAGTTCTAAAGGATTTGTAAGAGAGATCTTCTTTTATTTATGCAATTTAAGTTCTCTCTTTTTTTTTTTTCAAGAGACTTGACAAGGCCAACTTGGCTAAATTATCCGCAACACCATTATAAGAACGAGAAATAAAGAAAAAAATAGTGAAGAGAAGAGAGTGACAAGGCCTCTAATATTATGTAGAATGCCTGAAATCTCGTTCAGCTCCGTGCCCAAAAGGAGGGCTTTGATGAGGACTTCCGAGTCCGAACACACTTGAAGATGGAGGATCTCTTTAGAGCGAGCATCACGAAGAGCAGCTCTCATGGCAAGCGCTTATGCAACTAAAGCTGAGGGGACAAACAACTTTCCCTCCGATCCTTGCTTATGGATTGAACCAGTAACAAAGCTTATTACCCAGCCTAAACCGCCATGAAGGGAGTCTTCATTCCATGCACTATCACTGAAACAGGATGTGATGAGGCCATTCAAACTAAACCAGACTTAACCGAGCCACAACTACAAGACGTTGAAGCACCTACCATTCATGAAGGACCAATAACGAGGCAAAGAGCTAAAATCATTCAACATAAGTTCAATCAGAGCATGATGCAAGCAATGTCTCAAACCAAACAAGAGAAGCCCAAAGAGGACCTAGAAGGAATAGGCTGGAATGACGTTTTCAACATCTTCATTTCATTTTCTCATTTCCATAGCTATTTATGAAAAGGTCTACCATGATATTTATCTCTCATTTCATCCATGTCATGGGGAAGAACTTTTTTGGATCATACTTTGCATGACGTCTAATACCATCCAAATAGAGTGTCAATAGACATGATTGTTGCCATTGTCACACATTTCACAACATATGTAATTAAGCAAATGCATCATTAAACACTTTAGCGCATATAATATAGATAATTGTTTAATCACTCAATCGTTAACAATACTTCTGATGCCGCAATAATTTCACTTATAGTTTTGCGAGGAGTGTGCTCGAAGAAATCATCTCGAATCAACACAGAATTGACAATAGCCAGTTGTTTAGGATGTGTATAAGAAAGGATATCACCGTCAGTTGGTAATCTACAAAAAAAAGTAATTCACATCAATGAACACAAATACTTATGGATAAAACGACAATATAGTCTTTGTTTATACCACTCTCTGAAAACTAATATCTTATGTATATCTTGATTAGTCATGACGATTGAAGAGAAGTAACTATTGCCAACGCTCCAAACACCTAAAGCCAGCCATTATAAAAATTACAAGTAAACAAAAAAATTAATATTCAAAGATTCTCACATTTCTTGATAAACTCAATCTTCGCAGTTACATGAATTGGTACCGTATGCGTGCTTAAGTTTTGGGCGATTGAGGAATGCAAATGTATATAACTCAATATTGTTAGATTGGAATATTTGTACGCATATTTTGTTTTACAATGAATATAATGTTTAACTAAAACATCTCGATATCCATTTAGATTTAGATGCGAGTAAAATGTTGATTCAAGTAGTTTATTGTTGTTCTGAGTTGATGTTCAATCCCCCTATTAGAGAAGCCAATGATTTCAAGAACAATTAAGTTGTTTGTATGAATCCATTTATTATTATTTTAGCCTTGTTTTTATGTTCCATTTTAAGTAGTGGATGCATATTGAATATTGTAAACATTAATTTATTATTATTATTTTTTTACAGGTTTTTATTCCAAACCGATGGTGAATCTTTAGTAGTTTCAATTGTAAGAAGATCTTTGTAATTTGTCTACGAAGATATATTTGTAATTTTACTTGTTTGTAATTTGTAATTTTACTCCAAATCGATGGTGAATATGTTGGTTTTGTCTACGATTATACTGATGTGTATTAACTCATCAACAAGAGGTTAGAGTGATTCAGTGTCGAACAAGTTAGCAATTCCAATGATGCGTTCTAGGGAAGAGTTTAGCAAACTCGTGCAGTACTTGCTAGACTAGAACAAATATTTATTTGATCGAACTGAAAATGAAGATGATCGAGCCAGAACCGTTATCTGATCAAAATACGATGGAGTTTCCGCCTTATTAGAAGCTTAAAACCGAAACCTCTTTAATTGGACATTTAATTAGTTTATGAAGATGAAGATTTATGGATTGGGTGAAATGTTCGGATGCCCCTCAAACTACAAAAATATTCTCCTCTACCCAATTTATTCTCTCATACCATTTTCTTTTAAATGAAATATGATATTACCATTTTACCATTCCTTCTAATTTGTTAATTAAAACATAAAAAATGACCAATGATAATCAAACGAATTTTAGTCAATCAGAACCATCTTCCCATTGATTTTTTTCTCATCTCGAGCGACATCTTCCGCTTCCTTATCCGCCATTGAAACTTCAAAATCTAGGTTAATTCTTTTATAATTATCATGTTTTACCTTAAATCATTCGATTTTGTTAGTAGAATTTGCCATAGAAACTATTGGATTTGGGGATTTCAAATGGATTTGCAGTTTGGGAATTTTAGCTAGATTTGTAATTTGGGGATATCAGCTGGATTTGAAATATTATTCTTTTGGTGTTATTAATTAATGGACATTGAGGGTGGTAACCATGTTTTCTGGATCGATTAGAACATTGTATTGGTAATTAATAGATTGTAGTGGTTGAATCGTAGTAAATCGTAGATAGATTAGTGTTCTAGCCTGAAATCACCCAAGTTGCATATATAGGACAACTGGGAACAAATTGGTATTACTGAGACAAGTCAATAAGAGCATCTGCAATGGTTAAGACACCCATATGGTCTCTCAAGAATAATTTTTTTTATTATAATTTAATTTTAAATTATAATAATAAAATTGGACAAATGAAAAAATAACACATATGAGAAGGGTGTCTCTAATTTTTTTTGTTGAGTGTCTCAAATGAGACACCCTTCTCCCTCTCTCTCTTCTCTTTTCATTTTTTTTACTTCTCCCTCTCTCTCTTCTCTTTTCATTTTTTTTTATTGGTGGGTGTCTCATTTGAGACACCTCCAATGCATATGCTATAAGTGCTAATTTAGTTTTTTATTTAATTATTTTTCAGGAGGCAATAAGCACAAACATACATTTTGATTATGGAATATATTATTCAAAGATTGGAGCTAGTTTCAGAGTCGTAGTAGTAGCCAAGATTAAATTGTCTTTTAGTATATATTCTATTAAAACATAAGCATTTTTTGTATCTTCATCCAAATACAGTGTTTGACCCATGACCCATTTGATCAATGACCTATTTGACCCATCAATCCATTAGAGTCAAAAAAATTGATCCATTAGAGTTATGGGTCATGGATCGAGTTGGGTCAACCCATGACCCATGACTCATTTTGACACCCCTACAAACACTCCATATCATATATAGTATAAGCGAAGTAAATTTTCGAAATAGAGCTCTCTCATTCACCATAAACCGTAAAGTTCGGTTATTACCATTTTTCGGTTCAAATTAAGTTTTTTTAGATTTCAAAATTTGCCGTACCGATTATCGATTTTTGGCCTTTTAATATTAACGTTTTTGGGTCTATTTTCGAAAACCCTATATTTTTCCAGTTAAATTTACGTGGTCACGGTCGATTATTTTGTCTAGGGTTTTGTGAGAAATTAGCTGGAACCCTAGCGGCTTATGAACTCGCAGAGATCTCTCGGTTGAATATTAAAGTTTTTTTTTTTTGGCTTTGGAGCTTTGAAATCATGTGAAACTATCGATTCTAATAACGGTGTGGTCATGGCTTCAATGGATATTTTAGATGGATGAATTTCGTTGGATATAATCTGAATTGCTTGAGTTTGATGTTTTAAAGCATGGCTTTGGCACATGGAAAACCTGATCGAATACAGTTTGGTTTGATTGGATAGAGATGCTAGCTATATTGCAGGGATTCATGTAACCATCGATCATCTCTTAAATTATTGGTTGAAGAATCCGTAGAAATTGAGAAACAACTTTTGAGAAATTCGTCCTTCTTCTTCTCCTTGGTGATATGCAAAACCCCCTGGAACCCAGTATTTCTAGTACCGTATTTCTTCTCTTGGTGATCAAAAGAATTATATCGTTTGGTTTTGACGTTGTTTCTTGTCTTAATTTCCGGTGTTAGTGTATCTATGTTTGTTTATTTGGACTTCTTCGATAGTTGATTAATTCAATGGTTTTGTTGTTTACTTTTTATCTTCAGGGATTTCGTTTCGTGGTCATACATATGACGGTGACATGGTCGGTGATAAAGGGATCGTTCTTTCTTTTCGGTCTTACAATGTTATGTTAATCTTCATCGATAAGTGAGGTGTCGAAATCTTCTCTTACCTTTTTCTGATTGGTGGTGATTAGTGGTTATTTTCAGTTGCATTTAGGGCATCCCGAGAGTGCCTATTGCTTATTTGTTTTATGTTGTTAGTGTTTTGGTTTTGATTTCCGTCTTTCGTATGTTTTTTTCGATCTTGCCTCTTACCTTGGTTTAGAAATTTGTTTATTTTTCTTAATCGCTGAAAGATTAACTAATTTGGGTTCTTCTTCATGTTCATTCTTTGTTTTTCTTTTTTTAGGTGCTGCTTATTTGGGTTTGTTTTTTGGAAGACTAAAGTTCGAGGGAGAGTGTACCATAGAGTTGGGTCGCAAGATTGAGGAATGTTCTGGCGATGATATTCCGTATTATGGGTTCGTTGATTTGCCAGTGTCTTCTAGGTGTTGTTATTCTGCTTCCAGTCTTCCGATGAAACGTTCTCCCAAGCGGGAGCTAGCGAGTCCATATATTAGTCTTGGCTCGATTCGTAATGCTTTTACCAATGATGGGTTTAATCATTGATCGGTGCGGGAACGTTAATTAGTTTATTTCGACTTGGTGGTTTTTACGTTTTATATGTCCGGAATTATTTTTTTGGGGTGTTACTTTTTAATTTGTTTAGTTTCAGTTTCTAAGATATTAAGATTTCAAACATGCTTTTACGTTCGTAGTTAGGTCAAGTACCGTATTGCTTTGTTACGACGTTGTTAGTGTTTTCTTTGTGATTTCCAACGTCTTTTGTAGATTTTTTCTTTTTCTTCGCTTGCTTTTGAGTGTTGTTTGTTGTTCTTCGTTGCTTATTGATCATTGAATTTTGTTTTTTGCTTTGCAGGTGGATCTAACTCTGTCGATTTTGGTCAGTGTATGCTTTTTCTTTTTCTTAGCTTGCCTTTTAGCTTGGTTTTTAGTGTTGTTCATTGTTCTCCGTTGCTTATTGATCAAAGAAATTTGTTTTTGCTTTGTAGGTGGATCTAACTCTTGGGATATTGGACCGGTGTAAATGTATGTGTTGCTCTTTTACTTTTGAGGTATCAGTTTCTTTTGTATCATGTTAGCAGGTTTGAGAGTTTTGCGTTTACTTTGCTTTGCTTTGGTATCTTTGGTGTTTTCTTAGCTTGCCTTTTAGACGAATATGGAATGATGTTATATTTTTTTCAAAGAATGTCGTGCAGCTTGTGTAGGGCAAGGTGTGAAAACAGAAATTCGAGTTGGTTATTTAAAAGACGACTATGATGCGTAGACTACATTTGAGGATGATATTAATGTTCTGATGTAGTAGGTATGCTAAGGAACATAATCAATGCTGCAGCTTTCCTTTTTCTTTTTTTCCCCCATACAATGTGACTTATTCGTTCTTATGTTGAATTTAGGTGAGCAAAGCACTTTTTGATGAATACGTATCATGTAAGAAGAGAAATAAACCATTCGAAGGATTGGGATTGGAGCACATGAACAATTGTCGCCCTTTATTGCCAGCTCAACTCACATCTTCTACTCTCAGATGCAGCCAGTTCCAGGTCATATAGTGTTGACCAAATCCTTTCTTTAACTTGGTCCAACGGGCTGATGCGATGAGTTCCTCGGGAAGCAAGACAGGAGGAACTACATCAACAAGAGCTATGTTGATCTTTATGTGTTTATGGGTTCTCTTACTCTCTGTTAGCTTCAAAATAGGAACCATGGTCTATGCTCGGTGATAGCATCAAAAGTTGAATCATCTCAAGAAATTAAAGCTTTTTCAGTGTTTGTACCTCTCCAATTATATATAGGCTTTACCTTGACAGTGCTTTGGTGCCCAATATTTTATTTTTTCTTTCGAGGGTTTTTGTGTAGTTTGAATTATCCTTACAATTTCTAGCTTGTGCTTCTAGAAATAAGAACATAAGATTTTTTATTTTATTTTACGACGGTATCATTTGATCCTTGCACTTTGTTAGTTGGAAACATTGGTTTTAAACGTTTCAGACTGAAATGATATTATCAGCAACAAAATAAATTTGTAATTTCTCCAATAAATATGGGGAAAGAAAAAGCATTCATAACAAACAAATTGATTATGAATCTTTGTAAGAACGAACTTATATCCCACACTCTCTCACTCTCAAAAACAGTATTATAAACCAATGTTTGATTATGTCTCTCGAATGCTGAGCTTTCTTCAAATGTATGTACATGAAATAAAAGAATTACAGAGGAGAGGTGCATGCAGAGTGTTAACTGCAAAATCTTGTTAAGCAAAATGAAACGTAATTCTAGAAGCACGAAAATGCATTTACCAATACTGTTATCACCGCCCCCAACTATATACCAGTTTTGGTCGATGGTTATTCCAGCGTGTCCTACCCAAGGAGTTACAACATCTACCTGAACATGAGGCTGTGACCACTCCATCTGCCATGAGTGTAAGAAATTCATCAGAATATGATGAAAATGGCATAGAAAATTCAAGAGAAATGTTCTTACAGTTTGCAAGTCAAAGATATGAAGATCACTGAAGAAGATCGAATGAGAACAACCACCAAAAATCAAGAGGTAACGATCGGAATGTGTAGCAGTTGTGTGATCAAATCTGGGAGCTGGGCGTGTCTGCCTATCTGGTCCAATCCATATAGGATTGGAACACATGAACAGTTGTCGCCCTTTATTGTCGTTGAACTCATCGCATCAGCCCCTGGGACCAACTCCTCGCATCAGCCCGTTGGACCAAGTCGAAAGATTAGTCAAGAAACCAGGGAGCTCCTTGTGATTGTATGTACACTTATGCAAAGGGATTGTTTACCGAAGCTCTGAAAATTAATACTTATTATAAAATCAAATGTATATTTATAAGATATGTGAAAGTAAACGAATAAGAAGACAAAGACGAGAGAAAGAAAACCCCGAAGAGTAAGAATTTTGAAAAGACAAAGACGATGAAGAATGAAAGTAAACGAATAAGAAGACAAAGACGAGAGAAAGAAAACCTCGAAGAGTCAGAATTTTGAAAAGACAAAGACGATGAAGAATGAGATGGAAGAAGAAGATGAAGAAAAACTAAAAGAAAAAATAAATAGAAGAAGTCGGAGGAGACTAAGACGATGAAGAAGTGAAAGAAAACTCAATTCAAACAAAAATAATAAGTGGAAGAAAAAGAAAAAAAAGAAGTAGAAGAAGAAGAGAAAAAGATAAATTGAAAGATAAAGAAGAAGACAAAGCTGGTGACAAAGAAGTCGAAAAAGACGAGAAATAAGACGAAAAAAGTCGAATAAAACCTTGGAGAATAAGAAGAAGATGGGTCGGACAAAATAGTGAAGAATAACAAGGATAAGAATATGAGGATGTTGGAGTTGAAGACAAAAGCCGGTAGAAGAAGAAGAAAAAAACGGAAGATGAATAAACCGAAAACGAAGAAGACAAAGTTGAAGAAGGAGAAGATGAGAAAGAGATGAAGAATTTGGATAAGGCAAAGAATACCAAGGAGAAGTAAGAAGAAGAGGATGAAGAAGGCTAATAAAAACCGAAAGAAGAAGAATAAGAAATCAGAGAATACAAAGATGATGAAGAAGAAGTCAAAGGCGATGAAAAAAAAGTAGAAAAATACGTGTAAAAAAAAACAAAAGATAAAGAAGAGGATGAAGAATAAGAAAATGCAAAAGCGGAAGAAGAAGAAGAAGTAATACCATGGTGAAGATGAAAGAAAAGGATGAGAAATAAGAAAATTGAAAGATATATAAGAGGAAGAAGAAAAAGTAGAAGGAAAAGACGATGAAGAACAAGAAGGAAAAGACGAAGAAAAGAAAAATAAAAATCAGAAGAAGAAGAAGAATAAGAATAAGAATAATAATAATAAGTGGGAAAATACGAAGACGTTAAATGATAAGAAGGAGAAGAAGATAAAGAATTTGGAGAATAAAAACCGTAAGAAGAAGAAAAAGAAGACAAAGGCGTTGAGATGGGGGAAGGAAGAAGAAGATGAATAAAAAGCGGAAGAAGAAGAAGTCGGAGAATAAGAAGTCGAAGACGATGAAAAAGAATACGAAAAATACAAAAGAAGAAGAAGAAGACAAATCAGAAGAGGAAGAAGGAGTAGAAGTCGAAGACGATGAAGAAGAGGAAAGAAAAGATGCGGAATAAGAAAATCGAAAGATAAATAATAGGAAGAAGAAGAAAAAGAAGAAAAATAAGTCGAAAACGATGAAAAAGAAGAAGGAAAGGATGAGGAAGAAGAAAATCCGAAAGATGGATAAGAAAAGAAAATTAAAAATCAGAATAACAAAAATTAGGACAAGACGAAGATGTTGAAGAATATGAAGGATAAGAAGATGAAGAATTTCGAGAAAAAAAACCGAAAAGAGGAATAAAAAAACAAAGGTGTTGAAATGGGAGAAAGAAACCTAATACAATCAGAGCTAAACCACAACGAATATTCCTTTTTATGATTATTAATATGTTTGGAATTACTAAAGTATTCCAAGAGCAAGAAAAAGAAGAAACCAAAAAAGAAAAAAAGAAAAAAAGAAAAATAATAAAATCTAGCAACTTTGGCTACAAGTCTTCATGTGCAAATTACAACTGTAGAAGTTGGCTGTGTGGTTTGGATTTAGTCACGACGGAGTATTTTCATTGAGCACATTTCATCGATAAAGAAACATGGTTTGGACGTGGTGATATTGTGTACTTTTATAGTCGCCAAGTTTTGAACGACATTAATTTGACGTTGAGGATTTCCTTCATTCTTTTATGAGAAAATTACCCAGAATAACACTAATCTTTAATGTAATTATTAGAATAACACCCCCGAAACCGAGTTGACTAGAATAACACAACTCTTTTGTTAAAAGACATAAACCTCCTATTTGAGTTTTTATTTACAGAATTACCATTTTGATTTAATTTTTACAGAAAAAAAATAAAAATATAAAACTAAAAAAACCCATTCTCTCCCTTAAATCTATTCAGACCCAAAAAAAAAAAATCGTGCCTCGCCTCGCCTCTCCCCGCCTCGCCTCCCTCGCCCTCGCCGCGCCTCGCCTCACCTCTCCCGCGTCGCGCCTCGCCCTAGCCGCCAGAACCGGCGACTCGCCGCCCTCGTTCTCGTTCATCATTGTCGTCGCCGTCATCGTCTATTTTCTCTCTCTCTCTCTCTCTCTCTCTCTCTCTCTCTCTCTCTCGCAACTTTTCGTCTTCCTCTTAGATGCAGACTTGTTTTCATGTGTTGCAGACTTGTTTTCATGTGTTGCAGAATTGTTTTCAGCGTCCATAACTGTCCTCGTCGTCCTCGTTCATCATTGTCGTCGCCGTCATCTTCTATTTTCTCTCTCTCTCGCGTCTTTTCATCTTCCTCTTAGATGCAGACTTGTTTTCATGTGTTGCATACTTGTTTTATTCCGCAGACTTGTTTTATTGTTGTGTTGCAGACTTGTTTTATTGTTGTGTTGCAGATTTGTGTTTTTGTTGTGTTGCAGACTTGTTTTATTCCTTACAGACTTGTTTTATTGTTGTGTTGCAGACTTGATTTATTGTTGTGTTGCAGACTTGTTTTATTGTTGTGTTGCAGACTTGTTTTCTTTGTTGCAGACTTGTTTTATTTGTTGCAGACTTGTTTTATTTGATGCAGACTTGTTTTATTTGTTGCAGACTTGTTTTATTGTTGTGTTGCATACTTGTTTTCTTTGTTGCAGACTTGTTTTATTTGTTGCAGACTTGTTTTATTTGATGCAGACTTGTTTTATTTGTTGCAGACTTGTTTTATTTGTTGCAGACTTGTTTTATTTGTTGCAGACTTGTTTTATTTGTTGTAGACTTGTTTTATTGTTGTGTTGCAGACTTGTTTTATTTGTTGCAGACTTGTTTTATTGTTGTTTTGCAGACTTGTTTTATTTGTTGCAGACTTGTTTTATTTGTTGCAGACTTGTTTTATTGTTGTGTTGCAGACTTGTTTTATTTGTTGCAGACTTGTTTAATTTGTTGTGTTGCAAACTTATCTTCTTACTTTTGTTTTGTAGCATATGGTCTCCTCCATGCATTTGTTACGGAAGAGGTCTCTCCGAGTACCTACCCCATTTCGGACAGAAAGATTTGCCTTCCTTGACCAATGGTTTGTCGACTTATAGAAAATCGACTATAAACAGTTTGCCAGACTTGTTTAATTTGTTGCAGACTTATTATAACCTTCTTGCAGACTTGTTGTTGCAGACTTGTTTCATATGTTGCAGACTTATATTGACAGTGTTGCAGACTTGTTATATTGACAGTGTTGCAGACTTGTTTCATATGTTGCAGATTTATATTGATAGTGTTGCAGACTTGTTTCATTTGTTGCAGACTTTTTTCATTTGTTGCATACTTGTTTCATTTGTTGCAGACTTATGTTTATTGACAGTGTTGAAGACTTGTTATATTGACAGTGTTGCAGAGTTGTTTCATTTGTTGCAGATTTGTTTCATTTGTTGCAGACATAAATTAAGAAAATTTCTTCCATTTTTGAATAGTAAACTATGTTTATTAGGTACTGTAAAATTGGAAACAAAGCCATCATACAAATACAAATACAAAACCACAAGAGTCTTTAAACCATAATACAAAGTGAATAAAAATTCACATGGCACATGTACGCACATTATGTCCACTTTGTTTGCAATTAGAGCAAATGTGTTGCTTCCTCGGGATTTTCTTCTCCATCGCTTTCTCCAACGCAGATTTGTATCTATCATTCTCCGTGTCAACTACGGAAAATGCTATTGGGAAAATGTTAAAGTTTCCATCCTGACATGTTGCGAGAAGGAGTGTTCCTTTATATTTCCCTCGGAGAAATGTCCCATCAACAACAACAACTTTGCGCATGTACTGAAAGCCGTTTATGCTTGCACCAAATGAGATGAACAAATACTTGAATCGATCTTCTGCATCGACTTCAAGACACGTATAAGTACCAGGATTAGCTATTCGTATCAAGTATAAGTACGAAGGTATTTGCTCATATCCACTCTCTGGTGAACCCATTGCCAAGAGTCGTGCATGCTTTAAGGCTCGATAAGCTTTCCAGTATTCCATCTGTCACATTCATAAAACAATAAGTATGCGACAAGGGAATACAAAACTTCTACAAAACAAAACAAGTCTGCGACAAAACAAAACAAGTCTGCAATAAACAAAACAAAACAAGTCTGCAATAAACAAAACAAGTCTGCGACAACTGACCAAAATAAGTCTGCAATAAAACAAAATAAGTCTGCAATGAACAAACAAGTCTGCAATAAACAAAATAAGTCTGCAATAAACAAAACAAGTCTGCGACAACTGACCAAAATAAGTCTGCAACAAAACAAAATAAGTCTGCAATGAACAAACAAGTCTGCAATAAACAAAACAAGTCTGCAATAAACAAAACAAGTCTGCAACGACCAACACATTGAATAAGTCTGCAACACATTCAATAAGTCTGCATAACATAACAAGTCTGCGACAAACAAAGTGTTATTCTAGTTAGAAAACAAGTCTGCAACACAGTCTAATAAGTCTACAGTTTTTAATGCCACGTAAGCAATTTACAAATAAGTCTGCGACGTTAAGCATTAAATCTGCGACATTGTAAATAAATCTGCGACAAGTGATGTTATTTCAGTAAGACATTTCATGTGTCGCAGACTTGTCTTCTTGTCGCAGATTTTCCAAAAGTCTGCAACAAAGCATTTAAGTCTGCAAGAAACAGTTGCAGATTTGTTATAAGTCTGCATAACAAGTCTGCAAATGAACATAAGTCTGCGACAAAGGGAATAAATCTGCGTAATAAGTCTGCAATCAAAACAAGTCTGTGCAGACTTATTAAGTCTGCAACAAAGCACATTAAGTATGCGTCTAAAAGTCTGCAATACGCATAATAAGTCTGCAACATTGAAAAATAAGTCTGCATAACAAGTCTGCATAACAAGTCTGCATAACAAGTCTGCAGATGTTTGCAGACTTAATAAGTCTGCAACATTGAAAAATAAATCTGCATAACAAGTCTGCATAACAAGTCTGTGCAGACTTAATCTGAAAAACGCGGTGGCATTTTTGTAAATAACTCAAACTTTTGCTTACGTGGAAATAATTTCGTAATGGCAGTTTCGTAATTACGTTTTTCCTAACAAGCAAAAATAAGGGTAAAATGGACCAAAAACAGACTTTTTCCTTCCCAGTTATTATGTGTTATTCTATTACTTAGCCAATTTATAAGTGTCATTCTAGTTTTTTTCCCTTCTTTTATTAGAATAGTCAAAAGTAAAAAAAATAATTAAAATTTTACCTATTTTGAGCTAACACTTTTAAAAAAAATATTAACGACATTTATATAAGAATTACCGGTACACATGGTGGGATATGATTTGGAGGAGAATATGAAAAAGCTAAAGCATACAAAGATGATGAACAAAAAAAGGAAAAGAATGGGAAGGATAAAATAAAGAGAAAATTGCTCAGAATAACATTAATCTTTTATGTAATTACTAGATTAACACCCTCAGAACTAAATGTAATTACTAGATTAACACCCTCAGAACCGAGTTGACTATAATAACACAACTCTTTTGTTAAAAGACAGAACACCCCTATTTGAGTTACTTATTTACACAAATGCCATTTTGATTTATTTTTTTTAGGAAAAAAATAAAAATATAAAACTCAAAAAAATCTCTCTTCTCTTCCTTAAATCTATTCATCAAACGACGACCCTAAACCTCTCAACCCTAAAATTTTTCTTCACCGTCGTCCTCCATCGTCGCATCTTTGCCGTCGTCGTCACCGTTTTTCATAGATGTCGTCGTTGTTTTTCAGCGTTGTTGTACCCTCGTCGCCGTTCTTCTTAACCAAACCTCCGTAGTTTCTCTCTTCCCTCGTTTCTTCAAAGTCCGTCGTCTTCGTCGTTCTCAGCGTCCATAATTGTTCTCGTCGTCCTCGTTCATCACCGTCGTCGTTGTTATCTTCTATTTTCTCTCTCTCTCTCCCTCGCGTCTCTTCATCTTCCTCACAGATGCAGACTTGTTTTCATGTGTTGCAGACTTGTTTTCATGTGTTGCAGACTTGTTTTTAGATGCGCCGCGCTGCCCTCGCGTCTCTTCATCTTCCTCACATATGCAGACTTATTTTCATTTGTTGCAGACTTGTTTCATTTGTCGCAGACTTGTTTCATTTGTCGCAGACTTGTTTTATTTGTTGCAGATTTTGTTGTTATTGTTGCATATTTGTTTATCGCAGACTTGTTTCATTTGTTGCAGACTTGTTTCATTTGTTGCACACTTGTTTTATTTGTTGGATACTTGTTTCACTTCTCGCATACTTGTTTCATTTGTCGCAGACTTGTTTTATTTGTTGCAGACTTTGTTGTTATTGTTGCATATTTGTTTATCGCAGACTTGTTTCATTAGTTGCAGACTTATTTCATTAGTTGCAGACTTGTTTTATTTGTTGGAGACATGTGTCGCGGACTTGTTTCATTAGTTGCAGACTTGTTTTATTTGTTGGAGACATGTGTCGCAGACTTGTTTCATTTGTTGCAGACTTGTTTTTAGATGTTTAAAACTCTAGCCCGGGTCGTCCTCTAAGCTCAGTTTGCCTAAGAGATGTTGGTGTGGGGAAGTAATTGCGGGAATAATTTCTAAGTCGGATGCGAATCCATACCGGAGATAATACCGGTGTGCGTTTGCTGTTGAACAAAAGGTAAACTATAGTGACTTTGTATTTCTTTGTCATTGTCAAAATTGTTTGCTTTATGCAAATTTTGATTGTCATAGTTTTTAATTGTTGTAGTTGATCAATGATAACTACACTTTCAAGTGGGTTGATGAAGCATTGTTGAATGAGATAGAGGCATCATCGTTTAGAATAGATAGACTTGAACAAGAGGTTAAGCAATTTGCAACAGATCGAGAGGAGGCCGAGAAGCAGATGTTTGAGAAGCTCCAAATGAAACTAGAGAAACATAATTTTGAAAGAGTGGAAGAACTTCTACTGGAAGCAAAATCTTCCATGAAAAAATGGATGTTTCTTGTATTGATTGGATGTGTGATCATCCTTGGTTGTAGTAAGCTCGTTTAAGTGATGAGTGTGTCTTGTATTTGTTTTAACTTGGTTTGTAGTTCTTGTCTCCGACTTCTATTTTAAGTGATGAGTCTGTCTTTGTATTTGTTTTAACTTGGTTTGTAGTTCGTGTCTTTGACTTATATTTTAAGTGTTGAGTGTGTCTTTGACGTTTGGTCTCGAGTAATCCCACATGAACCTAAAGGTAAAAAGCATGAAAATTCAAGCAAGCAATGAGAAAACAGACAAAGATTTAAGGAAAGACGGAAAAAGGGGAAAACAGATTTAAGATCTTACAACAAGTCCGAGAATGAACGATTGTCTTACTTTGCATTTGTCTTGATTGAAACAGATCATAAATCTGCGACAAGCGATGTTATTTCAGTAAGACCTTTCAAGTGTCGCAGACTTAGTCTTCTTGTCGCAGATTTTCCAAAAGTCTGCAACAAAGCATTTAAGTCTGCAACAAACCGCTGCAGATTTTTTATAAGTCTGCATAATAAGTCTGCAAATGAACATAAGTCTGCGACAAAGGGAATAAATCTGCGTAATAAGTCTGCAATCAAAACAAGTCTGCGTCGAAAAGTCTGCAACACGCATAATAAGTCTGCAGATGTGCGCAGACTTAATAAATCTGAAACATTGAAAAATAAATTTGCAGATTAAGTCTGCATAACAAGTCTGCAGATTAAGTCTGCATAACAAGTCTGTGCAGACTTATCGATTTATTAAGTCTGCACCAAAGGTCCGCAGACTTATTCTGAAAACCGCGGTGGCATTTTTGTAAATAACTCAAACTTTTGCTTACGTGGAAATAATTTCGTAATGGCAGTGTCGTAATAACATTTTTCCTAACAAGAGGAAATAAGGGTATAATGGGCTTAAAACAGACTTTCTCCTTCCCAGTAATTATATGTTAGTCTAGTTCTTAACCAATTTATTTGTGTCATTCTAGTTTTTTTCCCTATAAGAAATCAGAACGTTTGCTTTTTTTTTTTTTTTTTAAACGGCTATCTTAGATAATAGTGTATTTAAGGAAGAGGAGGAATACTGAAAAGAGTAAAAAGAGGAAGAAGAGGAAGAAGAAGCAAAAGATATCATAACGTTTGCTTTTCCTTTATTTTGGTTTTATGGCTATGTTAGATAATATTTTGGATTTGAATCTATATAAATCTAATTGGCGAGTTAAAGTCGAACATTGACTTTCAAGAAGAAGAAGTTTTTAGAACATTGACTTTCAAGACAATAAACCAAAATTAAGTATATCTAGAGTGTAATTTAAATTACGTAGATCTTTTTTGAAGAAGAAAAAGAAAAACATGTAGATGATTATCGAGGAAGAACTAGATGTGAGATTTGAGGCTATTGATTTCGTGTTGGTGAATAGACAGGGTTTTAGTTTTGTATAAGAGGATTATCCGGTATGGGTGAAATCATGGAAGAGAAATGGCCAAATATACATTCGAGAGCAACGATGTGATGTTAAATACCGTGATGATACACCAGAGAAACAAATGGTGGTTATAGAATTTGCAAATTCTGGAGATCCGACAATTTTGGGAACTTCACAATGGGAAGCGTTCTACATCTAACTCAAAGGAGGTGGTGAAGGTAATGTGATGATTTTTACCTCTGATACGCGAAGAGAGACAATTAAACATAAAACACCTAGAAAATTACCAAAACTTCATGTTGGATCTTTGAAACTTGCATTGTATTAAAAAAATCATTTAGTAGTGAGTTGAATTGTAGAATAAAGAAAGAAATTTTGTGTCTAATGTTAGAAGAAAAAAAGATTTTAGTTCGTCATAATGTGGCATTTCTCATTTTTAGGTTTTTTATGTTATAGGTTCTCATGTTAAGACCAAGACGTTGAAAAAACAAGAATGATATAATGAATTTGGAGAAGAAGAAAAATAATTGGAAGGAGAAAAAGAAGAATTTGAAGAAGAAAACCAGAACATAGAAGACGAAGTGGAATAAGGAAAAGCAATGGAAGAAGAACAAACTGGTAAAGCACAAGAAGAAGAAAATCAAAAGAAGAAGAAGGTGAAGGTGAAGATGAAGAAAGAGACTAGAAAAAATCAGAAGAATAAGAACTTGGAGAAGACAAAGACGATAAAGAAAAACAGAGACAAAGAAGAAAAAGAAAAAGACGAAGAAGATGAAAAACAAAGAGAAGTTCGGAGAAGACAAAGCGAATGAAGAATAATTCGAAAAAAATGAAGAAAAAGGAAAATAACAACCTTAATAAGAATAAGAAGATGTATGGTTTATGATTTAGGATTTAGGATTTATGATTTAAGATTTAGCAGTAGGAACATTGAAAAAGAACATGAAGAATTTGGAGAAGAGAAAAAATAATCAGAAGAAGAGGAATAAGAAATAGGAGAAAAAGGAGAAGAAAACTGTAAAAAAATTAAACTATTCATGTCCGCGCCCTAATGTATTAAATGTAGGCATTTTTGCAAAAATACCCTACAATTTGAAGTCAAAGCTAAAAATGCCCCTTTCCTCTGCTCTTTTTCAGAATCCCACGAATTACCCTTTAAGAATCTGGGTATTCACGCAAATGTCATTCCTCAGACTGCTGTTAGAATCTAACCTTTTTTTTAAAGACAACAAAAAATTCAAGATCTAACTTAATTACGGAAATGTCATTGCCATCACTACAAGAAATTCGCGTATTATTAGCGCCTGGAAAACGCTATCTTACAAATACATAGCGTTTTAAAAAGCGCTCTATCATCGACCGCGATAATAGGTCGGACACTTTAGATAACGTTTTTTATGCACGCTATGGTTATTGTATATACAATAACGCTTTTTTATATGCGATATATAAGAATACGATGGCAATTATTTAGTGTTATTTATTTTTATGTTACAACATAACCAAAACGTTATGTATTATTTTAAAATAGCATAACCAAAATGTTACAGCTTTTATTTTATGCATATATAAAATTATAAATACTTCAAATGTAACAAACTAAAGACAACTTCATAATTGTAAATATTACATTGTTAAAGTCTAAACCACACAAAGAGTTCAATATTACATTAAACTAAACCACACAAAGAGTTCAATATTACATTAAAACTAAACCATTAATCCAGCCAATAGCACACAAGTACGTTCATAGACAAATTTCACCACAAACTCACATAAAAATAAGTTTCTCATTAGGCCATGCCACTGTTGTACCTAAAGCATCGGCAACACATTCCACTTCTGAATTTGGTCTCCAAACTTTGGCCTTTCCATTCTTAATAACTTCTACCCATACCTTGCTAGCATTAGGACCTAAGGGGACAAAGTGGATCATCTCTTCAGGATTGGTTGAAGCGACTCTACCTTCTGCAACGATCTCTCCTGAGTTTTTACAATCCAACAGCATGCAATTCTTCTTCTTACCAACTGATAAGCTGTTATCGATGTTGCAACTTACACTCTACCACTCAGAAACAAAATTTAACAATCATAAGGACAACTCAAACACAGGATCATATAGAATTTCAGAAAATAACTTAAATTATAGTAATAGAATTATACCGCAGGTGATGATGCTTTTGGTGATGCTCGTCTTGAAGGTTGAGTACTCAAGTGTGTCTTCTGAATAGGCCAGACAACATACTCATTATCAATTCTCAACCTCCATGACAACCACCATCGTCGACGAGTTAATGCAGTAACTAACCCATTTTTCGCCATTAAAGCCCAAGAATAGAGCTCGGACTTCCTTTTCGCGAGTTTTCCTCTCCGATTTCTCCCATTTCCCCTCGATTTTCCGATTCAAACTTACCAAAATCATTTTTTATGGCATAAAAACGACAAAACACGACTGTGCTTGCGGGATTTCGGTGATATTAGACGTTCTGGGCGTTCGACGAGGGTGAAAACAAACTCTAAACGGATATAGGTACGAATTTTTGCATATCGTCGATTTTCAGATCTGAGTTGTATACTCAGACTGCTTTAGAAGTCTGATGAAACCCACATGGTCAACGAGAGGGTAGTTTTGCAATTGACTTTTAAATACTCATATTAAAATTGAAGTCTGGTAATTTCCTTTGAAAACAAAAAAATCAAGAAAAATCCTCTAATCGAGGCATAGAGTAGTTTTGCAATTGATCGAAAACTTGACTTTTTATTCAGACTTCATATCCAGTATGAAGGAAAATGAGCGACTTTGACCGGAAGTTGATTCTTTTTTCAGACGGAATCAGAAGTCTGAAAAAAAAACAGGGTACTGGAAGTAATTGACCGAAATTTTTCAAAAGTTGACCAAAATGGGGGAAAAAGTATCAGACTTCTTTGGCAGTCTGAATATGAGGGAAAAATTTTCAGACTTCTATGGCAGTCTGAAAATGATGAAATCTTTCACAGTGCTAAAGAATTCTGATATCGAAGATTTTGGTCAACGCAAAAAATACACCAATTTTTGTCAGACTTCTATCGCAGTCTGAAGGATTTCTTCAGACTGCCCTGGAAGTCTGGGAACGAAAGTCAAACTTCGGTGAATTGCAAAACTATCCCATAAATTTTTCAGATTGCAAGAGAAGTCTGACAAAAAAGTCAAAATTTTGGTCAATTGCAGAAATACCTTTTTCTTTTTCTCAGACATCTAATGCAGTCGGACAAAAAAGTCAAAGTTTGGGTCAATTGCAAAAGTAACTTTTTTGTCAGACTACGATAGAAGTCTGCTTTGTAACATTCTAATTGCAAAAATACTCTTTTTCAGACTGCCATAGAGGTCTGACGTACTGTTTGTCAGACTTCTGTGGCAGTCTAGATTGACAAATTTTTTTAAACCGTTTTTTTTGGTATATTTGTGATGAATTTCGTTGATTTTAAATTTTTTATATGTGTGTTAGTTGTATATGTTCCTCCTGCATTAGTTTTACATGCTTATGTTCGGTAATTATTTTTAAATAATTTTTTTAATAATTCTGGCAATGTAGCTAATAGAATCAGATTTCACGAAGAGGTCTGATATTTCCATTAAGATCGCTAATGTTGTTTTTCCATGATTGGTTTTACAGATAATGGTGCATCTACCTGTTAATTTTGGTGAATGGGTTGTGAGAGACCATATTTGGCATTTTGTGGTGGATACTCTCAAAGGAGGACGGTTTATCACTTTGGGCGATCGTTCTACATATTGTGAACTTGTTGAGATGGTACAAGATGATTATATGCTTGGAGTTATGGTGGATACTCTCAAAGGAGGGCGGTTTATCACACCAAGTCTTACAGTTACCCCCTTGGAGTGTAATTAACTATAAAAGAGTGTGAATATCGAGTTATATATTGCATTGTGCAAATAACAAAGAAAACAAGAGTTTTGTCTATGTTCGACATATGAAGTTGAATATCTTGTTCTTATCTGTAGGGTTAGATTGAGAGTTTCTAAATTTTTAATTCATAATGTTTTTTTTACATATACTGGTTAGTTTGTGACTAAGTTAAACGAGTTTGATGTTTGTTATAAGTTTTCTATATAATATGATGGTATTTAAGTAGTAATTATCAAGTTTAGGGTTTATCATACTGCCATTTCAGTCTGATCATGTCCATGGTTTATCAGACTTCTTGATAGAAACCTGTGAATTAACCTGAAATAAGTTACCCTACTTGTGATTTTACCCCATATATAAACTAAAGTTACCAACCATAATCTGTAAAAGTCATTATCGACTATCTCTCTCTAAAACAGGAAGAATCTCTCTCTCTCTAAACTCTCTCAAACATCTCTCCGGAAACCCTCGTCGCCACCGCCACCGCCGTCGTCAGCTTCTTCAGTCTGGTAATTACCTCTCCTTTTTCGTGTCACCTTACCAGTCCCTCCATCTATCTTTCTTCATCTTTTCATCACAACTCCATTTTCTTCTAGGTCGAATCGCCACCGCCACCGCCCTCGCCGTCGTCAACTTCGTCTTTGTAACTGAGTTAAGCTTCCTAGAAACAAGTTTTTCGCCTTCTACTCTACTTTTTTCTTCAAAAATTTTAGATCTATACGAAATAAGACCATTTTTGGGATTTTGGGATTTGTCCGATTACTTCTTGTGAAGTGGCATGAGCTGAACTTCGCATGGTGTTCAAGGATGGTGCACTACATGTTTACTATGCAACTAGAGGTAGATCAGAAGCATGAGCTTTGGTGTCTTCTTGGCCTTCAACCGGTGAGGTTTTGTTATCTGGCGAAATATAGTCAGAGTTAACTACGAAGGCTATTCATGAAGTAATCGGACGAATCCCAAAAATCCACAGAACACAATACAACTCGAACCCAAAGATCTAAACATGATTGCTCAATTTGAATTATTTACCCTCTATGGAAGACTTGAAGGAGCGGTGACAACGGCGAGGAGAGAGAAACCAGATCTGGAAATAAAAAAAAACCAGATTTATCGTGTAGATCTAAAACGGAATTAATTAAAAACCTATATGTTTGTTTAGATCTAGGCAAAGAACATGGAAAAATGGTCTTATTTCGTATAGATCTAAAATTTTTGACTTTTTTGTCAGACTACATTAGATGTTTGAGAAAAAAAAATATATTTCAGCAATTGACCAAAATTTTGACTTTTTTGTCAGACTTCACGGAGAAGTCTGACGTTTGTCAGATTTCTCCTGCAGTATGAAAAAAATTATGGGGTAGTTTTGCAATTGACCGAAGTTTGACTTTCGTTCCCAGACTTCCAGGGCAGTCTGAAGAAATCCTTCAGACTGCGATAGAAGTCTGACAGAAATTGGTGTACTTTTTGCGTTGACTAAAATCTTCGATATCAGACTTCTTTAGCAGTCCGAAAGGTTTCATCATTTTCAGACTGCCATAGAAGCCTGAAAATTTTTCCCTCCTATTCAGACTGCCAAAGAAATCTGATACTTTTTCCCCTATTTTGGTCAACTTTTGAAAAATTTCGGTCAATTACTACGAGTATCCTGTTTTTTTTCAGACTTCTGATTCCGTCTGAAAAAACAGTCAACTTCCGGTCAAAATCGCTCATTTTTCCTTCATACTGGATATGAAGTCTGAATAAAAAGTCAAGTTTTCGGTCAATTGGAAAACTACCCTATGCCTCGATTAGAGGATTTTTCTTGATTTTTTTGTTTTCAAAGGAAATTACCAGACTTCAATTTTAATCTGAGTATTTAAAAGTCAATTACAAAACTACCCTCTCGTTGACCATGCAAAACTACCCTCTCGTTGAGTATTTAAAAGTCAATTGTTTATATCCCATAATATTTCCTAAAATTAGATAAGTTCTAACTTAACAATCTAGAATTGAGTCGATATTATTGAAATGAATATAAACAATCTGGATTTGGTCTAACTTTCAAGATCTTATTACTATTAAAAAATCTTGACTCAATTCTTATAGATAAGACGACACGAACATAAACTATTCACCACTAAAAATACCTAATTTCCAAATCTCTATAAAAAATGGTTCTCCAAATGGATTCACATATCTTAAGATGTGAAACCTTACAAAACAAATTGGCGAATCCATGTGAAAGTTTTGCATTTTTGGAAACAATACACATCGCAAGCTAAAGAAACAATGGAGATAATATTAGCAGATGAAACAATGTAAGTTCTGATTTTCACTTGTGTCTGTGAGCTAATTTTTGTGTTTATATAAAACTGTAAGTTCTTATAAGCTAATCTCCTTTCACTTTTGTAGGGTGTTAAAATTCATGCTACATGTAAAAAAAACATGGCTTTTACATGTTGAAAAAGAACTTCATGTTGGAGCATGGAAAGTTGTTGAGAACTTCTCCTAAACTCTTGCAAATGGCAATTTCTGACTAACTACCCATGTTTACAAAATGAGTTTCGTGAGCATTACTTCTATCATTCGGTCTTCGTTCAAATCAGATGACAACTTTCTGGGAATCTCAAAACTCATTTCTTGATTGGTAAGTTAATATTCCACCATATTACATGATATATTCTCAGTACTTTCTAATTGATTCAATGCTAGAGACCGTGTCACAAAAATCAAATCATTCATAACAAAGTTGCTAAAACAAAAACCATCGTGATTCAAATAACAATGATGCTATAGTAAAAAATTAACGAACTGATCGTGAATATGAGTTGAGAATAAAATGTATGGTTTAGTTAGCAAATTTTTCTATCTTAGTTTCTATTTTTTAAAGCCTTTAACAGTATTATGTTGATATATTTGGTCTTTTTAAAATTCATTTGTTATTATACAGATGTTATTGGTCAAGTTGTAGATATGTGGTGAAATCGAAACCATTCAAGTGAATGGTAAAGATAGGAAGAAACGCAACATAGCCTAGAAAATTCTCACCGGAAGTTTCTGTAATACTAGTCTACAGTATCCATCATATGAAAGACGTTTCTAAGCTCGTCTTTGCTATGCAGGCTTGATAAACTTATGTTTTGAGTGAATGAATCTTTGTTTATGACTGATTATTTAGAATGTTCTGAAAACAAATCCTCCTCATGTATATTTCTAATCCTTCAGCGATCAATTCCCAGTTTGCTATTTCTACCTTACAAAAAAATAAAAGTCGTTCATCTTCCTCTGATATTAGTTCCCTATATGAAATCGAATATGTTCCAGGAGACCAATTGCCTGAAACTACTCTTCCACTTGTAAATCCGTATGAATACTTTGCCAAGAAGCCTGGTGTTTTCTCTATCAAAAATGTTCGACAGCTCATACATCCATCATCAAGCAGGAAGGTTCGTGAATACGTTCAATCTAGCAAGTTCTTATCTTGCCAGGTCCTAGCCACGGAAGAAGAACAGTTCATCTCACTCAACATTCCGGAAGGACTACCAAAGTTATGGCAGCAACAAGGATACACTCACCTACACTTTGGAGTGGTACGAATCGGGCTAACCCTACATGCACGGAAAGGTCTACCGGTCATAGCACGAATCGCTTTGATCGACTCTAGACTAAAGTCGTATCAGCAAGCCTGCATCGGTACGGTTCAAACAACATTAAACGCTGGAACAGTATTCATAACACTGTTTCCAAACTTTAATATCTCTCTGCAAGATCCCAATCTGCTAAAAACGCTTAAAGTCCAACTACAACTGGTTGGAGCGCCTATGCAAGAGAATAGCGTTATAGCAACGCTACATCACCAGATCGTCTACCGTATCCAAGATCATGCTCTTAACCTTATATTACCCTCACCTGACGAAGTACTTTACCTCGAAGTCACATCAGCTTCACAAGCTTCAAGTACTACTCAAATCCCTCGACAAATCTCTCGAGAAGAGTTAATCAAGCCAATACCAGAATCATGGGTTACAAGCTACGAAAGGTTACATCAAGCATCCCAAACACCGGTCCAGACATCCGAAGTAAGCTTCCACTCACGCAACGATGGAACAACGGAGATCAAGTTTGGCAAGCCTAGATCATCTTCATTCCGAAAGCAACTATTCACAGAATTTGCTATCCAAATTGATAAATACGAGTTCCAAGGTCCATACAAAGAGCAAAACCATAAGCCGATCTCCTTTGGTCAAAACGGACACATAATGTATCCTTTCAAGGATGAAAACATTCATCAATATTTTGATGTATGTTCTTGCATGGCCTGCACAGAAGATTCCTATGAATCTGATGACGAGATTCGCCAACAACGGAGAAAGAATAAAGATTCCCTATATAAGAGATATCTTGAAGGAGATCCTATAGTCGGTCCACTCGGCGAAGGTAATGGGCGATATAAATACGTAGTCCAATATTCTGACATAAAAGAGACATCTAAGCCATAAATCATGATGATTTCAGCAGATAGTTTTCCTCCACCAGAAGATTTCATCAACGATAATATATCTCATAGTCCAAAAGTACTTTCCAAAGCAATCAACTCATCATGACCAGATCAGCTAAGTCAGGGAGAAAAGGTTCTCAATTGGCAATCAGAAAATGTTATGACTCAGAATCGACTACTTACCACGATTAATCAAAAGATCGACCAGTTTACAGAAGGTTACAACAAAAGATTAAGTGTTCTTCAAAACTCGATCTCAGAGATCCATAATCGACTCAATACTCTCCATCAAGAAATGATGTCTATGGCTCAACACATGATGGTCAACACTTCTTAGTTTCAAGGCAAAGAAGCTGAGATGACTAATCTCAAATTTCAGTTAAAAGACCTCCAACGGTGCCTCGAAAGTATGGTCCATCAACGAAATTCCCCCGACGCATACCTTCCTCACCTCGGAAGCCTGTCATCAACAATGCCTATGTATCCAGGAACCTATTCTCCAGGATTTCTTTTGGGTGATCAATATCAAAGGCCAAGACGCCCAGTCCCTTAATGCTTATCTTCAGATGAGGCGTTCACACCTCGATATGGTGTAATTCCTACAAACAATTTCAAGCCACGAGCCATGCGAGACAAGGCGAGAAGACAAAAGGAATCAGAATTTCGTGTTAACACGACTAAGAACCAAACCATCACCTCCTCTCAATCTAGTAAAGAATCTCTCGAACAGAGATACCAAAGGAAACAGAGAACTGCGACAAGCCTAGATCATCTTCATTCTGAAAACAACTATTCACACAATTTGCTATCCAAATTGATAAATACGAGTTCCAAGGTCCATGAAGGAACCAAATTTAACACATAGATGAAATCAATTTAGGGTTTAGGAGAATTATTTTTATTAGACTCATAGCTGAGCCCGTGAAGGCTGCCTACGTACCCTTTAAAGGGATCAAGCCAAAACGTAGTTCTTGTTTACAGAGAACGTTTGTGATTTCTAAGATTAGAGGGATTGTGAGATTGTAGGATGTGAGAATGTAGGATGTGAGAATGGATATTATGAATAGGGGTTCCCCTATTTATAAGTATTGAAGTCCTTAGCTCTTCCTTTTCCTTCTTGACTTTGTATTGGCAATTATCCTTTTTCCTTGAAGCTGATAAGGATAATCTCCTTTCTTCCCGGGATTTTCCTTTATCCAAATAAAGGAAATCTTCTCTTTATTAATTAAATGAAATTTCCCTTTAATTTCGTAGATCGGTCTCGATGGGCCTTAAAGTCGATTGTTGGGCCGATTTTAACTCAAACTGGATTAAACCGGGAGAGAGCTAAATCCCCCTCTACCTGTTCATACAAAGTGCAAAACCCTAAGCCGATCTCCTTTGGTCAAAACGGACAAATAATGTATCCCTTCAAGGATGAAAACGGTCATCAATATTTTGATGTCTGTTCTTGCACGGCCTGCACAGAAAAGTCCTATGAATCTGATGACGAGATTCGCCAACGACGAAGAAAGAATAAAGATTCCCTATATAAGAGATATCTTGTAGGAGATCCTACAGTCGGTCCACTCGGCGAAGGCAATGGGCGATATGAATATGTAGTCCAATATTCTGACATAAAAGAGACATCTAAGCCATAAATCATGATGATTTCAGCATATAGTTTTCCTCCACCAGAAGATTTCATCAATGATAATATATCCTATAGTCCAAAAGTAATTTCCAAAGCAATTAACTCATCATGACCAGATCAGCTAAGTCAAGGAGAAAATGTTCTCAATTGGCAATCAGAAAATGCTATGGCTCAGAATCGACTACTTACCACGATTAATCAAAAGATCGACCATTTTGCAGAAGGTTACAACAAAAGATTAAGTGTTCTTCAAAACTCGATCTCAGAGATCCATAATCGACTCAATACTCTCCATCAAGAAATGATGTCTATGGCTCAACACATGATGGTCAACACTTCTCAGTTTCAAGGCAAAGAAGCTGAGATGCCTATCTCAGATTTCAGTTAAAAGACCTCCAACGGTGCCTCGAAAGTATGGTCCAACAACGAAATTCCCCCGACGCATACCTTCCTCACCTCAGAAGCATGTCATCAACAATGCCTATGTATCCGTAAACTTATTCTCCAGGATTTCTTTCGGGTGATCAATATCAAAGGCCAAGACGCCCAGTCCCCGGATTCTTATCTTTAGATGAGGCATTCACATCTCGATATAGTGTAACTCCTACAAACAATTTCAAGCCACGAGCCATGCGAGACAAGGCGAGAAGACAAAAGGAATCAGAATTTCGTGTCAACCCGACTAATAACCAAACCATCACCTCCTCTCAATCTAGTCAAGAATCTCTCGAACAAGACAAAGGAAAAGGAAAGGATATATGCATGATCGAAATTTCGATGTATAGTTTACTTGATCACCTAGTTGATCAAGACAAAAATCATAAAAAGTCAGAACATACACTGACGCAGGGCTTCCAGCAAATGTCTCACATCCGACTCCGATGATCAGCCGCTTCTCAGACTCAAACTCCTCTTATTACAAAACTGATTCTGAAGAAGAATCATTACCAAAACAGTTCGCTATAGGAGAAACACCAAAAGAGGAGCCAAATATAGACGAAGTATTCTCAAACGATGACGAAATGGGTGGCACACCCTTTCACAAAATAGAAAGGCCAGCAAGACTATTCGCCTCAAAAGTCATAACATTCACGTTCGATGATATTCCCTTCGAAAAATGGAATGATCGTCTTGACGAATTTCACGCATGGATGAATTCTGGAGCCATTACCTCATCATCATACCTTGTCATACAACAGTTCGCGGCATGACTTTCGGGTGCACTAAAAGAATGGTGGAATTCGCTTGGCGAATACAGACAACAACAAGTCTATCAAACCACCATACCGTTGCTTCTTGGAAAAATTCACAGAGAATTTATAGGCACCCCAAGCCACCTCAAAGAGCAACTACAAGAAGAATACTTCACAGCAAAATGTTGTTCGCTAAAGAAACGAGATCTCGCAAAACCTTTCGAACATCAAACCCGAAGGTACTATGCGCTAAACGGCCTTAATAACCCAAGCCTTACACAAGTATACCTCTCCTCTATTGATGATTATCTGAGCCAACAAACAAAGCTCAATATCAGAGACCAAGGCCAAACAGTCGAAGAGATTTCTATCGGACAAATCCAACAATACGTCTTCAGAACACTCGACAAACTTTGCAAACAAAATGAGTTCTGGATGGAATTTATGGATAAATCGAAGCATTTATCCAAAGTATGTGCAATAGCAGATCTATCAATCAAGTGTTCAAAGTCCAAGAAACATTGCTCGTGTGAAGATAGAAGCAAAACTCGTCGTTTCCAAAAATCTACACATAAACCCAACTTTGCTAAATTCAGGCGCAAACCTTCATAAAGGAGACAAAGTGTTTTTTATGCCACAAAGAAGGACATTTCGCCAAGAACTGCCCAAACATTTCAAAGAAAAAGAGGCACTATCTCATCAACTCAATATCCAATATTGCATAAGATATCGATCTCTATAATCATGATCTCGAATCGGTGATTTCTTATGACAGCGATGAAAAAGATGCCATATGTGGCTACTCATATTCCGATGTCTCTGAATCCTATGACGAAGAAGAATGCTGCTTCAAGATCACTCAAATACCTCGTCAGGAAGAAATACAAACACCGCATTTACCAGTAACAATCTTTGATCCTTCAAAAAACGAAGATCCAGTCCATGCTATTGCTTTCATAGACACATGATCCCATACAACGATAATGAATCCCAAAATCCTTTCAACATCCATGTGGTGTCCATACCAACAAGAATTCAGAGTGGCAAATTGAGGGTCTTTAGCAATCAAGCTCAAATCAAAGCCAATCACCATAGAGCTCTTTCAAGGGTGTCAAATAACTACAGAAGTTCTAGGCTCTTCTGCACCTGGAAAATACCTTATTTTGGGATGAGATTCGTATTATGCGCTGAAAAAGAATTTCGACATTTCGATCGAGCCAAGAGGAATAAGATGGAAGACTCTCTACAAAGCCTTCACAACAATACCTCGACTATTCCTAATTGAAGGACTTCCGTCCCCCGAATTCAGAAAAATTAAAGAAAATATTACATCAATCTCATGTGCAGAATCTCATACCGAGTTTCTTCAAAAATGCAAAAACCCACTATGGTTAATCCAAGTGTTCTTCGTGTCACTACCATTCAAGGAAAATATCTACACAACGCCAACAAAAGCGAGTCACGCAGGAATGCCACCCGCATTGCTTAAACAAGCAAATGTGGAATGTGACCAACTAGTCAGCCAAAAGGTGGTCTCATCGACTAATTCTTCATGGGCGTGCAAGGCTTTTTACGTCAACAACAGAGCTGAACAAGCAAGAGGAAAGCTAAGACTGGTCATCGATTACAAACCACTTAATCAATACCTCTAAGATGTCAAATTCCCGTTAGCAAACAAAAGGACACTCTTTCAACATCTTCGAGGTGTAACAATCTTCTCGAAGTTTGATTTAAAGTCAGGATTCTGGCTAATCGGTATTTCACCAGAAGAACGGTACAAAACAGCGTTATGTTTACCTAATCGCCATCTTCAGTGGAATGTCTTACCGTTCGGCCTCAAGACAGCGCCATCACTTTTCCAACATGCCATGTTACGTATTTTCAAGCTTCTACTCCATACGGCCTTGATATATATTGATGACATCCTCTTATTCTCATCAAACTACGAGGATCATATTCAAACTCTCCGATAGTTCCAGATCATAGTAAAGACATATGGAATAATGTTCTCAGCCCGAAAGATGATTATAGCCCAGCCCAACATCGAATTCCTTGGGATGCAAATTACAAACGAACAATTTGCCCCACAAGCCCATCTAGCTATGACGCTTCTCGAATTTCTAGACAGCGGCCTATCGAAAAGACAAGTCCAATAGTTCCTTGGGGTAATCAATTACCTAAGCGACTTTATCCCGCAACTTTCGCAGCTGACGCGTCCACTACAAAAAATGTTGTCCAAGAATCCTCCTTCATAGACAAACAGACAAACATAAGCGGTCAAAAGGCTAAAGCTATAATACATAAGCTACCATCTTTAAAGATTCCCTCCGAATGAATACGTGTTCTCCAGACCGACGCAAGTGACAAATATTGGGGTGTTGTGCTACTCGAAGAAATAAATGGGAAACGTCAAATATGCGGATACAAAAGCGGACGCTTTAAAGATTCGGAGTTACATTATCACTCCACGTTCAAAGAAATCCTAGCTGTCAAAAGGGCTATTGAAAAATTTGAGTTCCACCTGATGGGACATAAATTTCGCATAGAGATGGACATGTCATCCTTCCCAAAAATGCTACAGTTCAAACAAAAGATGGTCCCGCATCATCAATTGTTACGCTGGAGTGAATGGTTTTCGAAGTACGACTTCAATTCCGTCTATTTAAAGGGTACGAAGAATGTTCTTGCCGACATGCTCAGCAAAAATCCTCAAAAGGAAATTTACATGATGGCAAGCTCCTCCACATCCGAAGGAGGATACTACGATTGTGGAGCTAACATGCCTGAAGATGCTCATCAGCTTATCAATATGAGAATCTTTCACGAGCATCTCAAAGAAAGAATTTTCAAGTACCAGTCGATTATCTTATCAAAGTACGGCGTCAACGGTCACTACATCGCGCCGATAGAAATCCATCCAGACTATATGTTCGCTCATCTCTACAAAATCGAAGATGCTGAAATACCAGAAAAAGTTCTATGTTTCCTTTGGTATCTCTGTTCGGTGTACACCATTGGCATCACTTTTGATATACAATGGCTATACCAATTCATCAACTAACGCCAGGGACGCAAAGATTGCCTCTCTACATTCCTGACATGGTTTGCACCATTAAGTGTCTGGAGTGGTAAGCTGAGAAGATCAGCAAAAACGGTGAACCTGTCATTCAAAAAGCTAAAAAGACAAGGGTGTCTCAACCCTTTCTTCAATCCTCACACAATATACTTCTTCCATCGCCCCGTTCAAGTCAACGTCAAAACCAACAAAATGCACGCGCTACCAACACTCATCCACCACGACGACTTCAAGCGAGGTGTTCGGCCAGACTTCAATGTCTATGATAACAAGGGATTTGAAGAATTCCAAACTCATGCATTTCGCCTCAACAATGCTAGACAAACATTCCTCATTCCATTCAATCTGAATTGGAACTACTATCATATAGACTACCAGATGAGTCTAGACGAAGATCTACAGTTTTTCGGAAGCATAACAACCCCGAGACGAATTCAGCCAAAGACGATAATACCAGAACCATCGCCAGCAACAGATCCGCCGGATCATTTCCAAGATGCACAGTCTCCCGATGACTCGATGAACATTGACGAAATCGAAAAAATGTTTGGTTTAAATGATAACGATGAACCACAAGAGAACTTTGTTGAACAAGAAATAACATATGAATGTCCAGGAAATGAATATGGATGCTGCGACAAGCATATCATCAAGTTCGAAATGGATAATTGAAGACATTTCTCAAGGTATTAATTTATGTATAATTATGTGTGATGTAAGCGATGATGTAATCGCATAAATAAAGATGTAAGCGATGATGTAATCGCATAATTTATGTATAATTAATTATGTGTGATGTAAGCGATGATTTAATCGCATAAATATAGATGTAAACGATGATGTAATCGCTGAGGTATGCGCTTAGATCAGCGCACAAATCCTCCCCTATAAATATGTGTGTACCCCCTTTGTGAAAAATAAAGTTAGAATTTCCCTAAAAACCTCTCTCTGAGTTCTCCCTCTATGAGTTTCTAAATTCTCTCTTGTTTTCAGACTTCTTAACATCTTCACAAACTCTGATTACTTTCTTTCAAAATATAAGTTGTGATTCTCCTCAGTGTGCTCTAAATGAGTTTCTCGTTTAACCAACACGGCGGTCAATACGACTTTTGTGGGGGGAGATAAGTTTCCTAACAATGGTTGAGCCATGGCTAGAGATACCTACGAATGCGCCTTTTACCTGGAACTTATTGAACCCCATGATTGTTAATATGACTTAGTCAATATGGTTTCTCGTCTATCTCATGCACGTCTAAGCCATGGCTAGAGATGCCTACGAATGCTCCCTTTTACGTGGAACTTATCGAAACCCATGATTGTCAATATGACTAAGTTAATATGGTTTCTCGTCTATCTCATGCACGTCTAAATCTGGAATAAACTCATTTAGAGCATACTGAGCAGAATCACAACTTATATTTTGAAAGAAAGTAATCAGAGTTTGTGAAGATGTTAAGAAGTTTGAAAACAATAGAGAATTTAGAGAGAGGTTTTTAGAGAAATTCTAAGTTGATTTTCACAAAGGGGATACACATATTTATAGGGGAGGATTTGTGCGCTGACTTAAGCACATACCTCAGCGATTACATCATCGCTTACATCTTTATTTATGCGATTACATCATCGCTTACATCACACATAATTATACATAAATTATGCGATTACATCATCGCTTACATCTTTATTTATGCGATTACATCATCGCTTACATCACACATAATTATACATAAATTAATATCTTGAGAAATGCCTTCAATGTTCATTTCGAACTTGATGATATGCTTGTCGCAGCAGCCGTATTCATTTCCTGGACATTCGTATGTTATTTCTGGTTCAACAAAGTTCTCTTGTGGTTCATCGTTATCATTTAAACCGAACATTTTTCCGATTTCGTCAATGTTCATCGAGTTATCGGGAGACTGTGCATCTTGGAAATGCTCCGACGGGTCTGTTGCTGGCGATGGTTCTGGTATTATCGTCTTTGGCTGAATTCGTCTCGGGGTAGTCTATAGGATAGTAGTTCCAATTCAGATTGAATGGAATGGGGAATGTTTGTCTAGCATTGTTGAGGTGAAATGCATGAGTTTGGAATTCTTCAAATCCCTTGTTATCATAGACGTTGAAGTCTGGCCGAACACATCGCTTGAAGTCGTCGTGGTGGAAGAATGTTGGTAGCGCGTGCATTTTGTTGGTTTTGACGTTGACTTGAACGGGGCGATGGAAGAAGTATATTGTGTGAGAAATGAAGAAATGGTTGAGACACCCTTGTCCTTTTAGCTTCTTGAATGACAGGTTCACTGTTTTTGCTGATCTTCTCAGCTTACCACTCCAGACACTTAATGGTTCAAACCATGTCAAGAATGTATAGAGGCAATCTTTATGTCCCAGGCGTGAGTTGATGAATTGGTATAGCCATTGTATGTCAAAAGTGATGCCAATGGTGTACACCGAACAGAGATACCAAAGGAAACATATAACGTCTTCTGGTATTTCAGCATCTTCGATTCTGTAGAGATGAGCGAACGGATAGTCTGGATGGATTCCTATCGGCGCGATGTAGTGACCGTTGACGCCGTACTTTGATAGGATAATCGACTGGTACTTGAAAATTCTTTCTTTGAGATGCTCGTGAAAGATTCTCATATTGATAAGCTGATGAGCATCTTCAGGCATGTTGGCTACAAAATCGTAGTATCCTCCTTCGGATGTGGAGGAGCCTGCCATCATGTAAATTTCCTTTTGAGGATTTCTGCTGAACATGTCGGCAAGAAAATACTTCGTACCCTTTAAATAGACGGAATGGAAGTCGTACTTCGAAAACCATTCACTCCAGCGTAACAATTGCTGATGTGGGACCATCTTTTGTTTGAACTGTAGCATTTTTGGGAAAGATGACATGTCCATCTCTATGCGAAATTTATGTCCAATCAGGTGGAACTCAAATTTTTCAATAGCCCTTTTGACAGCTAGGATTTTTTTGAACGTGGAGTGATAATGTAACTCCGAATCTTTAAAGCGTCCGCTTTTGTATCCACAGATTTGACGTTTCCCATTTATTTCTTCGAGTAGCACAACACCCCAATATTTGTCACTTGCGTCGGTCTGGAGAACACGTATTCATTCGGAGGGAATCTTTAAAGATGGTAAATTATGTATTTCTATCTTTAGCCTTTTGACCGCTTATGTTTGTCTGTTTGTCTATAAAGGAGGATTCTTGGACAGCATTTTTTGTAGTGGACGCGTCAGCTGCGAAAGTTGCGGGATAAAGTCGCTTAGGTAATTGATTACCCCAAGGAACTATTGGACTTGTCTTTTCGATAGGTCGCTGTCTAGAAATTCGAGAAGCGTCGTAGCTAGATGGGCTTGTGGGGCAAATTGTTCGTTTGTAATTTGCATCCCAAGGAATTCGATGTTGGGCTGGGCTATAATCATCTTTCGGGCTGAGAGCATTATTCCATATGTCTTTACTATGATCTGGAACTATCGGAGAGTTTGAATATGATCCTCGTAGTTTGATGAGAATAAGAGGATGTCATCAATATATATCAAGGCCGTATGGAGTAGAAGCTTGAAAATACGTAACATGGCATGTTGGAAAAGTGATGGCGCTGTCTTGAGGCCGAACGGTAAGACATTCCACTGAAGATGGCGATTAGGTAAACATAACGCTGTTTTGTACCGTTCTTCTGGTGAAATACCGATTAGCCAGAATCCTGACTTTAAATCAAACTTCGAGAAGATTGTTACACCTCGAAGATGTTGAAAGAGTGTCCTTTTGTTTGCTAACGGGAATTTGACATCTTAGAGGTATTGATTAAGTGGTTTGTAATCGATGACCAGTCTTAGCTTTCCTCTTGCTTGTTCAGCTCTGTTGTTGACGTAAAAAGCCTTGCACGCCCATGAAGAATTAGTCGATGAGACCACCTTTTGGCTGACTAGTTGGTCACATTCCACATTTGCTTGTTTAAGCAATGCGGGTGGCATTCCTGCGTGACTCGCTTTTGTTGGCGTTGTGTAGATATTTTCCTTGAATGGTAGTGACACGAAGAACACTTGTTTTAACCATAGTGGGTTTTTGCATTTTTGAAGAAACTCGGTATGAGATTCTGCACATGAGATTGCTGTAATCTCTTCTTTAATTTTGCTGAATTCGGGGGACGGAAGTCCTTCAATTATGAATAGTCGAGGTATTGTTGTGAAGGCTTTGTAGAGAGTCTTCCATCTTATTCATCTTGGCTCGATCGAAATGTCGAAATTCTTTTCCAGCGCATAATACGAATCTCATCCCAAAATTAGGTCTTTTCCAGGTGCGGAAGAGCCTAAAACTTCGGTAATTATTTGACACTCTTGAAAGAGCTCTATGGTGATTGGCTTTGATTTGAGCTTGATTGCTAATGACCCTGAATTTGCCACTCTGAATTCTTGTTGGTATGGACACCACATGGATGATGAAAGGATTTTGAGATTCATTATCGTTGTATGGGATCCCGTGTCTATGAAAGCAATAGCATGGAGTGGATCTTCGTTTTTTGAAGGATCAAAGATTGTTACTGGTAAATGCGGTGTTTGTATTTCTTCCTGACGAGGTATTTGAGTGATCTTGAAGCAGCATTCTTCTTCGTCATAGGATTCAGAGACATCGGAATATGAGTAGCCACATATGGTATCCTTTTCATCGCTATCATAAGAAATCACCGATTCGAGATCATGATTGTCAAGATCGATATCTTCTGCAATATTGGATATTGAGTTGATGAGATACTGCCTATTTTTCTTTGAACTGTTTGGGCAGTTCTTGGCGAAATATTCTTCTTTGTGGCATAAAATGCATTTTGTCTCCTTTATGAAGGTTTGCTTTTTTCTGAAAAATCGTTTGCGCCTGAATTTAGCAAAGTTGGGTTTATGTGTAGATTTTTGGAAACGACGAGTTTTGCTTCTATCTTCACACGAGCAATGTTTTTTGGACTTTGAACACTTGATTGATAGATCTGGTCTTGCACATACTTTGGATAAATGCTTCGATTTATCCATAAATTCCATCCAGAACTCCTTTTGTTTGCAAAGTTTGTCGAGTGTTCTGAAGATGTATTGTTGGATTTGTCCGATAGAAATCTCTTCGACTGTTTGGCATTGGTCTCTGATATTGAGTTTTGTTTGTTGGCTCAGATAATCATCAATAGAGGAGAGGTAGACTTGTTTAAGGCTTGGGTTATTAAGGCCATTTAGCGCATAGTACCTTCGGGTTTGATGTTCGAAATGTTTTGCGAGAACTCTTTTCTTTAGCGAACAACATTTTGCTGTGAAGTATTCTTCTTGTAGTTGCTCTTTGAGGTGGCTTGGGGTACCTATAAATTCTCTTTGAATTTCTCCAAGAAGCAACAGTATGGTGGTTTGATAGACTTGTTGTTGTATGTATTCGCCAAGCGAATTCCACCATTCTTTTAGTGCACCCGAAAGTCGTGTCGCGAACTGTTGTATAACGAGGTATGATGATGAGGTAATACCTTCAGAATTCATCCATCCGTGAAATTCGTCAAGGCGATCATTCCATTTTTCGAAGGGAATATCATCGAACGTGAATGTTATGACTTTTGAGGCGAATTGTCTTGCTGGTCTTTCTCATTCTTGAAAGAGTGTGCCACCCATTTCGTCATCTTTTGAGAATACTTCGTCTATATCTGGCTCTTCTTTTGGTGTTTCTCATATAGCGAACTGCTTTGGTAGGGATTCTTCTTCAGAATCAGTTTTGTAATAAAAGGAGCTTGAGTCTGAGAAGCGGTTTATCATCGGAGTCGGATGTGAGACATTTGCTGGAATCCCTTGCGTCAGTGTATGTTCTAACCTTTCAGGATTTTTGTCTTGATCAACTAGGTGATCAAGTAAACTAGACATCGAAAATTCGATCACGCATATATCATTTCCTTTTCCTTTGTCTTGTTCGAGAGATTCTTGACTAGTTTGAGAGGAGGTGATGGTTTGGTTCTTAGTCGGGTTGACGCGAAATTATGATTCCTTTTGTCTTCTCGCCTTGTCTCGCATGGCTCGTGGCTTGAAATTGTTTGTAGGAGTTACACCATATCGAGATGTGAATGCCTCATTTGAAGATAAGAATCCGGGGACTGGGCGTCTTGGCCTTTGATACTGATCACCCGCAAGAAATCTTGGAGAATAAGTTTCTGGATACATAGGCATTGTTGATGACAAGCTTCCGAGGTGAGCATGCGTCGGGGGAATTTCGTTGTTGGACCATACTTTCGAGGCACCGTTGGAGGTCTTTTAACTGAAATATGAGATTAGTCATCTCAGCTTCTTTGCCTTGAAATTGAGAAGTGTTGACCATCATGTGTTGAGCCATAGACATCATTTCTTGATGGAGAGTATTGAGTCGATTATGGATCTCTGAGATCGAGTTTTGAAGAACAATTAATCTTTTGTTGTAACCGTCTACAAACTGGTCGATCTTTTGATTAATCGTGGTAAGTAGTCGATTTTGAACCATAGCATTTTCTGATTGCCAATTGAGAACTTTTTCTCCTTGACTTAGCTGATCTGGTCCTGATGAGTTGATTGCTTTGGAAATTACTTTTGGACTATGTGATATATTATCATTGATGAAATCTTCTGGTGGAGGAAAACTATCTGCTGAAATCATAATGATTTCTGGTTTAGATGTCTCTTTTATGTCAGAATATTGGACTACGTATGCATATCGCCCATTGCCTTCGCCGAGTGGACCGACTGTAGGACCTCCTTCAAGATATCTCTTATATAGGGAATCTTTATTTTTTCTCCGTCGTTGGCGAATCTCGTCATCGGATTTATAGGAATCTTTTGTGCAGGTCGTGCAAGAACAGACATCAAAATATTGATGACCGTTTTCATCCTTGAAAGGATACATTATTTGTCCGTTTTGACCAAAGGAGATCCGCTTAGGGTTTTGCTCTTTGTATGGACCTTGGAACTGGTATTTATCAATTTGGATAGCAAATTGTGTGAATAGTTGCTTTCGGAATGAAGATGATCTAGGCTTGTCGCAGTTCTCTGTTTCCTTTGGTATCTATGTTCGAGAGATTCTTGACTAGATTGAGAGGAGGTGATAGTTTGGTTCTTAGTCGGGTTGACACGAAATTCTGATTCCTTTTGTCTTCTCGCCTTGTCTCGCATGGCTCGTGGCTTGAAATTGTTTGTAGGAGTTACACTATATCGAGATGTGAACGCCTCATCTGAAGATAAGCATCCGAGGACTGGGCGTCTTGGCCTTTGATATTGATCACCCGAAAGAAATCATGGAGAATAAGTTCCTGGATACATAGGCATTGTTGATGACATGTTTCCGAGGTGAGGAAGGTATGCGTCGGGGGAATTTCGTTGTTGGACCATACTTTCGAGGCACCGTTGGAGGTCTTTTAACTGAAATCTGAGATTAGTCATCTCAGCTTCTTTGCCTTGAAACTGAGAAATGTTGAGCCATATACATCATTTCTAGATGGAGAGTATTGAGTCGATTATGGATCTCTGAGATCGAGTTTTGAAGAACACTTAATCTTTTGTTGTAACCTTCTGCAAACTGGTCGATCTTTTGATTAATCGTAGTAAATAGTCGATTATGAGTCATAGCATTTTCTGATTGCCAATTGAAAACCTTTTCTCTTTGACTTAGCTAATCTGGTCCTGATGAGTTGATTGCTTTGAAAAGTACTTTTGGACTATGGGATATATTATCATTGATGAAATCTTCTGGTGGATGAAAACTATCTGCTGAACTCATCATGATTTCTGGCTTAGATGTCTCTTTTATGTCAGAATATTGGACTACGTATTCATATCGTCCATTGCCTTCGCCGAGTGGACCGACTGTAAGATCTCTTTCAAGATATCTCTTATATAGGGAATCTTTATTCTTTCTTCGTCGTTGGTGAATCTCGTCATCAAATTTATAGAAATTTTCTGTGCAGGCCGTGCAAGAACAGACATCAAAATATTGATGACCGTTTTCATCTTTGAAGGAATACATTATATGTCTGTTCTGACCAAAGGAGATCGGCTTAGTAATACTAAGACAAACACGATGTAAAATCAGATGTGAAAATAAGACCAACATGAAAGGAAATTGACAAAATCAAACATGAGACTATAACTTACAAATCCACCGGAAGATACTTTATCCCTAAACAGAAGAAGCATTGAGTCGGATACAGCAGTGGAATCTAGAAGAAACACAGAAATGACTTTGATTTTTCCGTTTAAGACTAGCCAAGGGAAAGGAATCCTTGGTACATTGCCATTCACAGAACTCTACAAAGAGAAAAGACAGAGCTAGGTAGTCACGAAAATAAACTTTATTACCTTCAAATCTTGGATCTAGATCTCGATCCACCTGAGACTAAAGAATCTAGAGATCCATGCGCAGCAACACCTGGAGCATTTGTTTCGTCCCTTGTTCTTAGCCGTAGTAGCAGCTCCGTCGTTCCCAGGAGATTCTGCTCCTCATCGGAAATCAGATCCAAGCCACAACATAAAACACATATGCATGCAAAAAGTTGGTGTAGAGATCTCCATAACTATTGAATCATCAAATTAACTTGGGGAAAAGTCACTGACAAAAGAGAGAAACAAAGATTAAAATAAAAATTGATGGATTTTTGCCGAAAAGTTTTTGAAATCAGACGTCGGAGAAGTCGCACTTACGCGAAAAAAGTGAGCTTGATTTTTTTCTAACCCGTGAAATGAGTGTCTTTTACACATGTATCGGCTGTGGATGATATTGTGTACGTGTCTTTTTTTTTCTTTCTTAGTTTAATAATATAGATTTGTTGTGAATAAAAGAGAGAGAATAAATTATGAGAGAATTTTTGAAACAGTACAAAATAAGAAATTAATTGATAAAATAGTACAAAGTTTAGAAAAAATTGTAAAAATAGTCTTTTTGGTATAAGTTTTTAGGATTTAGGTTCGCCCTAAACCATTTACCATAAACTCCACACCCTTAAAACTACACCCTACACACTAAACAATCCAATCCAATCCTAAACCCAAAAAAGTTTAATTTATTTTAGAAAAAGACTATTCTTTTAATTTTCCCAAACTTTGTATTATTCTTACAATTTTTTGTCATTTTGTACTATTTTAGACCATTACCACATAAATTATTATGTGTTTTATTTCATGAATAATGAGAGGTATATATAGGTATACAAAGCCTTGGTAAACAAGCTAAACTTAGGGAATAAGTAAATCTAGAATATTCTAGAACCTTCTATAATATGGGCCTTATAATGGATATCCATATAATTTATTCATAACATTCCCCCTTGGATGACCATTATATAAAAATGATCTGAATGCGCATAAGATGATATCCCATTAAAAACTTTAATAAGAAAACCCCAATGGGAAAAACCATAGGTAAGGGAAAAAAAGTGCAACGCGCTATTACTCCCCCTCATTAGTACATCACTTGAAAATTTTGAGACGATGCTATCCAATATGTTGAACTAGCCTCTTGAAAGTAACAATTGGAGACGTCTTAGTAAATAAGTCCGCCAAATCTTCACTTGAACGAATTAGTAGTATATGTACATCGTCATTGTTTTGCAATTAATGGGTGTCGCAGATGACCCATCTTGGTCATTCTATATGCTTCTAATGATCTCATTAATCTTTGGAATCATGATAGACTTTCATATTTACATTCCTTTAGGTGTCTATCATTTGTGTGTTCTTTGATGTCTTGTTAAAACTTTGTCATGGAAAAACTCAGTGGGATAAAAACCTTGATAAAGAAAAAGAGTACAACCACGCACATCATCATATTCTTCAAGAGATGCATTCCAATCATATATATCATCTTTAGGGAATTGATATACGCATAACATTGGTTAATAAACTTGTATGATTATTATAATTTCTCAGGTTATTGGGCTTATGGTCCATAACATCTTTTTCACATAGAAAATATTTTCTTGTCTGTTTGGGCTTCATGCCAAAATTTCTTTTACATACAGTCCTCCAAACTTTTGTATTATACATATTTGTACATACAAGTTATTCATGCTCTTCTTTATTGTTTCGGATTTCTTTCTTGTCATACGAAAACACATTTTTCAATCATGAAAGAGATCAATAAAAAAAAAACTCAAATAGCATTTTAAGTGTGGTACTTCAGGACCAGATATATGTGAACATTTTGTGTAACATTCTGCAATGATATTTTGAGATAACATCTCTTTCCTAATATTTAAAAGGGACTATTTATAATTTGGAAAACATGAAGACTAAGTTGTCTTTCCCAAAGTCGCTTCTTCCAAATTTTGACTTCCGATAACTTTTCAAGAGTTTTGATTATGTTCAAATCAAGGATCCCATTGATCCATAGTGTTTTGATAAATACACATGGGTATATCAGTTACCTTATAATATTCACTTTAAGTATACCCCATGAAACATATTTGCTTTAATTCAGTCCAATAGCTAGTGTTCTGAAGAACTAGAATTTGCTGCTTCTAGGAGCTTAAATCCTTCTATATTGCTTCTAGCAGTTTAAATCCTTATGCATGCTTCTGGCAATTTAAATTATTTTGGGACTACATCAAGTATTTTTCTCATTGTGAGACTAAGATGGGATTTGAAAAATAGCCGCATCCACCACAAGAAAGTATATCTCTTCATATATCACTTTCATTCATCTTTCGCATAAAGATCCACTTATGTCCTACTAGTTTTACACTTTAAAGTGTACGAACTACTGGTATAAATACTTCTCTGCAAGAGCTTTTAACTCTGCCTCTACGGCTTTTCAAGGATTGGTCAATCATCACTTTAGGTACATTTTTCAATAAATCTTCGTCTACCACGGTTTATAATCCTCAATTCCCATCAACGGCTTCACTGCATGCAAAATATTATCGACGTCGATTTGTTTTTTGTTCCATTTTATTCTAGACATAACACAACTAGTTGAAATCTCTTGTCATTATCATTACTAGGTACCTAAATTCCTTTATTTGTCATGTCTAATACCTCTTCTATAGATCCTTCATAATCCTTTGCTTCCTCGGCCTTGCCATTTTTAAAAGTCTGCTCCTTTTCTTTTCAAGGATTTTCATCTTTCGAACCAACATGTCTATCACGCTTCATGCGATCTTTAGACTCAATAGCAGTTGATATTTTCCTCTGGTACATCAATATTAATTGGAGTGTAGCTGGTATATGTGACTTCGTCACTTAATCATGGTCAGTAAATGCTTATGGCATCAGATTTGCTAACTCTGCAAATGAATTATCTTTTGAACTTCTAGTGCACATTCTTTATGAGGATCAAGATAATTTATTTCACTGATTTTCTTTTCAGCTGTTTATTTTCTTCTCCCCCTTAATTGTTGGAAAGACTGACTCACTGAAATTACAGTCTGTAAATCTAACTTTATCCCTTGTTGATGGTTCAATATATCTACTTATCAAGGGAGATTCATATCCAGCATATATTCCTAACCTCCTTTGAAGTCTCATCTTAGGTCAATGTGGTGGAGCAACATTACATCTAAAAACTTTTAGATGGGAAATATCTAGTTCCTGACAAAAACCAATTGTGATGGGGAGAACTCGAAATTATTCGTTGGCATAATGCGAGTCAATGCGGTTTCACTCAAACCAATTAACCAAATACTTTCGCAAAGATACATAGTGGGTGATCATCCCAAAAATATATCCTTGTATATGTACCAAATAACTAATATATTACAAGTTTATTGGATAGTGAAAGCTGTATTATCAACTTGCTTTATGGACAACATATTTAAGTCGTTTTTGAGAAAACTCCAAAATTTTAAGAAACTTGTAGTATCGCTGAGTAAACAAGTTTTTTAAAACTTTTGAGCTTTCTCAACAACGACCTAAAAGAAAACAGAACTGAAGATGGAGTTTTTGAAGCAGTCGATGTACCAGTAGTTGTACCAGTTGAAGTAGCTCAGAAAGTGATACAGGAGAGCAAATATGTGACTAATGACGAGGAGCAAAAGTTGTGGGCTTGGATTGGGCTTATGGATTAGACTCATAAGTGACTAAGGACGTGCTAATAGAGAATATTGAAGATTGGAGAAGTTTCCTTATCCTTAGGAGAAGGAAAAGGAAAAGTGAATATTTTTGGAGATTTGCCTTTATCTCCAAGGGATGATTTTGGCTAGTATTATTATGTATAAATAGGTGTGTTTAACCTTTGTATGAGGCTAACACAACACATAGAGAAGTCTTAGCATAGGGCGAGTGATTGTCTTGTAAGAAATCAAGGGCTAAGGGGTTTATCTATGGGGTTCTTAGATCATGTATAGATCCTTGAACGTGTAGAGATAGTTAGACAAGTCAAGGTGTGTCTTGAGCTTGGTCTAATATCGTGTTAGGTTGAACTTGTATGGTTACTTAACAAATTTTCTAGTAATATATCCTTGTAAGGAAAACCCCTGTGTCAGATTGTGTTTCAGTTCCTGTCTCAGTAGTTCTTGTGCTTTCAATTGGTATCAGAGCAGACACTTGTGTGTAATACAAACATGTGTGATCCTGCGGAGAAGATGCAAAGCTATCAAGAGTTGGGGAACTGTTCGAAGGTGATCTTGGATTCAAAAGAACAAGAAAGTGAAGATGAAGACGAGTTGAGTAACCTTGTTACTTTTGTGGCAATCACCGAGGTTGAGGAAGGAGAAGAGCTTTATGGATCTGATTCAGAGGAAGAACAAGATGATGATTTCATTGAGAGTTACAAAGAAGCACGTGAGATGCTGATCAAAGTCGGAACAAAGAACTCAGAATTGAAGAAGGAATTTTTTTGTCTTGAAGTAGTTGTTGAGTCACTGCAGTGTGAGCTCATTGCAGAAAGGAAGATCAGTCAGGAAAGCTTATCACTAATCAAGGAAAAACTGGTTCTTGCAAACAAGGCTGATAAACTGGATCATGAATTACAAGCTGAAAAGAAGGTGTCTGCACAGCTTTAGTCATAACTAGATATGCAACACAAAAATATTCATATATTTGCTGGTACAAAGCAGCTTGATAAGATTCTGAGCTACGGGAGAACAATGGATGTGAAACGAAGCCTAGGATACACTGGAAAGGAAAGGCCTGAGACTGAGAAAATCAACTTTGTTCTGCTAGATTTGTTCAACAAGCAGAACCCAATTCTGTGAGTAGTACAACACGAAGGGGTGGATGTTACTTTTGTGAAAAGTATGGCTACATCAGGGCATACTGTTACAAGTTCAGTAACCAAGAAAAATTCACATGGAACGGTTTTCGGAATCAGATATGGGTGAGGAAGTATGATCTGCTACAGACAACCATAAAGTATGATCTACATCAGGCAAGAAGTACATCAAGTGGTACTACATGATGTGGATTTCAGAAAAACACAAGAAGTGCATCAGGCCAAACATCAGAACTTGGATACGATTGCTCAAAAATCTGGCATAATTACAGAAGCAATGTGGCCTTTGTAGCAGATGAAGATGATGATACATGTCCTCGGTATTTTGACAGTGGCTGCTCACGTCATATGACAGGTACACGAAGCAACCTGCAACGTATCAAGAAAATCAAAGGAGGGAAGGTGATGTTTGGAGATAGGGGTCACGATGCCATTCATGGAAAAAGAAGAACGTGTGATGCAGATCTACCTCAGCTGATGAATGTATATATGGTTCAAGGGCTAAAAGTGAATCTTATTAGTGTAAGTCAACTATGTGATGAGGGATTAACAGTTGCTTTCACTAGTATAGATTGCAAAGCGATCAATAAAGATGGTGAAGTTGTTATTAGAGGAATCAGGTCAGGGAATGACTGCTACATGTGGGAAAAATCAGCTAGCTCAGCTAAGTTCTTCAATGCAAGGGATGATCTCAATATGTGGCATCAACGACTTGGGCATATGAATGTAAGGAATCTCACCACCCTTGTCAATCAAGAAATAGTACGAGGAGTGCCTCAGATCAAAGAAGAAGACAAGATGGTTTGTGATTCGTGCTACAAAGGAAAGCAGGTGAAAGTTCAACATAAGAAGGTACCATATGTGAAATCGAAAGCAGTGTTAGATCTGGTTCACATGGATGTAATGACAATGCGAGTTGAGAGCTTAGCCGGCAAGAGGTATGTGCTTGTTCTTGTGGATGACTATTTCAGAGTCACTTGGGTCAGATTTATTCGTGAAAAATCTGAGACAGCTTACAGCTTCAAAATATGGGCACTCCATCTGATTAACGAAAAAGGAGGTATCAAAAGGATTCGCAGTAACCATGGTGATGAATTTCAAAGTAAGTCCATGAAGATGTTTTGTGAAAATCATGGAATTAAGCATCAAATCTCAGAGCCAAGAACAGCTCTACAAAATGGAGTGGTGGAAAGGAAGAATAGAACTCTTCAGGAGATGGATCAAGCAATGATCCATGGAAACAATGTTCCTATAAAATTATGGGCTGGGGCATTAAACACAGTGTGCGATATCATCAACAGAGTCTATGTCAGGAAGGAGACGACTAAGACATCATATGAGTTGTGGCAAGGGAAGACGCCTAATCTGAGCTACTTTCATGTATTTGGATGCAAATGCTACATCTTGGATGACAAGGATCATTTCGGAAAATTCAATGGAAGGAGTAATGACGGAATGTTTATGGGCTACTCAGGCAGTAGTACAGCCTTCAGAGTGTACAACACTCAAACTGATGTTGTCATGGAATCAGTTAATTTCGTGTTTAATGACTATTTTCCCCTGAAGTGGAATGGATTTAGTACAGACAACGACTCAGAAGATAAACCAAAGACGCGTACTACTTCAGAAGATCAGTCTGGTTATGTCTTAAAACAGGAAGTACAACGAGCTCATCGGAATCATTAACTATCTGATGTAATCGGAGATGTGACTAAAGGGAGGAAAACTCGTGGAGTTCAAATTAACTTCAGAGAGATGCTTCAATTGAAATCGATATAGTCGTGCCGAGCTAAGTATGAATACTGCTTCAAGTGCATGTGTTTTTAACTTGTGTGTGCTCACAAGCAGGGGGAGATGAGAATTGTGGGGGAGTAACCAAATCAGAGATTCTGGGGGAGTCAAGGAGATCGTTGTTACTCAGGTGCTTGAGAGACACACAAAGCTAAAAAGGGGGAGATTGAAGATGCAGTTTTTGAAGCATTCGATGTACGAGTAGTTGTACCAGTTGAAGTAGCTCAGGAAGTGATACAGGAGAGCTTATATGTGACTAATGACGAGGAGCATAAGTTGTGGGTTTGGATTGAGATTATTGATTGGAATCATAAGTGAGTAAGGACATGCTAATAGAGAATATTGAGCTGGACGAGCATCTTGGAGAGGATATTGAAGATTGGAGAAGTTTCCTTATCCTTAGGAGAAGAAAAAGGAAAAGTGAATATTCTTGGAGATTTGTCTTTATCTCCAAGGGATGATTTTGGTTAGTATTGGCCACGACCTATTATGTATAAATAGGTGTGTTTAACCTTTGTATGAGGCTAACACTTCACGTAGAGAAGTATTAGCATAGGACGAGTGATTGTCTTGTAAGAAATCAAGGGTTAAGGGCTAAGGGGTTTATCTATATGGGGTTCTTGGGTCATGTATAGATCCTTGAACGTGTAGAGCTAGTTAGACAAGTCAAGGTGTGTCTTGAGCTTGGTCTAAAATCGTGTTAGGTTGAACTTGTATGGTTACTTAACAAATTTTCTAGTAATACATCTTTGTAAGGAAAACCCCTGTGTCAGATTGTGTTTCAGTTCCTGTCTCAGTAATTCTTGCGCTTTCAAGAACATCGTTGTAAACTTAGATACTTATCTTCTATGAGGTTGTAGAAACATGTATGAAACAAAGCAAGAACAAACGAATAAAAAAAACTTGCTTATTGTATCGCGAGTAAACGAGAAAAAAACATCAGCTAACAGCCTAACACAGGTTTTGCTTTTATAATTAAGGGAAAAAAACTAGAATGACACTTATAAATTGGTTAAGGACTAGAATAACACATAATAACTGGGAAGGAAAAAGTCTGTTTTTGGCCCATTTTACCCTTATTTTCGCTTGTTAGGAAAAACGTAATTACGAAACTGCCATTACGAAATTATTTCCACGTAAGCAAAAGTTTGAGTTATTTACAAAAATGCCACCGCGTTTTTCAAATTAAGTCTACACAGACTTGTTATGCAGACTTTGTTAGAGGGGGATTTAGCACTCCCCCGGTTTAACTCGGTTTGAATAGAAATCAGCCCAACAATCAACTTCAAGGCCAATCGAGACCGATCTACGTAATTAAAGGGAAATTTCCTTTAATTAATAAAGAGAAGATTTCCTTTATTTGGATAAAGGCAAATTCCGGAAAGAAAGGAGATTATCCTTATCAGCTTCAAGGAAAAAGGATAATTGCCAATACAAAGTCAAGAAGGAAAAGGAAGAGCTAAGGACTTCAAGACTTATAAATAAGGAGGCCATCGCCTCATTCTTAATCATCTCAAAATCCCATCACATCCTTTGTAACAAGAACTACGTTTTGGCTTGATCCCTATTTGAAGGGTACGTAGGCAGCCTTCAACGGCACAACTATAAATCTAATAAAAATAATTCTCCTAAACTCTAAACTGAATTCGCCGATCTACGATATGTGCGAATTCTGNATCGTATTAGGTTGAACTTGTATGGTTACTTAACAAATTTTCTAGTAATACATCTTTGTAAGGAAAACACATGTGTCATATTGTGTTTCAGTTCCTGTCTCAGTAATTCTTGCGCTTTTAAGAACATCGTTGTAAACTCAGATACTTATCTTCTATTAAAAAAAACTTGCTTATTGTATCGCGAGTAAACGAGAAAAAAACATCAGCTAACAGCCTAACACAGGTTTTGCTTTTATAATTAATCTCTAATTTTAAAGTATATTTGCGTCGCACTTAACATTGAAATTATATTGTCCTCGAGATCGCATATGAGACAAGAAACTCAAAGGAATGGGTACATACATTGCCTTTTGATATAATAGTAAAAAGAAAAAGAAAAAAAAATTACAGGAGAGAGTTTAAGAGGTACGGATTATATGATTTGGGCAAATCCTCATTGAATAATAAAACAAATTATTCAGAAAAGAGTTTGGTGAAAAAGAATGGAATCAAGCTTATTCATAGACTTTGCATTCCTCATCGGCTGGGTTTGTTTTGCAGAAATCTTCCAAAGGGTCTCCGCTTCCAGCAGCTACCTCTCCCGGCCACTTGTTGGCCACTAGGTGTGCCAAATCCACTACTCTTTGACTGTCATTTATTATATACCAAAATTTAAGTATTAACGTTTTTCAAACGCTAATTACATGTAGAAAGAGAGTTTTTGTATAAAAAAAGGTTATATTACTAGGTATATTTATGTTGTTAACAAAAAAAAGAAAATAAATGCGTATGAGTAGCAATGTGTAATCTGACCTGTAACCCCACTCGTTGTCATACCAAGCGACCACCTTGACCATATCATCACCCATGACCATTGTGAGGGAAGTGTCAATGGTGGTTGAGACATCAGAGCACCTGAAGTCACAAGAGACAAGCGGTATGTCGCAAACGGCTAAAACGCCCTTTAGCGGTCCATCGGCCGCTTTTCTAAACGCCTCGTTAACGTCCTCTGCTGTCAAACCTTTCTTCTCAACGTTCACAACAAGGTCAACCACCGAGACGTTTGGGGTCGGCACACGGAGTGCAATGCCGTTGAGTTTACCCTTCAGCTGCGGCAGGACCAATGACACGGCCTTGGCTGCACCTGTGCTTGTCGGTACTATGTTCAGCGCTGCGGCTCTGGCACGCCTTAGGTCCCTGTGTGATGCATCCAGAAGCCTCTGAAACATTGCAAACATATATGTTAATGTCATGAATGTATTAAGTCTTCAATGCTTTCGAGTACAAGTAAGAGTGTTCAATCTAGATAACCAAAGTAAATCGGACCATATCCTAGTATAGTAATATGATCGAAAACCCGTAAAAATTGTTTTTGAACACTAAAGATATATTTGATTATTAACTGTATCCAAACCAAAACTAAAACTAAATCAAACCTTCATTGATTAGATTATGCTTTAATAGCTTTTATTCAGAAACCAAAAATTCGAACCGAAATCCGGATTAATAGCTTCTATATAAAAATACTGCAGATCACTGATAATTCAAGCAATTTCTTCTGGTAAGTTTCTACTTTGCTACACTACACACACAAAGATGGAATAGTGATAAGTATGTGCAAATTATATTACTTGGTCTCCGGTGTAAGAGTGTGTCGTCGTCATTGTTCCCTTGACGATTCCTGTAATTCAGTTCATGTATGAGAGCTATAAACCATTTTTAACATGTAGTGAGCAGAGAAAAGCAGTGTACCAAATTCTTCATCCAAGACTTTCGCAAAGGGGGCCAAACAGTTGGTGGTGCAAGATGCATTGCTGCCAATAAAAGAGAGTAGCCACAACCAAAATGAATCATGAATAGTCAAATACTAATTCTTGTCTTAATGAGAGTGGTTTGTTTAAACGAACCTAATGATGTTAGCGACGTCGTGAGAATAGTCTTGCTCATTGACTCCCACAACATAGGTCGGGATATCAGCACCTTTGGCTGGTGCGGTGATGATAACTTTCGAGGCTCCAGCTTGGATATGCTTCCCTGCTCCTGGCCCATCAACAAACACTCCTGTTCCCTGATCATAACCATATACCATTTATATATCTTTTTCGTTTAATTAAGTTTCTTTGCGCGATTATGTCATCATGTCATTGGAGCTTTAGATAGAACAATCACCTCGATGACGATGTCTATGCCGAGCTCAGCCCATGGAAGCTTAAGAGGGTCTCTGTTGGAGACCACTTTGATGAGCTTTCCATCAACACTGATAGTTTCATTGTTGACAACTTTCACATCAGCCTTGAAGGTTCCAAGCATAGAGTCATACTTCAGCAAGTGGGATGCCTGCGCGATTTCATCAATGTCAAAATATATGTTCGAAAAGAGAGATCACAAAGTTTAACCGTTTAAGGACTTACGTTCTTGACACCACCACTGTCGTTAACTACGATAACTTCGAGAGGAGAGTCCTTGCGGCCGTGCCAACACCTGAGGAAGTTCCTACCAATCCTTCCAAACCCGTTAATCGCAACCTTCAGTTTGGCCACTGTCTCTCCTCTAACAGGAGTGGATGTTGTCACAGCCTAATATTTCACAAACTCATTAAATGGCACATTCATAACAACACAGTTATTGATCCAATAAATCAATCTAACAGTCACCTTGGGGGTTATTTGTGCAGCTATGGCATCAAAGAAAGATGCTTCCCCACCGTTATTGCTAACTCGCAGGCCGGAGAATTCAGCCACTTCTAGCCGCTGTGTAGAAAGTAACCAGAGAAAACAGATAAACAAACCGTAACACACACACACACACACTCACACACAGGCACATAGACTACGTTACCTTGGAGGAGCATTGAGCAGGGAAAGAGTGAATGGCACTCTTAGACTGCAGCCTCGGGTTCACTGGGATTCTGGAGACTGCGAGAGCTGAATGTGTGGCCATAGCTGCAAGTGAAACAAGAAGAAAAATGCCACTAAATTTTTGAGCATTGGCATATATACATGCACCCTCACATCTTTGATTTTGATCAAAAGCAACCTATGGTTCAAAGTGAAGCAAATGAATATGTGGTTATTATGTAGGTAAGATACTATTAAGGATAAGATGGTGTGAGCCATTGATTAATAGTTATCACAGGTCTTTGTAAGAAAAAATTCCATGACATATTTCCCTCTTGAGGAACTTGGCTCAGAATCTGGCAATTAAATTGTATCGTTAAACTCTGGATTTGGCATAGTTATGATATATTTCAAAAAGGTTTTAATAAAAACAGGGCAAAAAGCAATGGTCTGAAGATAGACGATAGTTGTACAACATTACACAGAAACAGCAAACAATTATTGGGATCATAATAAGTAATCACCCGTGATTTTCAAATCGTAAAACAGATCATGAGTATTCAGGCTGTAGACTCGACTTCATCGGTGCTTAGAGCTGCACCATTCGGGGTATCTTCTGATTTGAGTTGAGAGGATACATCGTCGATAGCAGAGTTGAGCTGCGCAATTTTCTCGGCCAGTACCTTTCGGGTTTTCTGCGTTAACAATACTGTTAATAAGTAAATCAACAAAACAAAAGAAAATGCAAAAGAGATAAAATATGACTCATTCATGTGATTACTACAACTCACCTCCAAAGCTTTTTCCTCATCATATATGAATTTAGGCAATTTTCTCATGAGATCCTTTTTGTCTGCTCCAGCTATAGCCTTGCTGATCTGATATAATTCACAATAGTAACGTTACGCATTGATGAATCATAGTCAAGGAGAGTAGTGAGAGTTATATTAATGAAACCAAGCTCTAAGAGTGATCAACTAAAACCACGTGAAACAGAATACCAACCTGTGGTGCATATACACATCCGAGGGCACCAACTATGAGTCCACCCAAAATAAACCCTCCGACAAATAGGCCTGTGCTGCCTGAACTGTCATCATCTCTGCAAGATTTGATGCTATTAGACATTGCAGATTGTCTGTGTAAACATAAGTTGCTAATCGAAGCATAAAGTATATTAAATGATATTCCGGGGGTACAAATGTATATAGTGAAACCATCTGCACTCTCAATTGTTTTGTTCAGAAAACATTAAGGAGGAACAAGAGCCGCAGACTAACTATGGACATCTCAAACAATACTAAAGATTGGGATAACTTTTATAGATAATCTTTCACCAAAGCCCAAAAATAAAACAAACAAGAAGAGAATCAACTCTTACCTGTATGCTGATTGAATGGTTAAGATCCTTTTGCTTCTAAGAGCAGAGAAATGCAGTTTGTTGGAGCGATTTAGTCCAAAAGAAACACTGACACAATGGGCACTTGGCTTCAGAGAAAAGCCTAGCATGAAAATTTAATGAGAACGAATAAAGATCAGTGAATCGGGACAATGATAACTATGTAAACTATGCCAACGAGCAAGACAAGTGGAGGCTGAAGAAAGTGATACAGAAACAAAAGTTCCCACATTTTTAAACTTTTCCATAAACGCTCATCTCAGCCAAAACCTCTTCAAATTCTATATTTGTATCATTTCCAGACGATTTTTGTACAATGATACTGAAAATCACCGCAAGCAAAAGATGAAACGCAACATTGCACAATCGACAAGACATATCCTGCAAGCCAATTTGAGGATTGATTTTGGAAATCACAGTAGAAAAAGCAATCTGGATCCTCCAATACAACTTTTAAAGGATCCTCCAATACAATCAAGTTCGGAAAAATTGGGTTCTAGAGATATGTATGATATTCGATATAATAGAACTAAGTTAGAATCGTAACATAACCAAATCGCACCAGCTTAAAAAGGATATGAGAATGAAGACAGAGAGCCTATCGCACGAAGATTTACTACAAGAAATCGAGTGAGGAGGCTTACCAGAAGAAGGATGGAGTTGTTGAGCATTCTTGGGAAGAGAGAGAGAGGTCGAAAGAGTCGCCATCGATGGAAGAAGAGAGAAACTGAGATCCTGAGAGCAGTTGGGGAGCTTTGAGGACGTTCGATGATATCTAAGTTTTTTTTATTCAGTGCTAATAATAAACTAAAATCAAATAACCAAAAATACAATATACAAAAGAAAAAATTACACAAAATAACCCACTTCTTTTTTAAATAGATAGAAATAGAAGAGTATTATCCATATCCCAGGTTCTAAAAAGCGGCCGCCTAGTTGCCTAGGCGCTAGGCGGCACCTCACCGCCGCGATTAGTGTTTAGGCGGTGAATTAGGCGGTCAATGATTTTTTTTTAAATGTCAACGATTTTTTTCTAAAAGTCAACGATTTTTTCGAAAAAATCGTTGACTTTGACTTTTTTTTTTTTTTTTTTTTTNGTCTGTTACAAAGTTTTGGAAATACATCTAGAATTACAACACACATGATAATTTGATCATTGAAGAAGATGATGAAGATTTTTCTCTCCTTGATACTTTTTTTGTCTCTCAATATCAAGACAAATCTATTTTTTGCATCATATGTTTGTACTTCTTTTTTGTTTTTGGAATTTAGATGTGAATTTGAACTTAAATTCCTAATGTTTTGTTACTTTGATAATCAAAAAAACTTATTTCATAATTGTTTTGATTCATATATTCATAACTTATAACTTATATACATATAAACTTTAAAATTAAAAAAAAAATGTTCAAAATTAATCGCTGATTAATCGGTGATTAATCACCGCTTTTCGGTCTAGGCGCAAATCGGTGCCCGACCGACCGCTTAACGCCTAGCGCCTTTTCGAACCTTGTCCATATCTAACAATTTATAATATGAAAATTAGGTAAGTAATACTCCCTCTGTTTTATAAAAAGTGTCACTTTGACACTTTTTACACAGATTAAGAAATTTTGAAATTATACTAAAACTTTCCACAATGGTTTCAACAATCAACATTTTCCACATCATCTTTCTCTCTTCCACCTAATAATTCAACACCCACTAAAATTTTATACTCTACAATGATTTGTTTAATAAGATTCAACAACCTACCCCATCATTTTTATTTCATTATTTATATTTTATGTTTTTGTTTCTCTGATTACATAATAATAACAATTACCGATTGAAATTAAATTATAATAATTAAGAGTTAAATAATTTTTTTAAATAATTTTTTTTTTCTTTCTTAATTTAAATTCTTATTAAAAAAAATACATTTCATAACGACGAGAAATATAGAGAGTCATTATTAAAACAGATAAAATTACGAAAAACTTAAAATGCAGTACAATACATTAATAAGCACACAGCACAACTAATAAAACACACATAACTTAATTAGTACAATAGAATCAACTCACAAACTTAAAATGCAGTACAATACATTAATAAGCACACACCACAACTAATAAAACACACATAACTTAATTAGTACAATAGACTCAACTCACAAACTTAAAATGCAGTAAAATACATTAATAAGCACACAACACAACTAATAAAACACACATAACTTAATTAGTACAATAGACTCAACTCACAAACTTAAAATTCTCTTTGATCACGTAACATTCCGAATCTTGCCCATATATGTTTGACTAGATCTGCTTGCAATTTGTGATGTACACTTGAATCACGCAACTCGGATCTAGCACGCACATGATTTGCAAATGCAGTTAGCACCTCGGTCGAGAATGGTTGAGGTGTACTAGACCCACTTGCCTCAGATTGATCATAATCGGTCCATTGTTGAGTATATGTATTTCGTTCATCCTCAACAATCATATTATGCAATATGATACATGACCTCATGATGATAGCAAGATCGGCTATGTCCCACATGCGAGCTGGTTCGCGAATGATTTTAAATCGAGCCTGCAAGACTCTAAATGCACGTTCGATGTCCTTCCGACATCCCTCCTGAACTTTTGCAAATAACTTGTCTGGTTCACTTTGAGGAAGCCTAATCGATTTGACGAAAGTAGGATAAGAAGGATAGATACCGTCAGCTAGATAGTACACTACAAGAAATGTGGGTATTAATAGCGGCTGTTAAATGTTATGATTCAACTACCATAGCGTTTCCTAAAACGCTCTGACAGCGCCCGTCATTGTAGGTCGGGCACTTTAGATAGCGGACTTGACGTACGCTATAGTTAATTAAAGAACGATAGCGTTCTTTTCTCTGCAATTGTTAATATTTATAATAACGTTTTATAATTGTTATTAAAACTCATTAATAATATAATAGCGTTTGGTATTTTCTTTTCTATAGCATTGGATTTGTATTATAATTGGGTTGTACCTATAACAGTTTGTTTTACATAGATAGCACATTATTTGTGTTATTAATTTATTTTATAATTATCCGAGAATTAATAAATGGAATTTCTTTTTTTAAATTGTAATATATTATTGAAATATTTGTAATAATAATAATAAAAACAATTAATTCATAATATAAAACCATAAAAACAATTAATCCATGTTTACAAAACCATAAACCATCAACCTATCAAACATTAGTTAGACTCTATCAATCTACCACTAATAACCCTTCACAATCATTCCTAACATAAACATTATCATCATCAGAAGCTTGACCATCCAGATCATCGACTTCTTGGACAGGAAAATGTACACCACCTAAATCCTCCTCTGTTTCCAACTCATGATAGCCTTTATATATTACGTTCTCACCTGAAAAAAAAAGTAATATAAAGCTTGCAAACGCATTTGAAAGCTGGTTTAACATGACTAAATCACAAATCAATAATCGTAGAAAGGATGCAATGAGTTACTTCAATTTCAATGGTGAGAACGTAATCAAGAGGGAGAAGCGAACAGAAATTACCTTGGATCAACGCTACGACGATCCTTGTTGTCAAGTTTTATTGGGGATCCATAAACATTACTCGAATATCCTGAAAGCATCAAACACAAATCAATAATCCGGAAATTAAAACAATACTCTTCAGCAGCAATCAACTCAGTTCCAACATGTAAAAAGCCTAAACCCCGAAATCATTTGAAGTTACCAATTTTCTGAGAATTGCCATACAGACTCGGCAGCACATAAACTATACGCCTTGCAGGATTTCTACACAAAATCAAACAAAGAAAAAAGAAGAGAAATTTAATGTGATATAATAAATTTTAGCGAATTCAATTGAAGCGGAAACATAAACATATGATATGTAGATCGTGTGAGAGTGTGATTGCGATTAGAAAGGTATTACCTTTGATTGTGAGATAGATACAGAGTGGGTTTAAGGTTTCTAGTTCGAGAAGAGAACGAAAGGTATTACCTTTGATTTGCGAAACCTAATCCCAAATCTCTTGACGAATCCGCGACGGCGGAGGAGTCATGGCTGCTCCAACGAGCTGTTATACGCGAGTTTAGATCTTCGCCGTCACTGTTCTTTCTCCACCGCTCCTTCTTGTTCGTCATCCTCAATGTCTTCCGGTGAACTCCCACTTGTCTATTTTGACCTCATCATGCCCTCGTCCGAAAGAGAAGTGACATGAGAAAGAGGAGACGAGGAAGACAAGGTATTGGAATTGGAAGAGTAATCTAACGGAGATAAAGAAAAGCAGAGGCAATGAATGAATGAGATTT
>PKML01041103.1:109743-120129 GCA_002933935.1 Eutrema yunnanense
TTTGGTGGCTTGTATGGCGATTCCTGTGTTTAGGTCTCGTGAGTATCGACCGATACCATGTGAGTATCGATCGATACCAGTCCCTTGGCGGTGGACTTGAGTTGTGGTTGTATCGATCGATACCAGGTGTTGGTTTTAGTATCGATCGATACCAGTCCCTTGTCGGGAGTTGTGTGTTGTTTGGGCATCGATCGACACTATGGGAGTATCGATCGATACCAGTTGNGCATGATGAATTCTTTGGGAGAAACCGTAGAAATACGGTTTCTGGAATACTAGAGCCAAATTTGGTGAGTTAGTTCGATCAATGATTATCACTATTCCTGTCTTTTATATTCAAAGTTATGAGTTCGAAGCAACTACCGCACAATTTTAAAAAGTATTTTGTTATACAATAGGTCGGCAAGTTTGTGATGATAGTTACCGTTCGAGTCATTGAAAATTTGGGAAAGTGGTGTTACTACTCTTGCAAGTTTTGTAACACGAAGGTTGAACCATATGGTGATGATTCATATGATGAGAAAAATCAGAAGACGATCTATAGTTGTAAGACTTATGGTGACATCGAAAAAGTTTTTACAAGGGTGTGAAATAATCTTTCATCGTGTGTTTTTTATCCGGATTTTTAGCACTAATGGTTACTATTTCGAAATATAATTGCATGTAGGTACTATGTCTTAAATCGTGGAGTGTCTGATGATTCAGAAGGAGAAACTAAATTTCTTTTTTAAAGAATCCGGAGAGAAGTTGTTGAATAAGTCAGCCGAAGCATTAGCCGAAGAAATCGATATGGTAATCTTTTAGCATATAAAATATGTAATTATGATTTTACGACAACAAATACTATATTATATGTAGTTGTCCATAATTTGCTAATGTTATTAATCATGTAATAAAAAACCGGTATAACTATACCACCAACATTGACCGGTGTCATTGGGAAAAAATATCTCTTCAAAATCCAAGTTCCTGTCGATGATAAAAAGGATAATACCAGAGCATATGTTATCAAACTTGTTTGGGATGATATTGAAGAGATTGAAAGATTTGAATCACAAGCTAATGATTCACATGTACTCATTATGAGATTATCTAACAACATACCAATGTTATTTAGAAAATATATAATCACGACGGCTATTAATTTGACGATTTTATAGGAAACCCCACTTTTACTTACAAGTGCTAAAGAGGGTTCTTACACTACACCCGAAGATTCATTGACACCTCTTTCTGTGACGAAAGGGAATAATACAAAAACGGTTGATCCTTAAGATAGAAGATCGGTTATAAAGAAGCTTAAAGTCGAAAAAAACTGATGGAGTTGATGGATGGGTTGCAAGTGGTTTGGTTGATGCTATCTTTTTACTGTTTTATTTTATGACTATGGTTTTATTTTTTCAGAAGTCGTAACTCTGTATTATTTATTGGATTGTTTTATGACTATGGAGTATGTGTTAATCACACATGGGTTTGAACAAACACCTACACTAATTTTGGACATAACCGTGTTAAGATTTTGTTCATGGGTTAAACAACTCTGTATTTTTTATGGGGCTGTATTATCTAAACTGCTAACTTTATGCATGTTTTTTAGCGCATTAAATATATTTTCAACATGAGAAATAACAAAAAGATGCCTCTTCCTAAAAAAAGGTTCCACTCTTAAAACTACCAAAATATACAATTCATCAATCCCTTTTTGTTAAAAAGCAAAAAACAATGTTCTTATTTCGTCTCTACGATTAGGAGGTACCGGGGAGCCATTCGATGTAAAGTATTTCAGAAGTGGAAGTCAAGTAGAAATGTATTTTTCACTCTTGCGAATTGGATTCACGTCAAAAAGATCAGTGCTTTGACAAACATATCTTTTGATGTTTTTGTCCCATTTGAAAAAATCTGTTCCGCAAGTATTTCCCCATGGAAAAGCTTTGGTATATTTTCACCCTGATTTGTCAATAATTAATAATTACGGTTATTCATAACATGTGTGGTCGTGAGGAATAAGTTGTTGAACTATGTTATATTTCCGGTGGATAATTTGAGACCTTCGTTTCTTGATTTTTTGTTTGGTTCGGTAATGTGTACCAATGAATCCTAATTAGTGTTGCATTCTATATTAAATCCAACATTTATCTTTATTTTGATTCAAAAGTTTTAATTGGTCATGCATTACATTTTTATTGCAATTTTGTTGAAGTATAATTTTTCAGCAAAAACAATATACTTATTTATTAAGTTTACTTAGTTAAGGATGGGGATTGAAAACAAGGTATTTTCATTATTATGGTTAAATTTATTAATTAAAATTTAAAGATGGGGATTTAAACCATAATCGAAAGTAATGTCAGTAAATTCTAAGGTTTACTAATTTAAGATAAAGAGAATATATTATTTTATGGAAGGTTGCCTATATTAAATATCAAAAAATATTCTTTTTAAAATTAATATATTCATACATCGGATAAAATCTGAACTGTTTCCGAAATACTCCTTTATATAAAAGGGATTCATTTGGAGGCTCCTTAGAGCATCCACATCAGCAAAATATTGGAGAAAAAATGTCACATCATGATATCACACCCCCGAAACATAAACGATTACTTTTTAAATAAATCAAAATGTTTCATATTCCTTCTCATTAAATTATGTATTAACATTGGTATCATGATATGTAACGCAAGCGTTTTAAAGAACTTGATCGTTCATTCTTCCTCTTCAAACGTTTTTTAAGAGCTATAAAAGAGGCAATCACTGAAAGCACATCCACATTGATAATTCATACGTACGCAAAACACCTAAATAATATTCACATAAAGAAGATTATAATTCCGGTGGAGATTCAAGACTTCTAACTGCGTCGGCCACCACAAATCCAATTCCAAAGCTGAAGACACGAAATATCTGGCTGGATGAAGTTGAAGATGATGATGGAAGCATCGAAGGGAAGAACCTAGAGAGAGATTAAGAATATAAGAGATGAAACGGGGAAAAGACAAGGAAAAAGCCATAATGGAATCGTTCTTAACGTAATTTGCCAGCTTCCTTCGTCTAAAAAGCTTCGACTCCCTCAAATTTAATGTGGGTTGAGTTCCTACTTCCTAGACGTGACCAACCCGAGCCATAACTAGAGTGGTCGTCATAGCTAAGATCTCTCTGCTCATCGCTTGATAAGTCTACAAAACTTTTAATAACCTCTTGGATTAGTCTCAGATGCATTATTATTGATTATTTATTTTTGCTAAAGGGTTGTCAGATGCATTATTTTCATACCTAATAATTCTTATCGTGCAAAATTCAGGTTGGAACAAAGGTTATTATTGCTTTCGGAAGACTAACACGAGAACGAGCCATGAAAGTGTTAGGAGTATTGACAAATGTGTTAAGAGCCTACTCATTAATCATGATTTATGTATAGCTTACATCGTCCATGATTTTAGCAATGACCGATGCATATACCTTATGAAAAATGACAACTATGCTTTGATTTCAGTTACAATTTGGTTGTGTTTAATGGGTGTTAANTCCATCTTCTAGGTTTTCATTTGTAATCTCATATATATATTATTTATTTCTAGCTATATTTACTGTTTTCACATGTGACACTTCGAAAACTTTTACTTTATTTTAAAATCTTAAAAATTCTAAATTATCCAGTCAAAATTTAACACTTTTAATATTATTACAATTCTAGTCTCTCTCTCTCACACTCTTTTTTTTCTTATGTTATGATTTTTGTTCTCCCCTTCTTCTTTTTCGCTTGTTTCCTTTCTTGCAACAGTGTAAGCACCACATCTTCCATTTAATTATGTTTTACCCATTTTCCCCCTATTTTTCTTCTTTTTCTTTTCCAACAACAAAATACTATAGTATTTACATGAAATCCATAAAATAGAATGTCAATTTATTGTATTTACCAAAAATATTTTGCAACTTAACAAAATGATCTAAAATATAGTGGAATTAATAAAATATATGGTAAATAGCATAGTATTATGATATATTCTATGTAAATAGTATAGTACACTATTCTATTCTATTCGTATGTTAGTGTTGATGGTTTTCATATCAACTCTATCTATCATTAATAAAATCGAGCTTATGATATGCATGAGATGATAATTAACTTTTAATGTTGGTGTTGATGTTTTTCAAATGAGATCTATAATTAGATATGAAGGAATATTAATAAAAACATTGAAAATATGTAATTAAATAATTTTTGAAATATAATAGTACTTTAATTATGTTTTACTGTGCATGGAATTTTTCGTAACCGTTAAAAAAAATCTACCGATTATTTTAAAGTCAAATACTTTACAACATATATTGTGATTATACATTAGAACCGTTCAAAATCTCAACTCAACTATTGTCATCCGTCTCTTGCTTATACTCGGTTTTCTACTCAAACTCAATCTTATCGATTTTTTTCATTTGTAATTTCATGTCTAAATCGTTTATTTTTCGCTATCTTTACTGTTTTCTGTGTGAATATTTGAAAACTTTTATTTATTTTAACTGAATTATGATTATACATTAGAACCGTTCAAATCTCAACTCAACTATTGTCATCTGTTTCTTGCTTATACTCGGTTTTATACTCAAACTCTATTTTATCAGTTTTTCTCATTTGTAATATTATTTGCTAAATCGTTCATTTTTTGCTACCTTTACTGTTTTTATGTGTGATACTTTAAAAACTTTTACTTTATTTTAACTGTATTTTGATTATACATTAAAACTGTTCAAAAATTCAACTCAACTATTGTCATATGTCTTTTTTTTATACTCGGTTTTTTACTCAAACTCAATTTTATCAGTTTTTTCATTTATAATTACATGTCTAAAGCGGGATCAATTTTGTTATCTTTACTATTTTTTTGTGTGAGACTTTGAAAACTTTTACTTTATTTTAATTGTATTGTGATTATACATTAAAACCATTCAAAATCTCAACTCAACTATTGTCATCCGTCTCTTTCTTATACTAGGTTTTCTACTCAAACTCAATCTTATTGGTTTTTTTATTTGTAATTTCATGTCTAAATCGTTCATTTTTTTTGTTTTTCTGTGTGAACATTTGAAATTTTTTATTTTATTTTAACTGTATTATGATTATACATTAGAACCGTTCAAATCTCAACTCAACTATTGTCATCCATCTCTTGCTTATACTCGGTTTTTTACTCAAACTCAATTTGATCAGTTTTTTCATTTGTAATTTCATGTCTAAATCGTTCATTTTTTGCTATATTTACTGTTTTTCTGTGTGAAACTTTGAAAATTTTTACTTTATTTTAACTGTATTGTGATTATACATTAGAACCGTTCAAAATTTCAACTCAACAATTGTCATCCGTCTCTTGCTTATACTCGGTTTTCTACTCAAACTCAATTTTATCAGTTTTTTCATTTGTAATTTCATGTATAAATCATTCATTTTTTGCTACTGTTTTTCTGCGTGAGACTTTGAAATTTTTTACTTTATTTTAACTGTATTGTGATTATACATTAAAACCGTTCAAAATATCAACTCAACTATTGTCATCCGTCTCTTCTTATACTCGGTTTTCTACTTAAACTCAATCTTATCGGTTTTTATATTTGTAATTTATGTCTAAATCGTTCCTTTTTCTGTTTTTCTGTGTGAATATTAGAAAACTTTTATTTTATTTTAACTGTATTGTGATTATACATTAGAACCGTCCAAATCTCAAATCAACTATTGTCATCCGTCTTTCTCTTATACTCGGTTTTCTACTCAAACTTAATTTTATCAGTTTTTTCATTTGTAATTTCATGTCTAAATCGTTCTTTTTTGCTATCTTTACTGTTTTTCTGTGTGAGACTTCGAAAACTTTTATTTTATTTTAACTGTATTGTGATTATACATTAGAACCGTTCAAAATCTTAACTCAAATATTATCATCTGTCTCTTGCTTATACTCGGTTTTCTACTCAAACTCAATTTTATTAGTTTTTTTCATTTGTAATTTTATGTATAAATGGTTCATTTTTTGCTATCTATACTGTTTTTCTGTGTGAAACTTCGAAAACTTTTACTTTATTTTAAATTTATTGTGATTAAACATTAGAACCGTTCAAAATCTCTACTCAACTATTGTCATCCGTGTCTTGCTTATACTCGGTTTTCTTTTCAAACTCAATCTTATCGGTTTTTCATTTGTAATTTCATGTCTAAATTATTCATTTTTCTGTTTTCTGTGTGCATATTTGAAAACTTTGATGCATATTTAATTATACACTTATGTTATGAAACATAAGTAAGCATGATATAAATAAATAACTCTATTGGTGATTGGTGAAGAATCTGAGCTGCTCTGCGACGTTACATCGCTCCTGACATTTGAAAGAGTAGCATGGCTGAAAGACGTTATGATGTTCAACATAAGTATGTGTCATTTCTTCTTTGAAAGATACTCTCGATTCATTAAACAACTTTTCCTACTTCAATGTATTTTTTCTCCTTTATATTTCTATATCTCAAAACTTATATATTTTTTTTTTCTTGAGAAAAAACTAATATAATTGTGTTACGGTTTATGGTTAAAGCATCGAAGGTGGCTATCATGTCAATTCTATGTCTAAACTCTATTATCTTACATAAGATCCTCTTTTCCTTAAAAGTGCTATCATGTTATTACTTTTGCGAAACTGATTCCATTTCGATCCCTATAATATGCAAGTAAGAAAGATTACTAAAATAATATGCAAATAATTGTTCTTCATTTTTCATTATCTATATAATATGCAAATGATAATTCTTCATCTTTCCTTTAAACATTATCTTTATGTCCATGCATAAGATAATTTGACAATTTATAATTAGAAATCGTTTGTTTGTTTTTGCAAATAAGCTTTTAGGAAGGTGTGTGTGTGTTAACTGTTAAGCTTACGGGAAGATGATTGTTATGTTGTTAATATATATCTCATCAGTCTTCTACCGATAGCATCAAATGAATATAATAATTGACCTTCTATACTGCTTCTCAAACTGGAAGCAGGTGTTTCTATTTAATAAAAAGTGCATCGTCTAATTTAAACACCCACGAAACACGAAATAAAAGAGATTATTACAAAACCACAACTAAACCAATGCAAAAGACACCTTAGTAGTCAATAATATTTTTTTTAAACAAAAAATTAAGTAGAAACAACACAACGTATGTAGGAGTAGATCACTCCGTAGGTTCTTCATCCTCAGTATTCTTCTCCTTAGTCTAGTATGAAGTTCATTCATTTTCTTTCAGGTTTCCAAGTTTACCAAGAACGTCAATGATCTACTGTCTAATTCAGAATTTTCTCCAACAAAGGCCACTCATATGCAATTAGTTTGTAAGTCTACAATTAGATTTAAAAAATAAAATTATAAGTTATTGTTCATCAGAAAATTTATCTTGTTCATCATTTAAATCTAGAATGTAAAATAATAATTAAAAACTTTTATCCAAGAATTAAATCAGATGAATACAAATTGATAACTTTGATTGAGAGAGTACCAAATAATTTTTTTTTAACACAAAGCGACTTTTCTAAAAGAGTGTCTTCAGTTAGTATATGGAAAGATAAAAAATGATACTTTATTCATTAGTGTGTCATAAACATGTTTAAATATAAAAAAAAACTGACAATTAAGACAAAAGACATACTAAAACAGCAAGAGTATGAGAGACGACCAACCACATCCTTTGATATAACAAAACAAAAACCTTAAAAAGACCTAAACGATGATTATTAGAGTCCAAGGAGGAATGACCAAACATCTGATCTTATGCTTAGATCCTTCCCTAGAAACATCAGAACTTCAAACGACTTATTGTTATCTTTTTGTAATGGCAACTTTTTTGGTGATCATATGGTGGTTGAGCTCGAGCTACTCCTTGCAAATTCTGGTGGAAATAAATCTAAAAGGTACTTGTAGAAATAGCACTACTGACAATCGACATCATTGACTATTGCATTCTTAGTTCCAGCACGAACCATCCACAACTTAGGTGTTATACCTTTAAAAAAATTAAAAGAGACATAATTAAGTGAAACATTGTCTAGCCCATGCGATTCTTCAAGGCTGTTATAACTCTGGTTCATATATAAAACAATGAATTTACTTAAGTAATGATAACTGATAAGAGTTACTTACCGATTGTGGTTGCTGAGGTTGAAGAGAAAATAATTGGTATGTCCCTCAATACCATTCACCACTGATGCTTCTTGTCTTTTTGTCGAGCTGGCACATCAATTAGGAGATAACTTTTTTTTATCATACATGAAATTAAGATTAGAAACTTGATTTTATACCATATCTATTTGAAACAAAGTTAATGATGTGATACTGAGCAGTATCAAGAAGAAGCCACCGGAACCAAAGCTTGTATCCGAGGGAAAGCAGCTCGTAGCCGAGGGGAAGCAGCTCGTAGCTGAGGGAAACGTGTGTGCGACGAAGAGAGCTAAAGCTAAGCTGTTGGAAAAAGATGTGATTAAAATCTTTCTGATTTTTAATCAAGCCCAAGATGATTACACAAATGGGTATGTGACCCATTTGCACTCTTTTTCCCTTACCTTTGGTTTTATCCTAATGGGTTTTCCAAGGAAGGTTTTTAATGAGGCAAGTGGGTTCACATTTCATCAAGCCCATCTTGTTGTGATCATGCCTTGGCCCAGCAACAACAATTTCGTGGGTGACATGAAGGAAGCAAGGCCCATATATTTCTATTTTCGTTTTTGTAACAAGGCCCATTTGTTTTAGGGTTTTTCCTTGTTGTTTTCTATTTAAACTCTTTGTTTCCTTTGTAGCAACTCATCCTGGAATGGATCATCAAACATTTATCAAATAAACTTTCTCTTATCAAAATCCAGCCACGAAAATCCCTTATCTCTTGAGAGTGAATCGCTGCTTGCAGCATCTTCTTCACGTCTCTCTATCTCTTCGTTTATGAGCGGTTCGTTGCTGTGCAACATCTTCACCGTCTCTCTCTCTCAAAACCAGAAGTCTCTTCCGCAACTTCTGTCTCTATCCAAGTCGAAATCCAGCTTCTTTGTGCCGATCTTAGGAGGTTCTCATTAAGTGGTATCAGAGCCAACCACATCGAAGCTTTGGTAATCTCGTTCTATCTCTTTATCTATGCGAATCTGTTCTTTTTTTTTCATTGTGTTTTTGTGTCTGTTCATCTTCCTTGGTGTCGAACCTATACTGCATATTTTATTTTGTGATTTTCGTGCATCTAGTTAGTTGTTTAGGGTGTTGTCGAGTTGATCTATTGAAGAAAAAATCAAAAAAAATTTTTTTTTAGGTTTCTAAGTGTTTGCTGCGTCGATCTGTTCTTGTTAGTGGGTCTCTTCATTTTCTGGGTTGTGTGTGACGTGATTTGCTGTGTTTATGTCCTTATCAGTGTGTTCTAGATCAAGTGTGTCTCAGTTTGTTTAGTTGTGTTTCTAGTTTCTGTTCGAAGTTTTTTTATTTTAGTTTGTTTTAGATCGAGTCTCTTATTTCTGTTTGTCTTGTTTGTGTCTTGTTTGTGTGTTATTTTCGTGGGACTAGTTACTGGTTTGTTGCTGTGTTATTTGCAGGTACAAGATGGCTAATATTGGAGGAAACAGCAGCAACAACATCGACAAAGCGTTTATGGAATCAATGATGGATCGCCTAGATCGTATGATGAAACAACAAANAGGCAACTTGAGGCTGAGCTAGCTGAGAAAGCTCATGTGATGTGTAAAAGATTAAAGGCCAGGAACCAACGGTTTGAAGCAAAAATTCAACAGCAGGCACGTGCAAAGGAAGAACAGAAGTGCGAACCATGGAGAAGCAAGCCGAGAGAACACATGAATGACAAGTTGAAGCAACCAAGGGGTTACGTTTCCACACTGTTCTCTCATCCAAAACAGAAGAAAGATGTGCTAAAAACAGTGGAGAAACAGAACGTTATCAGCCAAGACGTGTTGTGCAAACCAAAAGAAAAATCAGAACCGCACAACAACTCTAAAACGAGCAACAAGGAGCAAGGTAAGTGTCTAAACTCTGTGTCACTTTATAAAACTGATATGTTTGCTCATGATGCAGGAAAAATGAGTTTGAACTCTACTCATTCTGGAATTAAGGAGCATAACATGTGTGATGAGCTGAAACAGAATCCAAAAAGCCCTACGGTTCGAAATAAAAATGTGCTTAGCAAAGAAATTTTGACTACTCACTCTATCTCTGTTGTGAAGGCGGATACAGGAGATGATACAAAGGAGCAAGCACCCATCCGTGAAGAAAATCAGCTTAAAACATGTCAAAAAAATTCAACCGATCGATCCTTTCTCCCCGAGTGCAAAATGGTGAATTACTTGCAAAGGCTGAGGGACGAGCAAAAACTTCGA
>PKML01041103.1:120500-130811 GCA_002933935.1 Eutrema yunnanense
TCTCTTATCAAAATCCAGCCACGAAAATCCCTTATCTCTTGAGAGTGAATCGCTGCTTGCAGCATCTTCTTCACGTCTCTCTATCTCTTCGTTTATGAGCGGTTCGTTGCTGTGCAACATCTTCACCGTCTCTCTCTCTCAAAACCAGAAGTCTCTTCCGCAACTTCTGTCTCTATCCAAGTCGAAATCCAGCTTCTTTGTGCCGATCTTAGGAGGTTCTCATTAGTTAATAAAATACAAAGTGACAAAATTTGAAAACAAAATGTGAATAAAACATGCGCCGAGGAAAACGCAATACTTAAATATATAAAATAGAAAGAAACCTACTTGACATAATGGTTTTAAAAAAATGAATAAAATTTCATGTTTGCTACTTTAGAAACTATTATTAATCATGAAAGCAAGAACAATTACCAATGTTCCTCTGGTTAAACATCAGTGTCTATGAACTCAATGGCAATATAAACATCAATGAAACGTCTTCGCAGTGGTGGAGGAACCACATCTCATATAGCTAAAATCTGTTGAAATACCAAAAAAAAAAACACACAATCATGATTTGTTCATTCATCAAGCATCGAATTGTTCATATAATTTAAAATTATAGTTCCACAAATCGAACGAATATACTAACTTTTTCATGATCCAGATGACCAAGAAGCTTGATCTCGTGAAATGTACGCTTCACATCCATGTGATGATCAAATGCATTATCTATCTTCTACATCACCACCAGTTCATTCGTCTCCCAATCCAACAAAGAGCTTCACAAAATCCACCAGGAAAAGATGCAAAATTCAAAACTCCGACCTCTTGAAATAAGATAAATAAATTTAAACAAAAAAGATAAAGATGCAAAAATCAAAACCTTGATACTTTTTGCCTTAAGACTCATTGAGCATCAAATGCTTGGATCAAAAATTCCTTTGCAAAGCAACAAAATACATTTAAAGATCAAAATACTACTTATCAAAATAATACATTTTATTTCAACCAGCAAACCTGAATTAAAGAGGTGAAGTGCAATGACATCTTCGGCAAAGCAACAAAATAATACATTTTATCGTAGCTTTTCTTGACTGAGAATTTCACAGAAAATTAGCAAATCTCTAAACATTTTTCAATGGTAGATTTTCTTGACTCTTTCTATATTCAAAACAAAACAATTGATCATATAACGAAAAAAACTCATCAATCAAACTATTTCTCTTACCAACAACAACGATAATGGTGAAGACATCTCCAATCCTTTTCGGTTGGTGCACTACTTTCTAATGTGACTTGAATCTCGTCAAAGTTGCTTCCTCAACCAAGAACTGAAAAATAACAACCATGAAAAAAAAATCAAGTCTCATGAGTATCAAAGAAACTATAAAAAAACAATTTTTCGGACATGAGCGCTATTTCTCTTTGCCTAACTAATTCAGATTCAGGATAAAAAAATTACACTACCTTTCAATTACTATTTTACATAGACGGAACCATCAAATCAAATTAAAAAATAGATAATTTCTCCTTTTTGAACAATTCAAGATAACCAAACCGATCCCCGATCTATACTCTTGAACAGAGATAGATGTAAAAGATACTTACATCTTTATCGCGAGCTCCTAGATTGACATGAAACCCGGGATGGAATTGAGCTATGGCACCATTCGTATTCTGCAAAATATTAAATGAGTTAAACAATCTTGCCACTGATCAAACGAATCAAACCATATCCGTCAATGTGATTCGAGCAAAAAAACCTGGAAAGAAGATCGGAAGTGTTGGTAAGAGCAACCAGCAAGACGGCGAAGTGTTGAATCTAATGATTTTTGCTATAAAATTGGTAAGAGCAACCAGCAAGACGATGGAGCGTTGAATCTAATGGGGAAAAACATAAATGCATTAGATATACTCACAAAAATAAAATAAGTCATTGACTAAAACAACGATTTTGAAGTTGGAGATAAAAAGTTTGCTTGATTCTGAAACGTTTATTGTTGTAACGAAAATGGAATATCTATTGGGGTTTAAGGAATTAGTTAGTCCCGAAAATATTTGATAATTGATATTGTCAACTAAATATAGTACATTTCCACATTCGAAAAATTCATTTTCCTCCACTATTGTTTATTCAAATTTCGAGATATCATCTCCATATTCAAATTCTTGCAAAAATAAATACATGTTATTATTTAAAACTTCAAATTGATGCAAAATAAATACATGTTATTATTATTATTTAAAAATTATAATTCTAGAATAGATAAATAGTTATTTTGAATAAATTTAATCGAAAGTATATAAATAACTAATTTATAATATATCAAACTATTTCTTATGTGGCTTTTGTATATTATGATGAATATAGTCAACGAATATAAAACATTTATGTATAGAGGATGTAAATCTGCAATGTTTTCATATAGTTTATTTACATTTTAAAAACTAATTGTTATATACTATAAATATTTATATATTTTTGGTTTGTTGATCCTTACATATTTCAGTAGTGTTAAATTATTTATTTTGATAATTTCATGTATTTTTAATGTGTACAATATAAGTTCCGTAATTTAATATATTGTGAACTTCAAGTACTGTTTGGATATTGTGATAGTGGAAAAGAAATAATGGAATTAATTAAATCCGAATTAATTGATAAAACCATTTAAAGAAAGTAATTGTGTTTGGATGTAGAGATAGTAGGAGAAAAAAAGAAGGAATTATTTAAACAAAAAAAATGAGAAAAATTGTGGGAGTGACACCTCAGCAAAATGGCCTCAACATGCTTCCTGTTTAATGTATAGAGGATATACTTTTTTCTATATTGATTTAACTATATTTTATGGAATTGATTTACACTACTTAATTTCATAGTTCATGTAACGCACCAGAGTTCAATGCGATCAGTGGTAACTAACCATACTAATAATCAAATTCAAGGAGAAGATAACTTATCGCAAATACAATTCATAGTAGAAGATCACCCACAAGGTAAATTAATGTTTCATTACTCTCAAACTAAAATTGGTGTCATATATGTTTCTTGATAAATGATTTATTATCATCAAACAGCTTATGACAATAGGTATGCTATGGAGAGTGACTTTGAAGATGAGGAAGATGATGACCAGCAAAAAACTGATTATGTTGTTGGTGAATCATCTCGAACTCATACAAATAATAGCACAACTCCAATGTCGGAAAGTATTTATGTGTTGATGAACGACGCAATAATATTTATTCATCATCTTCGGAAAGACCTACATTGAATACTAAAATAAATTCAAGTATTTGGATTTATATGTAAGCATTATTTAACCATTTTCTCTGCAAAACAGATATGACAGATACTAATATTATTAATCATGGGAAAATTACATATTACAAAGATTTAGGAGATCCGATATATAATTGTATTCATTGTGGAGCTTACATGTGGTATGATGAGCGAATAGGGAAACGCCGGAGATTAGTGAACCCAGTGTTCACATTGTGTTGTAAACAAGGAAAGATTGTCCTCCCCATGCTGAAAAATTCTCCTCAAGAATTAATCGAATTGCTATGCAAATGAGATGAGTTGTCAAAACACTTTCGCGAATTCATAAGAGCATACAATATAATGTTTTCTTTCACATATCTAGGAGGGAAGATTAATCATTCAGTTAATAATAGACGTGGTCCATATGTTTTCCAGCTATCAGGTAAAAATTATCATCGCATTGGTGATCTGATTCCAAAGGACGAAGAGAGTCCAAAGTTTTTGCAGCTATACATATATGATACCCTAAACGAAATTCATAACCGACTTCTTGCATATGAGTAAGTGATATTTCAATATATTGTATTACATACAATTTGAATGCTTTGTCAAAAAGTATTAGTATATAAGTTGTGTCTATTTTTTATATAGGTCCTCAAGTGAAGCTGCATGTAAACTTTGGAGAAAATTGTTAATATATTAAAGAATATGTTGGATAAATGTAATCCTCACGTCAAAGCTTTTAGGTCCGCTAGAGATAGAATGACTGTTGAGAGAGATGATGGTTTAAGATCGAGGTTAGTTGAAAGTAGAGGTAGAGATGGGAGAAAACATAATATCCCTACGGCAGATGAAGTTGCTGCTCTGATACCAAGAGATTTCGTGTTAAACATGAAACAACGTGACATTGTTCTTGAGACTAATTCCGGAAAATTCCAGAGGATAAGTGAACTGTATCCTGCGTATTTGCCTCTACAATACCCGTTGTCCATACGGTGAAGATGGCTTTCGGTTAGACATACCTATCGGTTTTGAAGAATCACAAGGCATGAAAAGGAAGTCAATTACTATACATGAGTTTTTTGCGTTTAGAATAATGGAAAGGGAAGGTGAATCTCCGCTCTTAAACATGTCATGAAGGTTGTTTCAACAGTTTTTGGTTGATGCGTACACAATGATAGAATCGAATAGATTGTGTTATGTTTGGCTAAATCATAAAAATTTGCGATACGATAATTACGAATCTATTTAGAAATTAGCTGAAAATAATGAATCAGATCTTTCAGACAGAGGTAAACGAATATTTATACCATCGAGTTTTGTTGGAGGCTCAAGGTATATGCATCAACATTACCTCGATGCAATGACTATATACAATCATTTTGGTTTTCCAGATCTTTTCATCACAGTGATTTGCAATCCTAGATGGCCATAAATAACCAAATACATATATGTATTTGGTTTAACAACCGAGGACAGACTTGACATTTTGTGCAGAGTATTCAAGATGAAACTGGATAATCTTATGCTAGATTTAACCAAGAAAAAAGGAGGTGTTTTTGGAAATACCGCTGCAGGTAAATATTTACTTATGGGTATATTTATGTTGGCTATTAAATTAGATTTTATTCTTGTATATGAATGAGTGTCTAAACATGAATTATTTTATATGTTACATCAATGTACACGATTGAATTCCAGAAAAGGGGATTGCCTCATGCACATATCCTATTGGTCATGGAGAAAGGATCTAAATTTAATACTACTGATGATAGTGATCCGATTATATGCGCTGAAATCCCTGATAAGTCAACAGATCCAGAATTATACGAAGTCATTGCTGATATGATGATGCATGGGCCTTGTGGTAAAGCAAACCCCTCTACTGTTTGTATGGTAAATGGTCAGTGTTCAAAGAATATTCCCAAACCGATCAACGAAAAAACTGCAATGGATGCTAATGGATTCCCAGCTTATAGGCGTCGCAATGATGACCGTTTTGTTGAGAAAGATGGTCATAAGCTCGAGAATAGATTCGTAGTTCCTTATAACATCGATCTTATGTGTCGTTATAAAGCTCATATGAACATTGAATGGTGCATCCAAACACGAGCTATCAAATATCTCTTCAAATACATCCATAAGGGACCTGATTATGTAGCAGCGGCATTAGATAAAGAAAAAGATGGAGAAGTCGACGGAATTAAAAAATACTATGACTGCAGGTATGTGTTGACAACAAATAAAGACACATATAAATAAATATTGTCATATATTATTTTCTTCAAATATATCTATGTTACACCAAAATAACTATAAATTCTTTTATTTCCTATAGGTACCTATCTACATGTGAATCAACATGGCGAATCCTTGCATTTCCTACACAATATCGGAATATATGTGTGGTATTTTTGTGAAGTGAAGGTACCGAATGTGATATTTTTTAAAATTTCTCTATAAAATAATGTTTGTTACTTCAATATTCTTTGCAATGACCCCTAAGTATGAGAATTAAATCATCATCGCTTAGGTTTATGATCTCATCGAATAACCATTGAAAAGCTAACACAACCAATATGTCACCACACAAAATTATGGCTTCTATCTCTTCATGGTAAAACTTACAAAAAATATATTTACTTTGTCGGTTTTTTGTTATTATAAATTTGTTTCCAAATTCATTATATATTCATATATTGTCTTGGTTTCAAAACTAATTTTTTCCTAGATACAAGAGCAAGATTTGTGCTTATTAGTTTGTTTTTTGATTTGTAGAGTAAATTGAAAATTTATATTGATTAATTAAGCTAAGGAAGGAGAATAGTTTTTGATTTTCTTGCTTTTTTTTGTTGTTGTTTCAATAGAAAACAGATATAACGATAATGAAACTGAATTTGATGAAAAAACTTACTCACTCTGATTGGAAAAAGTGAGGTATAATTATTGAATATCATTTAAAAGTTACCACAACCAATATGTTACCAGACAAAAAAAATTCGGTATTTACCTCTTCAAGATAAAACTGACAAAAATATATCTAATTCGTCGATCCTCTGTGATTTTATATTCATCAATTGTATTGGTTCAAAATTAAAGTTTTCATGAATCTGAAAGCAAGAGTTGTGTTTATTAGTTTGTTTTTCAATTTAGTAGATTAAATCAGAAATTTGTATTGTTAAACTAGTTAAGAAAAGATAATAACTTTTAACTTAATTAATGTTTTGTTGTTTTCATAGAAAACATATATAACGAGGATAAAACTGAAAATGATAAAAAAAAACTTATTTTCTTTGGTTGAAGAAGTGATGTATAATACTTTATCTTCGTGTCAATACTATGTTTATTAAATAGCATTTGATTGTTTTGTTACACTTTTAGCTGGCTTTGGTATACTAACTTATAAGTGGTGTACCAAATAATACGTTTTCAAACCGGATTTATATATAGATTCAAAACAAGACCGTTGAAACTCACAAACTAGATATAATTTTTGAGATAAAAACTGCACTATATATATTAGGGTAATATGAGTAAGTAGTATTAATTATTAACAAAATTAGTTTTTGGAAAAAGTTTATTGCAAAATTAGCTAAGTAGAAAGAGAAATAAATTTACAACATAAATATCTTTCTCTATTTCAAATAATTACAATGCCATTTGACTTGAAAACTGCTGAAAACTGTGTTAGCAACTAATAAAGCCGATGACGCTGTTCATCCAGCATCTCGTCGACACTGTTAATCCAAAGTCGAAGATACTAATAATCCTGCCGTCCCATCGACACTGTTCATCTAACATCTCATCGATACTTTTCATCCCGCGCAACACTGTTCTTCCAAAGTCGACATTACTAATAATCCTGACATTGTTCATCCCGTTGACTCTATTCATCCAATATCCCGTCGACACTATTTAGCAACTAATAATCCCGCCGACACTGTTCATCGAAAGTCGACGATACTATTCATCATTGGAATAACAATAATATCTAAAACTTGTAACCCGCTAACATAGTATGTTAACGTACTGACAATAATATACACTACAAGAAAAAAGCGTATTAATAGCACCCAAAAAACGTTATCTAATGATACGATAGAGGTTAGTTAAACGCTCTGTCATCGCCCGCGATAAAAAGTCGGGCACATAAGATAGCGTTTTTTTTGCATGCTATCGTTTGTCTATATAAAATAGCACTTTCTTGCGTGCTATAGTTTTTTATTACAATAGCAGTTTTGTTTTGTTATTATTTTATATATAAAAGCTTTTTTGAATCGTTATCTATATATTTAATAGGGCAATTCTACAAAATAGCACCAAAAAACTTAAAATTCAATAATTTAGCACCCAAGGGTGAAAATCACAAACATAACATTCATTAAAAGAAAATCACAAACATAGCATTTGTTTTTTAATTAAACAAAACTCTCTATATTTCTCATTTGGTCATGGCGATGAGGAGGTTGCCGCTGCTGCTGCTAAGAAGAAGAAACAGAGACGGATTGATGAGAAAGAGGAGAAGTTGCAGCGAGCGGAGCAGTCGCATGGAGAAATCAAGAGCGGTCAGTGTCTTCTTCTTCGTCGGAAGACAGTGGCGATGTGTCGACTTCTGAGGACGCGATTTACGGCGAGAAGCTGAGTCCGCGGTTTGATTTGATAAACGGCAGTCTACGAGATAACTACGCCAAGATGAGCAGCTCCTCGAAGAAACCAATTGGGTCTTGTTCTTCGCCTGTGGAAAAGAATGTCGAAGTTGAGACTGTGACCAACAAAGGTAGAAGCAAGATGACTACAATGGGGTCGGGGAAGGAGGCTAAAGTCTCGCTTTCCGTCCGTGGAACTACTGGTGATGGCGATTTGGGAGTGGAGGGTAATAAAGGACCTACATTTAAAGATTTCGGTGGGATAAAAAAAGTGTTGGATGAATTGGAGATGAATATTCTATTCCCGATTCTCAACCTTGCACCGTTTAAGAAGATGGGAGTGAAGCCACCAAGCGGGATTCTATTCCATGGACCACCTGGCTGTGGAAAGACCAAGCTGGCCAATGCCATAGCCAATGAAGTTGGTGTTCCGTTTTATCAAATTTCAGCCACATAAGTGGTTTCTGGTGTTTCCGGTATAGAATCGCATATCCATTTGTTCATTTTGTTGTGGCTCCCTCTTTGATCTCATTAATGTCAGTTGTACTAATACAGTACGATAATTTACTTCTGCTGAAAACTCTCAGGTGCTTCGGAAGAGAATATTAGAGAGCTCTTCTCTAAAGCTTATAGGACTGCCCCTTCGATTGTGTTTATTGATGAGATTGATGCCATTGGATCAAAGAGAGAAAACCAGCAAAGGGAGATGGAGAAGCGGATAGTAACGCAATTATTGACTTGTATGGATGGGCCTGGTAAAAACGGCGATAAAAATGATCCTAATTCTAGTGCTGGGTTCGTTCTCGTCATTGGAGCTACAAATAGGCCTGATGCTCTTGATCCCGCTCTCAGGAGAAGTGGGCGATTTGAGTGTGAGATTGTTCTAAGCGTTCCAGATGAAGATGCAAGGGCTGAGATGCTCTCTGTTGTAGTCCAAAAACTTAGTCTAGAAGGTCCCTTTGACATGAAAAGAATAGCTCGTATTACAGCGGGTTTTGTTGGAGCCGATTTGGAAGGTGTTGCTTACAAGGCTGGCAGGATAGCCATAAAGAGGATCATGGATTCAAGAAGATCGGAACTATCTGGTGACTCCAAAGATGATAAATCTTGGCTGAGGCGGCCCTGGCCGGAAGAAGAGTTGGAAACACTCGTTGTCAAAATGTCTGATTTCGAGGTGTGTTAATTGGATGCCTGATATGAGTGTACTTTTCTCTACTTCAATGGTTACAAAGTTTTGCCCTTTGGTTACTGACTCTGTTAGTTGCTCTCTTTTTTTCTTTTTTTTTCCTACCAGGAAGCAGTGAAGTTAGTTCAGGGATCTTTAACTAGATTTGGGGACTCCCCCTGATTTCCTCACTGTAAGATCCAAACTAAAAATAAAAGCCATTCCTCACTGAAATCCTGATTTCGATTGTATGGGTTAATGCAGTTAGCTTCTCAGGAGAGCTTGTTGAATTGGGTGAGATGGCTGTGATTGGATTCTTGCTCCTCAAAAGGCGCAAAAATGCCGGAGAAGAAGGCAAAAGCAGGAATGTGTATATATTATAATTTAAAGTCTGAAGTCATATCTCTGTGATAATTTTACTTCAGCAAATTCTCCGGCGATCAGTTTTCTCTCGGATTCCCGGAAAGTTACTTGAATTTTCCTGGAATAATCATTACATTCTCCACTTGATTGTTATTCTAAAACACATTTTGACACTTTTGTTGTGGTTACTCTGTTTTGTTTGGCTCAAGGTCTTAACGGTTATTAATATCTTTTGGTATTTACCATTTTCACCATATATTCTCAAGATACCCCATTATTACCCCCAAATAAATCATTATTCCCACAAACCGCTTAAAATTATTACACACTTTGGTCTCTCTTCACTCGCAAATTAGGGTCTTCCGCAGCTCTCCTGCGCTTTTGTCAGTCTCCAAAATCTACCCTTTGGTATAAATAAGTTAAGAAGATTCGTACTTTCACCGTTAACGTATTTCGATGATGAAAAGTGCGAATCTTCTTTTGTCGGTCTCCAAAACATATATAACGTATTTCGGAAAGACTTCCTAAATTAACAAATGATGAAAACTGATCTTTTCTTGAAAATAAAACATATTTAGGAACATATATAACATATTTCGGAAAGTCTTCCGAAATGAACAAAAACAGAAAACAATATTTCATGTTGATTTCCATGCGTAAATGAAGCATCAGAACAAATGTGTTGTTGTTTTGTCTACACAAAGAAATAAAGAAAGATTCAAATGATGAAAACTGATCATTTCTTGAAAATGAAACATATTTCGGAAAGACTTCCGAAATGAACAAATGATGAAAAATGATCCTTTCTTGAAAATGAATCGTATTTAGGAACATATATAACGTATTTCGGAAAGACTTCCTAAATGAACAAATGATGAAAACTGATC
>PKML01041103.1:131842-143570 GCA_002933935.1 Eutrema yunnanense
CTAACGAACGAGATTCCGGCGAAAACCGAAAGAGAAAGCTGTACCACGGCGTCGTACGGACGACGGTGATAGGAATCGCAGTCGGAGCAGACGAGCAAGAAGTGGGAGATTATCGGTACGCCCACGACGAGAAGGAAGAAGACGGACCACGAAAGCAGAACCGTGCCGCGATTCGACTGGTCAAACCAGAGCACGATGCTCATGAACGTGAACCGCGACGCCGCAAACTCCGGAGGCTTGCTGATCGCGCTTGGTCGGGTCTCCGGGTGGATTAGATATTCCCGAGATCCTTGCTCCGATGTGTTCTCCATGATTGGGGAATTTTTCAGAGATTTCGCGGAATTTTGGGAAAATGGCAACTAAGCCAAAATAAAATTAAAGTCGTGACGATTTCTGGGTATTGTATAAGCCACCTGTAGTCTGTTTAAATACTAAAAGTTCGTGAATTTTTATATGTTTAATTTAAAAACATAGCTTCCGACGCCGATCAAGTACTGGGAAGACGAATAGACCGCTCTAGCTAGGAGAAGAAGAAGAAGAAAGTGAAACTGCAGTGGCAATGAGGCGGCCATGGTTGGAGAGCTTGAAGGAGGAAGAAGAGAGAGTAATAGATCTTAGAGGAGATTCACACGAGAAGGGGATTTGGGAGAGAATCCGGCATGAAAGAATGAAATTGTGCAAAGGCGTGAGTGGGAGAGAGAGAGAGTGGGTGTGGAAGAAAATTCAAATGATAGTATGGGTAAAATAGTCTTTTGCCTCTTTAATTTTTAATGAATGTTAAAAATGAGGTTTTTTTATTAGAGTGCTAGTTTGGTGAGAAAGTTTTTAAAAAATGTTATTTTGATCAATTTCTCTATTTAATATAGCACTCGTTTTATGTTATTTTTTTTGGTCGTCCATTTTGCAAATTTTGTTATTTATAATTATAAACGATATTCTGAATACATTTAATTTAAAAAGAAATATTAATTTAATTATAAAAATGAAGACAAATTACATTACTTATATTCACCTCAAAGATAAATTACATAATTTAAATTGAAGTTAACAAAACCTAGTTTATAAGAAACTTCAACACAATCACATAAATACAAGTTTATCATGTGAATTCTCCAAACTCTTGAATCTCCAATCTTTGAGCCTTCTTCTTCGATATCATCAACATACTCAGTTCTTCATGCAACAAACAAACATTTCAGGAACGAGAAAGTGTCTCCATCTCGATTACTCCGTTTTGTCTTCTCGAACACAACCATAAAACAAACATAAATTAGTAGAGTTAACATATATAATTGTTAGAGCATGTAAATAAAACAAGATTTGGTTGGTCCTACTCGATTTGTATTTTCCCCCGCGTAAGCTTTGCCTTCTCATCTCGTGAAACGCCCTCGAGCGCCTGAGGCGAACGTAGATAGATTGAGAAAGAACAATCTTTTAGCTTTAAAAGATACAAATTGTCAAATCCAAGACCTATATATATATGAAACATAGAATCATACCTTGTTAAGATCGTCTATTATTTTTTGAAGAGCCGAATCTTCTTCTTCTTATTCCAGGAGGCGAGGCAATTCACCAACATAGTAACCAACGATGAAGAAACCCACTGCCAAAATTCAAACAATCAAAACAAATCTAAGGAAAATTTCATAACTTTAGCCCAACAAAACCCATAAACTTTGGATTCCTAATCTAACACAACAGAGAGCAGTGTCATAAGATATAGATTCCCGACAAACCTATAAGGAAAGATTCTTCTACAATAGAAATTAGGGTTTATCAATTCCTAAGACGAAGCAGTAATTCGAGATCCATACAAACATGATGGATGCGAAAGCAATATAATAATAGATATGAGTGGATGATGCGAGCGCAGAGGATGAAGGAACAAGAACAAAGGGCGAAGCTTTTTTCATTTATGCGAAGAAGACAGAACGAAATCGTCAACGAGGGAGTCTCTATTGCGAAGGGAGAGCTCGAGTAGACAAAATGGAGAGGCGAGAGGAGTTGAGAAGCTTCTTGGCCGCTGTCTCACTTCATCTCTCAAACCCTAGAGAGAAAAGGAAAGAATAAGAAATATGTCATGTCATCTATCCGTTCTCTCAGTCGGAGATAAACTAAAGCTGATGAAGGGTCAATATGAGAGAAAGATAAGGATCCAACGGTGTTAGATTGTGCCACGTAATCGATCCGAATGATGTCTTCCCATTGGTTCTGATCTTGTGAATGTTTATTTATTTTTTCATACCTTAAATAAAACGATTTTTAATAAGTTTTTTTATATTTTTAATTTATAAATGTTTTATATCAATGCTTTTATGATAAATTATTTATTTTTGTAATAATATATAATTTTTTAGTTTACACAAATACTAATAACAAAAAACTATATAACAAATGTTGTGAAACCCTAAACTATAGATAAAAGACTAAGTAACTTAACATTAGTTTGTAGGGTTTGTATGTTTGTAATCACTTTTGCAATGATTTTGCAATCATTTGAATTTTCATTTGGTAATTTGACAACATAATATAAATAGTTTATACCCTAAATGAATTTATAATGTTATATTTCCTTTTTATTTTGTATTTTATAATAGTTTTTATGTTATATATTACGTTTTTAGTATGAAACAATAATTTGTTATATATTTGTTTTTAAAATTGAAATATATAAAAAAATATCCATATATACTAAATCAAACACTCATTAATACTTAAAAATTATTATTTTTCTATTGTTAATAGAACAAGAAAAAATATATCATAACCCGTATACCTTAAACTCCAAACCCTATGCCCTAAACTCTAAATCAAAGATTCACTAACTTTTTCTTATTATTTTTAATTTTGTAATAATTTTTCCTATTCTATTATATGTTCTTAATATGAAACAATAATTTGTTGTATTTCTTTTTTAATTGAAAAATAGAAAAATATATTGCAAGTGTGAACTCATATACCTTAAATCAACTCATTAATCAATAAAAATTATTATATTTATATTGTTAATAAATTTAGAAAAATATATTTCAAACCCTATACCCTAAACCCTAAATCCTATGCCATAAATTCTAAATCAAAGATTCACTAACTTTTCCTTTTTATTTTGTATTTTGTATTTTGTAATAATTTTTTTCTATTCTATTTTATGTTTTAGTATAAAACAATAATTTGCTGTATTTTTTTTTAATTGAGAAATAGATTTTTCTTTTACAAGTGTAAATCTCTATATCCTAAACTAAATAGTTGGGAACGTCTAACTTAGGAATATCAGATGGCTACAGATGATCAAAATCAAATAAGATGAAGTGTATATAAATATGAAAAAGTCAGCAGCAAAATCATGTGGGGAAGCCTTTGAATGAGCCAAATGTTGCAGGAGATAGCTCAAACAAAAAAAAAACGATTATGTTCAACATTAATCTTAAAAGGTCGATTCTATCAAAGAAACTGATTAGCGCAGAAATATAAGCTCCCATGGAATCAAAAGCAGAGAAGAATGATTAGCGAAAAAGCAGTAATTTGGCCTAGAATGTAAGGTCCTTTGGGTCCTCAATAATGCTAGCCAATGTTTGCAAGAATTGTGCAAGATCAGCACCATAGATGACACGATGATCTGCCGTCACATTCACCTGTGGGTTTGCAAGTGACCAGTCATCATTAACAAGTGCCCAAGACAATCTCCTTTGCCATGTCAGCCATTTGAGAACATTCAACCTATTAAGAAACATCCTCAATCAAATCATTCAGATTTGAAGAGATTTTCACTTATGAAAAAAAGATGGAAAGAAATGAAGACATACAACTATACATGAGCTGCTCCTGCCTTGGCACAGAACAGAGACAAGATTCTTGACTTGTCCCAGCTCCAACATCAAGAGCAATCATGTCCTTAATCAGCTCCAAAGAGGTCGCAGTTTCTCTTGGCCACCAACATCTCAAACTGTGAACATCACATTCCTTGAACTGAATTTTTTCAACATTAAATCCTGCGTGACAAAGTTTTAAACTGTCGGCAAACATATATTTCAAGCAACCAAAGGGAAAATGTCAAAACAATGACCATACAAAAGTATACTCTCGGAAGAACTGATACCACACAAGTATCAAAACTACATATGACACCAGAGAAATTCACATACATGACATATGGATTCAGAATGTAACGTCTTAATAGACTGAATCTAACAACTCCAAATCTTGTTCCAAAACCAAGGAATCAATCCTACTAATTAGCCGATGAGAACAAGAATAATAATCATAGCTATTACAATAACACAGGTTCTGAAATATTCTTAAGAAATGGAAAAAAGCACACAACGTACCAATCATGGGGACAGTTGACAAAAATTCTCCTATGTGAAGTTTGTAGATAATAGTTGTTTTGCCAACAGCATCCAGCCCCAACATAACGACCTGACAATGAAAAATCCTTAAATCTTAAAAGATTTGAATTACAAAGATATCGAAAGGGATGATCATAATTTTTTTCAAATTTCAATCGAATTCTGAAACACATTTGTACTTAACAAATCAATGAAAATAACAAACAATTCCATACCTTGGTAGCCAAACCCAAGACTTGTCCATGTTACAACAACACCACAACTCCACGACCAAGTATACATACATATATATAAAATAATAACTTTCATATGTCAGACACACAAATATGTAAATCGGGTAGTCAACTTAAACCATACCAATCATATACCAGCCAAATTTGTGTACTCCTTTGCTGAATGGGAACTTCATAAGCCTAAAACTTGCGTCTAATACAGAACTCAAGTTCTGAAACCCAAAGCTCTCTGCAAAATTGGAAGCATCGATTATACTTAGAAAAAATAGTCGCTTATTGCAACCATAAATCGCTTAAACTTGGAGACGCAATTAATCCTAAATCGATTACACTTAGAGAAACCATAGATCGAAAACACAAATTCAAACTAAGACCCTATAAATTTCACATACCTTTAACATAATCGAACCCTGAAACCTGCCTGCAAAATAGCAAAATAAACGAATCGATTCAATACCAAACATGTAAAAACCCTAAATCCATATATATGCGTATCGATTACCAAACATCTAACCTTCCAATGGCAGCTTCGTTCTTGAGAAATTGACGAGAATCCCTCAGCAACGAAAACGAGAATTCCTCAGCAGCTGCTAGAGCATCAGAGCGTCAGATTAGGAGGAGAATTCGAGAGGGAAAGTGATAATTCGAGAGGGAGAGTGAGAAGTTGACAGGGAAAGTGAGATTTTGAGCTGAAAAACGACATGGAACGATGTCTCTGTGGTTTTGCCTTCGACATATTTATCCACAAATTTTTTTGTTTCTATTTTTTTTTTCCAAATGCGGGCACTTAATATTTTATCACCCGCTCGACATTTGCATAGCGGTTTAATTGTGTTTGTGCTATTATATAACATGCATGAAATACCTTAGAGCCAAAAAAATTGCTGCGTAATATCTTTTTCTTTGGCCAACACATTGATAGCGTTTAATAATAAACAAACGCTATACAAAAATCATGGTTATGTCAACCATATCATAAACACCTAAAACGCTATCTTCTTCTGCTATGAATATTCAATATTCTTGTAGTGATATGATACATGTAACAAGTATCAGATATTTGTGTTAACACGTTAACAACTCTCATATATTATCGTTAGCACACTATCATACTTTGTTAACACGTTACATGTTATATGTTAATTGGGTTAACACGTTATAAAATATAGAATATTATTGTTAACATGTTACAAGTTTTAGATATTATTGTTAGCACGTTAACATAATATATGTTAATTGGGTTAACACGATAGCATATTTTAATTAGCAAGTTAACCAAATAGTTATCTACTAAATATATGGTGATGAATAGTGTCTTCGATTGTACAGTGTCGACGTGATGAACAATGTCGACAGGATGAACAATGTTGGGATTATTAGTATTGTCGACTTAGGATGAACAATGTCGCGCGGGATGAACAATGTCGACGGGATGGTGGATGAACAATGTCGATAGGACGGCGGGATTATTAGTGTCGGTGGGATGGTGGATGAACATTGTCGACGGGATGGTTGATGAACAGTGTCGCCAGCTTTATTAGTTGCTAACACAGTTTTCAGTAGTTTTCAAGTCAAATGGCATTGTTGTAATTATTTGAAATAGAGAAGGATATGGTGTAATTTTATTTCTCTTTCTACTTACCTAATTTTGCAATTAACTTTTTCTTTTTCTAAAAACTAATTTTTCAGTCAACCTATGTTTTTGAACAAAATCACCCTATATATTATTACAACCATCAATATACACAAAGTAATATCTCAATAAGTATAATTGGTCGTATATGATTTTTATCAAGATAATATTAAAAAGAATATCCACGTTACAAAACCTAGTATAATAAATAATTTATTTATTTTTGGTAGATAAAAATCATAAAATTATTTTTAACTAGATTAGGTTTCGCGTGATACGCGGATAAAATATAAAATATTTAGATTTTAAATTGATAACCTGCATAATTATATTTGTATAATTAGATTTTAAGTTAAAACTCTTGTTTAGTTATCCAAAAATTAAGTTTTGTAATTTGCAATGAAAAAAATTCAAAATTGATCAATATTACCCGTTGATAATGGACTTTTCGGTCTTTCTAGATATCAATTCTCTAAATACAAGTAAAAAAGAGGTATCGAATCCAATGGGTTAAGTTCCAAAACACCAAAAATACATAGAACTACTTAAGTTAAGCAACATAGTTGGTTTTAGTTTGAGTTCTAGCAATCCTAATTCAATTCAAGCAAAGTAAAGGTAAACAAGTGAACAAGTACTAATCGAGATTTATAAAATGATTAAAGCAAGCTCTAGAGTGAAGTTATTGACTTAGGTGAATTCATTGATTGATCAAGGATGTTAATTAACACAAACAAGCATTTCTCCCTAGGCTTAGAATGTCAAAACAAGAGTAACCCACTTCCATGATCTTAATCACTTTGTTAATTAACTAATCAAGAACAAATTTCCATTTGTGAAAAGCTAATTAACAAGCATGAATAACAAATTCCAATGGCCATAATACTCTTTAGACAATTAATCCCTTAGGCTAAACAAGTAAAATCTCTTATCTAATTTATATGGGCATTTCACCAAACACCTTATGTGCATGAAATGCCCTAAGGTCTAAATTATTTTTTTCCAAGCCTAATCTAGCATTAAGAGCCTTAGATAAGAGAGGGAGAATATGATATAGGTCCTAAACATCCTTAACCATTCAAGAAGACACCTAATCTACCTCACCCATGAGCTTTAAAGCAAACTACTCACTAATCATCATAATATCCTCAAATCCCATAAGAGAAATTAAAGATCCCATGATTAAGTGATTAGGGAAAAGAAAGATTAGAGAAAGGAAGATGAAAACCTGATTAATAAAACTTAGATTGCATAAATAAACCAAGATCTCTTACAAATACTTAGCAAATCACCAAAATGGGGTTCTTTGCCTTAGAAAATAGGATAGATCTAAGAAAATTAGGTTAAGTTGCTTTTATAGATAAAGGAGGGCGGACCGGGTCGACCCAAGACAAACCGGGTACCGACCCGGCCGAGTCGACCCGGGACAAACCGGGTACCGACCCGGCCGGGTCTGGATCTTTTGGCTCGGCAGCTCCACACCGGGTGAGGGCAGTCGGTGCAAGCAGCCCGTGGAATCCTGGCCTTGGGACGTCTTCATTCGGCTTCGGCATCGGGCGGGCACACCGGGTACGAGCTGGCCGGTTGGACGCGTCTCTTTGGCGTCCTAAAGATCGGCCCCGGGTGAGGGCCAGTCGGTGCAAGCAGCCAGTGGAATCCCGGTCTTTGGGTCGAGTCTTCACGCCTCAGGTAAGGGCCAGTCGGTGCAAGCAGCCGGTGGATCTTCGGTCTTCGGGTCGAGTCTTCACGCCTCGGGTAAGGGCCAGCCGGACATCGCCTTAGTGATTTTTCCATAACCCCTGATCCTGAGATCTGAATGACCTGATTCCAACTCCTATGGAAAGCTAACTCACTCCTCTACAACTTCCATGAAGACCGTTGAAGCTGACTCAGATAGGAAGGCCTTCGTCCTGCCAATTCTTTCAGACGCTATGGGATGGTCCTTTTTGCTCCATTTCTCTAAACTTCTCCAAAATGACTCCAATCACCTATAAAACATTCCAAATGTATGCAAGACTCATATGACCTAATGCAAACACCTAATACTCTAATTCAAATCAAAATGCTAAACAAAGCTATGATCATGCATGCAAATGACTAAAAGTGTTAACTAAAATGCAAGCTAGAGCATGTAAAATGCATGAATATCAACTCCCCCAAACTTATTCATTTGCTTGTCCCCAAGCAAACAAACAAGAAGAGGAGAGTTAGAGAGTAATGAATGAGATAGTGTCCAAAAATACCAACAAAAGAAAACCATTCAATGGTGATTCTAAAATACACCTGAATAATCTCTACTCCAAAAGATGTAACCATACTCATCACATCATGAATCAAGCTCGAGAATTAGCCTACGCAAGCGTTCATATTCCCCAATCCTTTAACATTTATTAAACGAAACCATGAATCACACTTCATCAAATGAACTCACTTGGCTAAGGGACAAGGGTTTGAGATAAAAATGATCTCAATGAATGTGGCAATTCCATAGCAAGGGATCTCTCAACAAATGAATGAACTTTGGCAAAATGCTAAGGGTAAAAAGCAATTGATGCATACAAGGATAAACTTTCATCTACCCAATGTCCCAAATGACTTCAACTCCTACCTCTAAACTCCATGAATATCATTCCTAAGCTACCCTTTCTCCAAGGCATTTTGCATTTCATAGACCACATACCTCATCGATTTTTCTTCATTTAAGGACTTGGGGAAAACTTCTTCTTCACCTTTGATCAGGAAATGGCTTGGCTCATTTCGTTTTCTTCTTTAGCTCATCTTTTGCTTTTCTTATTTGGTCTCTTTCTTCATCTTCTGGATGCACTAGCCATTTTTGGCTTATGTTCTTCTTTTTGTAGCTAGAGACCATCTTTTCTCTTATCATATAGAGCTATACCAAATATTCATTGCCAACAATTTCAATCATTAGCTTTTCCCCTTCTTCTTCTCCTACTCTTTCTCTTGTTTCCACCTTTTCTCGTGCTTTGCATGCCCAAGACTATCTCTTTTCATTCCACCCAAAACTCCCATTCCATCTAGCCTAACCTATTCTTAGCCCGATGATGTGCGAGCTAAATCTACATGAAAGCCTTTCCTTGTCTCTCTAAACCGACCACTTTTTTGCCAAGTCCATTCGAAAAAATATAGGCCTCTCAACACTCACTACATAATTAGGCTTGAAAGGAGGGTAAGTTAAGGGTGAGGATAACCGTCCCAAAGATGGGGATCGGCTACTTGGACTAACAAGAGTGGTAAAAAGGAAGAAGATAGCCCAAGTATGTCTATGGTATCCATGAGTTCATTTTTCAATGCATAAACATGATAATTACTAGTCAAAAGTAAGGGTTCTGATAAGCTCAAATGTAATACCCTAAAGTACTAACAGCTTTGTCGATTGTAGTATTTATGGGTCGAATCCACAGAGACTCAAGAATCACACAATAGATTATATATGTTCGAATTAAGCTAAGTAAATCAATGAAATAAGAAAGTAGCAACGTAAATTAAAGGGTTGTAAATTCAATGGAGAGGAGATAGGTTCAGGGTATTTCTCAGGAAATCAGAAAATGCAGATAAACTAATTAGCTAGGATTCAGATTAAGCCCGGTTCTTGAACTCAAATCACTAAGCTATAATTAACCAACTGTCGTTGCGAGAATTATCTAAGTCTAAATCTTAGAATTCCAAATTTCTTTGCAAATCCTAAAGACTAAACTAGCTTTAAGTCCAGGTTCGATATATTCACAAAACAACTAAACCAAATTTCTTTGCAGATAGTTATTTTGCTCACCCTAGGTTCTATCAGATCATCAATTGCACTGTCGTGCCTAATCAATTAACCTAAGATCTAAGTTCCAGGTGATCAATCCAGAATTAGCTTTAAAAACAACATATGGTGAAGAACTAATTCAGATTATGAACCCTAACCAACTAATTAACCTAACATTCAAAGAGATCCTTTATTGAGAACCCTAAACCTAACAGGAGATCTACTCAGACATGGAGATTGAAATAAACAACATGATTGAATAAATCTCTGAAATTAATAATAAAGGAGAAAGAAAACAAGAGTTCAAAATCTTCTCTCGGACGAACATAGTTTCAGACTTGTCTCCCTTAAAGCTCTCTCAACAAAAATCAAAGATAGAATAAAGCTTAGCCCCTAAAGGTGGCTGAAAAACCTAATTATAATGATAAAACACATTTGGGGGCTTCTTGTAATTATTAAAGTCTTCTAGACCAAAGTGTAAAATCTTCAGACTTGTAAAAAGTCGCGATCTTTCTCTTCATGCGATCAGTATCGACCGACACCATAAGTGGTATCGATCGATACACAGCTTCTGTGTCGACTCTTCAGGCTGGTGTCGCTCGACACCAGGACTTCAACTTGATCCTTCAGCTGGATGATCTTGCTTGGCTCTAAAATGCTCTAATATCTCCAATTTAGCTCCAAACGAACATAAACCTGTAAAGACTCGAAAAGACTCCAAAAATACTAGAAAGACTCTATAAATAAGACCTATATCATGGTTAAAAGCGGGTAAAAACCATGATATATCAACTCCCCCAGACTTAGACTTTGCTTGCCCTCAAGCAAACATAAAGCTAAACAAGAGAAAGAGGTTTGAGAAACACGAATACTCACATGTTCTTGAAACACTGCAATGACCTTTCTTCTTAGTACTCCACATATCACCTAACCAGTTCCAAATCTAACCACCATGTACTTCTCCGTAGACATTCGCAGCCTTCCAGGCTCCACACTAATTTCACAACATTGTCCAATAAAGCCCTCATGATGCGTCCCTGCTTGATCAACTCCGGAGGAAGGCTGATGAAGACGAGGCTGCAACAGATGTGATCGCGGCGATGGGAATTGGCGGACGTGATGATGTGGTCGCGATGAATTGATGGATGTGTGAAGGTGGTTTCGTGGATCAGTTTGAATGATTAGATGATGTAGAACAGATAGAAGAGTTTCTGGATCACACAGGTGTATAGAAACTCGAATCACAGATCAAGAGGAGGATTAGTCGAACTACTTTCACGCCTAACATCCCAAAACCAAGGGAAATCAGCAAACCTGCATACAACAGAGACACTAAGCCAGCAACACCTGCTGTTAAAGAAGAGACCAGAACCGATTTTAAACCCAGAAACAGCGCATCCACAAGCCACATCAGGTGTTTTAAGTGCCAAGGCATGGGACATTACTCTAGAGACTGTCCTAACAAGAAGATGTTCCTGCTGCAAGAAGGAGGACAGATTGTCCCTCAAGATAGTTCAGAAGGCGAAACTGATATTGAGTCCTCAGAAGAAGAAGAAGAACCGGCAGCAGTAGGAGAAATGCTTGTAGCACGAAGAACACTAAGTGTTCAGATTCATCCAGACGACAGAGAGCAGCGTGAGAACCTCTTCCATACTAGATGTATAGTTCAAGACAAGGTCTGTACCTTGATTGTAGATGGAGGAAGTTGCACCAATGCTGCTAGTGAAGAGATGGTACAGAAGCTGAATCT
>PKML01041103.1:146138-160905 GCA_002933935.1 Eutrema yunnanense
CCATGTTGAGTTTTGTCCCACTGGGTTTTCTCAACAGGGTTTTTAACGAGGCAGATGAATCACTACGTCGAGTTACTTAGGATTCTCGATCAGAAGGGTTATTGTACAAGTCACTTTGACTATGTACTTAGTTGTTTAGAGGTGCACCAATTAGGAGCCTTATGGCTGGGACGCCTCGTTGTTTTATTTTAGACTTTAAACTTGTTGCTGTTTTATTTTAAACGCCTTGTAGTTTTATTTTAGACGTTGTGTTGTTTAGGGTTGGCGATTTGGGTTGATTTATAAAACCCAAACTCGCCCCCTTAAGCTCTTTAGCGAAGAATTTTAATGCAATTGCAAAACCAGAGTTTCTTCTCTCAAACTAGTTCATCGAGTTTATCTTTGAATTCGAGTTTCTATACACCTGTGTGATCCAGAAACTCTTCTATCTGTTCTACATCATCTAATCATTCAAACTGATCCACGAAACCACCTTCACACATCCATCAATTCATCGCGACCACATCATCACGTCCGCCAATTCCCATCGCCGCGATCACATCTGTTGCAGCCTCGTCTTCATCAGCCTTCCTCCGGAGTTGATCAAGCAGGGACGCATCAAATGCGTTTGTTTTTCTTAGAGTCAGTCGTTTTTGAGTCAAAAATCTAGACTTAAACAACCTCCTCCAGACTTAAACAACACTGTCCCCAGTGTTATCCAGTCTAGAGTCGGTAAAAGAAATCATAAGAACTGAGTGGAGTCGTGAAAAACAAAGAAGTTACTGGAGTGGGGTTGGAGTGTCGACCGACACACAACACTGGTATCGAGCGATACCAAGCTTAGGTCCACACATGTAACTCTTTTCATCGATTTGATAAGCTCAACTCCTTTGTTGCGTAAGTGGTGTCGATCGATACCATTACTGATATCGCTCGACACAGCTCCTTTGTAACTGATTCACGCAAAACACAAGACACAAAACCAAAAACACTAAAATAAAAGAACTTATATACAGACTTACCAGTGGGTTGCCTCCCACCAAGCGCTTGTTTTACGTCACTAGGTTGACTTTACGGACGATCAGGCGGTGGGTGCATCATCCAGAGGCACTATGTGGCCTTTTGGAATCTTGGCTTTCGCCCAATAGTGTTTCACCCTTTGTCCATTGACAGTGAACTCTTCGCCTGATGTACTTAGCAGGATAATTGCACCGTGTGGTCTTACTTCCTTGATAGTGAAAGGACCTGACCAACGAGAATGTAATTTTCCAGGAAACAATTGTAAGCAGGAGTTATACATAAGTACCTGGTCATTGGGTTCAAAGTGTCGAGAGAGGATCTTCTTGTCGTGATACGCCTGAGTCCTCTCCTTGTACAACTTCGAGTTCTCATAGGCGTGGTGCCTAATCTCATCCAGCTCATTCAGCTGAATCAATCGCCTCTCAGCAGCAGACTTGATATCAAAGTTCAGCATCTTCGTAGCCCATGCTGCCTTATGCTCGATTTCCACCGGAAGGTGACATGCTTTCCCATAAAGCAAGTGAAACGGTGTAGTCCCAAATGGTGTATTGAAGGTAGTCCTATAAGACCACAGTGCATCATCCAGCTTTGCAGACCAATCCTTCCGAGTTGGACCAATTGTCTTCTCCAGGATTTCCTTGATCTGCCTGTTGGAGACCTCAACCTGCCCACTAGTCTGAGGATGATAGGGAGTAGCCACACGATGATTCACACCATGCTTCTTCAACAGCTTTTCAAAAACCTTGTTAATGAAGTGAGTGCCACCATCACTTATAACAATTCGAGGTACTCCAAATCTAGGGAAAATGATACTCTTGAACAGCTTAATGACCACTGAAGAATCATTGGTTGGACTAGCAATTGCTTCCACCCACTAAGATACATAGTCTACAGCAACCAAGATGTACTTATTCCCATATGATGAAGGAAAAGGACCCATGAAATCGATGCCCAACCAATCAAAGACTTCAACCTCAAGGATGAAGTTCTGTGGCATCTCATGTCGCTTACTGATCTTCCCTCTCCTCTGATAAACATCGCACTGTGAGATGAAAGTATGAGCATCCTTAAACATGGTAGGCCACCAGAAGCCTGCTTGAAGAACCTTGGACACTGTCTTGAAAGTAGCAAAGTGTCCAGCATACTCAGACCCATGACAATGAAATAGCACCCAGGTACCTCAGTTTCTGCAAGACATCTCCTGTACATCCCATCAGAGCAGTGTTTGTACCGGTAAGGTTCATCCCAAAAGAATCTCCTTATGTCACGTAGAAATTTCTTCCTATTATATTTCTTGAGATGCTTTGGCTCATCCTCTCCAGCAAGATAGTTGGCGATATCAGCGTACCATGGTTGATTAGGAACATTCACAGCAGCTAGATGCCCTTCAGAAACACCATCGTGAGCCATAGACAAAACTAATCTGAATATTGATGGGTATCGACCGACACTAAGGAGGTGTCGATCGATACCAACACCTGTAACTCGTGAGTAGTGCATGTGTTCGGCAGAACCACTTTGAAACCCAGTCTCGATGAAGTAGATGTTCTCTTCTGGTAGGAAATCATCAATAGGAACGTCTTCATCAATCCTTATCCGCGAAAGATGGTCAGCAACCCCATTCTCTATACCCTTCTTGTCCTTAACTTCAATGTCAAAGCCTTGGAGCAAAAGGACCCAACGACAAAGGCGAGGTTTGAGATCCTTATTCTGCTTCAGATATTTGAGAGCAACATGGTCTGTATGAACAATCACTTTGCTCCCAATCAGGTAGGACCGAAATTCCTCAAAGGAGAAAACAACTGCAAGTAGTTCTTTCTCTGTGGTGCTGTAGTTACGCTGAGCATCATCCAATGTCCTGCTGGCATAATAGATAACATGAAGTTTCCTATCCTTCCTCCGACCTAGAACTGATCCAACAGCAAAATCACTAGCGTCGCACATAATCTCAAAAGGCAGAGTCCAATCTGGAGGTTGTACAATAAGAGCACTCACCAATGCCTTCTTAATCTCCTCAAAGGCTGCAAGACAATCAGGGGTGAAGTCGAATTTGACCTCCTTGCATAATAGGGCGGTGAGTGGGCTAGCTAGTTTTGAGAAGTCCTTGATGAATCTTCTGTAAAACCCATCATGACCAAGGAAGCTTCGAATGTCCTTTACAGAATTTGGTGGTTGGAGGCTTGTCATGACTTGAATCTTGGCTTTGTCAACTTCTATCCTAGCCTCAGAAACCTTGTGCCCAAGAACGATGTCATCCTGAACCATAAAGTGACACTTTTCCCAATTAAGGACCAAGTGTTTCTCTTCACATCTCTGTAGCACCTTGCACAAGTTATCAAGACAACTCTTGAATGATGATCCATACATTGAAAAATCATTCATGAACACCTCCATAAAATCCTCGATCATGTCTATGAAGATAGACATCATGCACCTCTGAAAAGTGGCTGGAGCGTTACATAATCCAAAGGGCATTCTTCTGTAAGCGAATGTGCCATAAGGACATGTAAAGGTTGTCTTCCCTTGGTCCTTTGGATGGATCGAAATCTGAAAGAAACCTGAGTACCCATCGAGAAAACAATAGTATGGAGAACTTGCCAACCTCTCCAACATCTGATCAATGAATGGTAATGGGAAGTGATCTTTCCTTGTGGCTGCATTCAACTTCATGTAGTCAATACACATTCGATGCCCAGTGATTGGCCTAGTAGGGATCATCTCGTCCTTCTCATTTTTCACCACAATTATCCCTCCTCTCTTAGGCACAACATGAATTGGACTGACCCAAGAGCTGTCCGAGATGGCATAGATAATCCCTGCTTCCAAGACCTTCATTACCTCCTTCTTAACCACTTCTTTCAAGTTCGGGTTCAGCCTCCTCTGATGCTCAATTGAAGATTTTGACTCGTCCTCAAGATGAATCTTATGCATATACAAGTCTGGGGAGAAACTTGAAATGCCATCAAGAGAATAGCCAAGAGCTTTGCGATACTTGCGCAGCTTGCTCAGCAGTAAGGTGATCTCTGCGTTGTTTAAGGAAGCATTAATGATCACTGGATAGGTGGAATTCAGACCAAGAAAAACATACCTTAAATTGGCTGGGAGTGGTTTGAGCTCGATCTTAGGAGCCTTATCCTCACTCCAATCACCAAGCACAACAGCTTTCGCAGAAGTTTCGGCCATCTCCTCGCAAACTCGCAGGTGGTGTCGACCGGTATCGACCGACACTATGTGAGTATCGATCGATACTGTTCCTGTTGTGTCGAGCATCTTAGCATATCCAGCAGCAACATCACTCAAATACACCTCTGAATCAGCTGAACAGACCAATGTTCTCTCTAATGGATCCTCATGATGCATCTCCAGAAAATACTCTTCAGCTATATCGCTGAAAGTATCAAAAAGTACGTCTACCCATCGATGGTTGGTCTCTTCATAATCTTCTCCATGTTGAAAGTCATAACCAAATCACCAATGTTGAGAGCTATCTTCTCATTCCTGCAGTTTATCAATGCTCCATCTGTTGCTAAGAATGGCCTTCCCAGAATAAGAGGATCTTTGGGCTCTGAATCATACTCCAAGACAATGAAATCAGTCGGGATCAAGCAATTCCCAATCTTAATTGGAACATCTTCGAGCAATCCTTCGGGAAGTCGAGTTGAGCGATCAACAAGTATCAGTGAGATCCTAGTGGACTTGAAGTCTGTCATCTCCATCCGCTGAGCAACTGAGTATGGCATGAGGTTCACACTTGAGCCAAGGTCACTGATATATCATGGTTTTTACCCTGTTTAAGCCATGATATAAGTCCTTTTATAGAGTCTTTCTGCTATTTCGTAGTATTTTAGAGTCTTTTACAGGTTATAGCACGTTTGGAGCATTATTGGAGATATTGGAGCTTTCTGGAGCATTTTGGAGCAAAGCTGAAGTTCGCGTTGCTGAGTACCCGATTTCACGTCAAGCATCGATCGATACCCCCTTGATATCGATCGACACTCATCACAGCAAGACACAACCCGCGAGTTTTCCAAGACTTGAAGAATTGTAAAAGTGCCCAGAAGTCTTTAATATTTACAAGAAGCCCCAAAACGTGATTTAGGTTATTTATAGGGATTTTACAGCCACTGTTAGGCTATGCTTTATTTTACTTTGGTTTTGTGAGGAAGACAAATCTGAAACTCCCTTCGTCCGAGATTAGATTTGGAACCCTCTTGTTACTCTTTCTGTTTTATTTGATGATCTATTCAATCATGTTGCTTTCAATCTCCATGTCTGAGTAGATCCACTTTAGGTTTGGGGTTTTCTCATAAAGGATTTCTTTGAATGCTAGGTTGATTAGTTTTTTAGGATTCATAATCTAAATTAGTTCTTCACCTTAGGTTGTTCTCAAAGCTAATTATGGATTGATCACCTAGAACTTAGATCTTAGGATAATTGATTAGGCACGAGAGTGCGATTAATTACCTGATAGAACCTTAGGTGAGCAAATTGATTATTCGCAAAGAGATTTGGTTTAATTGATTTGTGAACATATCAAACTTGAACTTTAAAGCTGATTTAGACCTTAGGATTCGCAAAGAGATTTGAAATCCTAAGATTTAGATTTAGATAGTTTTCGCAACGAGATTTGGTTAGCTATATTTTAGTGATTTGAGTTCAAGAACCGTGCGTAATCTGAATCCTGTTAGTTAATTTAGCTGCATTCATTGATTTCCTGAGAAAAACCCTGTGCCTATATTTTCCTCCATTGATTTACAACACTTTTAATTGCGTACTTGTTTTCGTTTACATCTTTTGATTTAGCGTATTTTGGATCTATATAATCTATTGTGTGATATCTTGAGTTCTTGTGTTCGACCCCTGATTTACTGCAGCAACTGCTTTAGTACTATTTAGGGTATTAATTTGAGCATATCAGTCACAAAGAGAACACTCAAATCTTTCTGTAAAGATCGTACAATCCAACACAAAACTCCCTAGGTCTGATAGTTTCTTTGGGATCTTGTTGAGTAAAATCGCGCTGCAATCATGAGTAATCATCAAAACTCTCTCTTCAAGGTTCATATTGCTTGATACCATCCTCTTAACAGATCTCCTAAAGGCTGGGAAAGTCTTGATGGCATCGACAAAAGGAAGCTCAACAATCAACTTATCCATTATCGTTTTGCATCTAAAGTCTTCCACCTCCTTCTTGGTCTTCCCAATAGGCCTAGGATAAGGTATCTTATGTTTGTAAACCCTTTCTTCAATCAACTCAGGTGTCTTCTCGACCTCAGGGTGGGTGTCGATCGACACAGGATCGGTATCGGTCGACACTCGGTGCTTTTTCACATCTCGAGAAAGCATTTGGACTGGTATCGATCGATACGCGGTGGTGTCGATCAATACCCTGGGATTTTCTGAATTCTCATCGTCATCTTCCATAAGATCAACGAAATTTCCTGCAGTTATGCTCTTTTTCACTCCTGGATTGACCTCTTTTCCACTCCTTAAGGTGATTGCATGAATGTGTGCCCTTGGATCTTCTATTTTCCCTGGAAGAAAACCATCTTGCCTCTTCACAGCACCTGCAGTTTGGGCAACCTGAGTTTCCTGCTTATTCTGATAAATACTGAGAGCCTCAATTTTTCCATTCAGGTCTGTGTACATAGCATCCATCTTCCCATTGAAGTCCACTGTCATCTTCTGCTGTCTCTGAAGAAGCTGTTCAAGCATATACTCCACCTTGCTCTCTGGGGTTTTAGCAGGTAGAGGTTGATAAGAAGAATTCCCATAGGTGCGGGTGTACCCTCCTTGCTGAGCATTGTTGGTGAAGTTTCGGTTGTTGTTCTGGTGGTATTAATTTCTCTGACCTTAAAAACCAGAACCACCAATGTAGTTAACACATTCCACTTCATCCTCATTGAAGTACTCAACCTCATCAGCAAAATGAACAACCTTCATCGTCTTTCCCATCAAGAGATTGTGTACAGAATCCAACTTAGCTTGAACCTCAGCAATCTGCGATCCATCCATACTCCCAGTTTGTTTCCTTCGCTCAAAATCTGCATTCTTGGTACTATTGCTAGATGCCAAGTTCTCAATAAGCACATAAGCATCGTCAGGATACATGGTGTTGAAATTCCCATTACTCGCATCATCCAAGGCCATCTGATACCTCCAATCAATCCCTCTGAAGAAGATACCCAACAACTGAACCTTAGTGAACCCGTGATGTGGACAATCCCTCTGATATGACATGAATCTTACCCAAGCAGCCTTAAACGCTTCAGTCGCTCCCTGAGAAAACTGGGAGATCTTATTCCTGAGCTCCTCGGATCTTGCATCATCATAGAAATTGTTCAAGAAGGAATTCTTAGTCTCCTCCCAAGTAGCCAGTGATCCAGGGGGCAACTGCTTAAGCCAATAAGCTGCATCTCCATCAAGAGAGTATGGGAAGAGCTTACAGAAGAGGAAATCATTGGACACTCCATTGTATTTGATGCTAGTAACCAAGTCCTCAAACCTCTCAATGTGATCCATCGGGTGTTCATGAGAAAGACCATGAAAAGGATGCTGACCCACAAGAGTGTAGTATGTAGGTTTAAGCTCAAAGTCATTCCTATGAAAAGCAGGAGGGCGAATCGCTGATCAATTGGCATAGAACTGATCAGGCCTGTTGTACTCACCAATCGTTCTACCACGATCAACCACTTCATTCCCAACATTCACAACAACTGCAGGGACAACGACGTTTCCATCTCCATCAAGTTGTTGCCCTCTCTCATTGCACAATTGACCCTCTTGGTCTCTCAAAGCTCCATCATCATCACAAGTCAATACCACTGGATTATTCATCTCTGCTGGCTTCTTTGTTTTCCTGTTTGCACGTTCCAAATTTGCTAGCTCCTTGTTGGAAAGATTAACTAGTTGAGTGCTCTTGTTCCTCCTGGTTTCGCGAGTGGGCATACACCTGAAACACAAAAGACAAGGCACGTAAGTAAAATAAAACGATGAGTATCGACCGACACTATGTGGTATCGATCGACACTGTCGAACTTAGTCGAAATTCTTGACTAAAATCTAATGGCGAATTAAGAATCCCCGGGAACGGCGCCAAATTTGATAAGCTCAAATGTAATACCCTAAAGTACTAACAGCTTTGTCGATTGTAGTATTTAGGGGTCGAATCCACAGAGACTCAAGAATCTCACAATATATTATATAGGTTCGAATTAAGCTATGTAAATCAATGAAATAAGAAAGTAGCAACGTAAATTAAAGGGTTGTAAATTCAATGGAGAGGAGATAGGTTCAGGGTAATTATCAGGAAATCAGAGAATGCAGATAAACTAATTAGCTAGGATTCATGCTAAGCTCGGTTCTTGAACTCAAATCACTAAGCTATAATTAACCAACTGCCGTTGCGAGAATTATCTAAGTCTAAATCTCATAATTCCAAATTTCTTTGCAAATCCTAAAGACTAAACTAGCTTTAATTCCAGGTTCGATATGTTCACAAAACAACTAAACCAAATTTCTTTGCAGATAGTTATTTTGCTTACCCTAGGTTCTATCAGATCATCAATTGCACTGTCGTGCCTAATCGATTAACCTAAGATCTAAGTTCCAGGTGATCAATCCAGAATTAGCTTTAAGAACAACCTATGGTGAAGAACTAATTCAGATTATGAACCCTAACCAACTAATTAACCTAACATTCAAAAAGATCCTTTAATTAGAACCCTAAACCTAACATGAGATCTAATCATACATGGAGATTGAAACAAACAACATGATTGAATAAATCTCTGAAATTAATAATAAAGGAGAAAGAAAACAAGTGTTCGAAATCTTCTCTCGGACGAACAGAGTTTCAGACTTGTCTCCCTCAAAGCTCTCTCAACAAAAATCAAAGATAGAATAAAGCTTAACCCCCAAAGGTGGCTGAAAAACCTAATTATAATGCTAAAACACGTTTTGGGGCTTCTTGTAATTATTAAAGTCTTCTAGACCAAAGTGTAAAATCTTCAGACTTGTAAAAAGTCGCGATCTTTCTCTTCATGCGATCAGTATCGACCGAAACCATAAGTGGTATCGATTGATACACATCTTCTGTGTCGACTCTTCAGGCTGGTGTCGCTCGACACCAGGATTTCAACCTGATCCTTCAGCTGTATGATCTTGTTTGGCTCCGAAATGCTCCAATATCTCCAATTTAGCTCCAAACATACCTAAACCAGTAAAGACTCGAAAAGACTCCAAAAATACTAGAAAGACTCTATAAATAAGACCTATATCATGGTTAAAAGCGGGTAAAAACCATGATATATCAGGTTCAAATAGTTAGGATCAGGTTCAATTCTAAGCTTGTTTCAACCAAGATGAAAGCATCAATGGATATGATCCAAGTATGGTGAGTCCTTACTTTCAAGTTGTTCAAATGCATTTAACTACTAAAGCTTAAGTTGACATTTTACAAGGACACTTTCATCATTGCGCCCATGCGAATGAATGCAAATCCTATATGAACTCTAGACTCGATCTTAATATGATATGCAACTAGATGACTTATATGCATGCACATTTTTGATTTTTAATTTTTTTTTTTTATGAATGCAATGAGATTTAAGATGGAAAAATCAAGATAAGAAGAAAGAAACAAGATTAGAAACACATAAACCCTCCCCGAACTTAAATTACATGGTCCCTTGTGTAATAGAAGCTTGAGAGAGAGTATAAACAAATGCAAAAGACTAAAAATAAATCTAAATGCTATTTACAAGGTTTTGGAGTGTTACCTTTAAAAGCTTTGAGATGGGGAGGAAGACCCCATGGAATAGGACGGGTTACTCGAGCACGAAGACAGAGATCTCATAGCCTTCCTTTTGTTCCTTCGATCTTCCCGGGCCGAAGGGTGTGGGTAGGTCACCATTTCTCCTTCACGGCATGAGTCACCTTCTTCTTCATGCTCCACCTCGTTCCCAACGTCTTGGGCTCTAGATGTGCTAGCCCCATGGTCCTTCTTCTTCAGCTCCTTGATCGTTTGACCCATACTCTTCACCGTCCTTACGAGCTACCATATCGTTCTATCTTGCCATTTGCACCATTGTTGGAGGAGACGGGTTGCTTGATGGGAGTGGCTGGTTGTATCATCACGCATCACTCCATCATATGGTTCGAGTGATATCGCTCACTCACATATGTCATCTCGTTAGAGAGTGGGCTAGCAACCTCGTCGTCGGAGCAATTAGAGTTCACGGTGGTGTCTTCTTTTCCGGGGCCAACCTTCTTGGCTCTTCTCAAGGAGATCACCTCAATTGGCGGCTCGATGGTTGAGTTGTAGAAGTTATCATTCGTGGGATAGAAGGTGAGCTCCTTTCTCCCTTGAATCGAGGTGAGAGAGATCTTAGGCAACATAACCTTCACGATGTTGGAATCGGTGAGCCGAAGGTTGTAGGCATATTCATTGCCTATCTTCCCTTCGAAAAATTTGATCTTCGAGAGATAGGCTTCATCCATAAGTTCAATACCATTACCATCCTCTACCAAGTTGATCCCTTTGGCCTTAAGAATCGAAGTGACCAAACCACCAATGTGAAATTGAGGTTTTTTCATCTTTGTCGCTTATGCCCATTTTTTGATACCAAGCAAGTGATTGACTAGGATAGCGGCAAGGCCCGGGTTTGAATCATCTCCAATGAATCGCCTTTCATCCAAAGGGGAGTGTAGAAACGGTCTTAGCCCTAGTGCCATCAACTCCATCTCATCTTCCGATACGGTTCCTGACTCCTTCTTAGCAAAGAGTGTGTAAGCAAGGACCTTATGCACATAGCGTATGGCGGGGTAGCGAATGGTGGAGATTTTGATATTGCCGGGGTTGTACTCTCCACGTGCAATAGCTTTCCACAAGTAGGCAAAGTCAGCTCGTCCGTAGTAGAACCGGAGCCCTCTCTTGGTTCCTTCTTCTTTGAAGCCGAACACTTGACTTAGCTCATGGAATGTCATCTTGTAAACTTCTCGCCCAACTTTGAACTCCATATACCCGTGTCCATCTTCAATGTTGACATCTTTGTCTTCTTTGTCATAGAAGACCGCTTCCAACGATGCCAAAAATTGCATGTTTGCTCCTTGTGAGATGGTTTATGTTTGGCCCGAATTTAGCACCCTAAATCCAGCCCTAATAAGCATGTTCAACAATGAAGGCTCGGCCCACGACGAGGTCTCATGAGACTGTTTACAAGCTGAAGTAAGAAATGCACAAGTTAAAACAAGCGTGTTGGGAGCAGCGAGCATGCTGGAAGCAGCGAGCATGCTGAAAGCAGCGAGCATGCTGAAAGCAGCGAGCATACTGAAAGCAGTGAGCATGCTGAAAGCAGTGAGCATGCTGAAAGCACCGAGCTCGCAGGAAAGGAGCGAGCTCGCAGAAAGACAATAGTACGAGCTCGGCCAAAGTTCAAACCTGGTCAAACACAATTACTTCACTTCCTAGAATCAAGCCTTACATTAAAGACAAAGATTATGGATTTAATTCTATAATTAAGTGTAGTATCATGCAGTTATCTTTTCTGAGCTTGTATAAATTTGAACATCAGCTACAATGTAATGAGATACCGAATTCTTGACTACGGAAAAGGCAATAATAATATATAATATTTTTTCTCTCAAATTCCTCTCGAGTTCTTACAAAGTTTTTCTTAAAGTCTTTTTAATACAATTCAACCTCAAAGTAGTCAAGGATGGAGGTTGTGAGATTCTGCTCTCACAATTTGGCGCCGTCTGTGGGGAGGAGCAAAACAATTTCCTCCTCTTAACCTACGAAATCGATTATCCAAACGAAGAAGATGTCAGAAACCACAGGATTAACAGTCACAGCTTCATCAAGAGCTATGAACACCCTTGTTCCACCATCCCAGCCTAATATCACCGCTCCGTGGGGCTCAGATGGGACAACAAACGTTCCAATAACCGGCTCGGAAGCGAATGTCATGGCTGGGATCAACGAAACTGTTGATCCTTCGGGAAATACAGTCTTAAACCAGCAAGTTCCAGATCAAATAGCTGAGATCCAGAATTTAATATCGATTCTCATACAACAGAATCGCGCAATGGTTGCTCGCCAAGACGACCTCGAAAGAGCGACTCAGGCAGGAGCAATCAGACGATCGTTTTTCGAACCTGGAATGCAAACCTCATTTGCACCAGAGCATGGAGGACTAACACCTCCACCGATAACGAGGTTAAACTTTTCCGGTATTGATGCCTTGACCAGTAGAATGGTCGGCTCAGCCACCACCTCGCGGTTCAGCTCATTAATATCGAACCCCATATGTACTCCTTCTACGATCCAGACCGCGGAAGGAAGGATTCCCCCAACTGAAGCTCGAGACAATCCCGAGGTCAAAACGCGACCTGGAAATGGGATCAGCAACCATGCCCAGCTAGCTGGAGATTCCCAGCTCACTGTAGATTCCCAGCTCTGGTTCCCGGGCAATATCGAAAACGATCTGGGATCCGGCGCCTCACAAGGGTTCGAGTCGATTAAGAAATATTACGAAGAAACTAATGTTGAACTTCAGCGGATGAGATCGCAGGTCCATGCTGCTTTAAGCTCAGCACCCGAAATAGATAGGGTGATTGATGAAGTCAATCAGACCCCATTCACCTCGCGGATTGCGAGCCCCCAGCTCTGATATGATCATGGAAAGCAAGGAAGCTGAGGAAGCAGAAGCAGACAAGGAGCTGGAGCCAGTTGGAGTGATTACTCGATCCAGAGCTAAGAAGATGGCAAGTGAAGCTCACTCACTCCTACTTCACTCACTCACTCACAGTGAAGCTCACTCACTCACTCACAGTGAAGCTCACTCACTCCGACTTCACTCTCTCACTCTCACTCACTCATCACTCAACCTGCCATCGATCCAAGTCTTCAACATCTCCACTTTGAAGACTACACCCGGTCCTGAAGACTAAGTAACTTAGGTGAGGATTCTGTACTCTTTTCCCATGTTGAGTTTTGTCCCACTGGGTTTTCTCAACAGGGTTTTTAACGAGGCAGATGAATCACCACGTCGAGTACTTAGGAATCACGACCAATGGGTAATAATGTATTTAGTTTTATTCAAATTATAAACACCTTGCTGTTTTAGTTTTAAACGCCTTGTAGTTTTATTTCAGACGCTTTGTAGTTTAGGGTTTGTCGATTTGGGTTGATTTATAAAACCCAAATCACGCCCCCCTTTGTTCTTTAGCGAAGAATTTAGATGCAATTGCACAAACAGAGTTTCTTCTCTCAATATGATTCCTTGATCACCATCATTGAATTCGAGTTTTCTCTACACTTGTGAATCAGAAAACTCTTCTATCTGTTCTACATCATCTAATCATTCAACACCTATCCGCAAAACCACCTTCACACACCCCTCTATTCATCACGATCGCATCATCGCGCTATCATCTCCCCATCGTCGTGATTCCCCTCGTTGCAGCCTCGTCTTCATCAGCCTTCCTCCGGAGTTGATCAAGCAGGGACGCGTCAAGTGGTATCAGAGCTTGCTCTAGAACAAAGGCTGAGAAAATCCCTAACTCTAACTCTCTTGTTTTCGCGATTTGCAGGTCTTAGACCTAGGGTTTTTTTTCTTTTTTTTTCGCGACTTGTTTAGATTCTAGGGCTGGGCGATTTGTCTTGTTGATCGAAGCAATCTAGTTTAGTATCATCCTAGGTTGTTGTGTTCTGTGTCTGCATTGCATCATATCTAGTTTAGACTATACATCATCTGTCTAGTTTGCGATTAGTCCTGTTCTTAGAACTTAGGGTTGTCGCGAGATTGCAGGTTCTCGTATTAGACTAGGGCTTGTCGATTTCCTGTCAGTCTGTTCTAGTACTTCTATTAGGCTGTTAGTTTCGTGTTCTGTCTGTCTAGATCGTGTCATAGGTAGTACTAAATCGCATAGCATAGGTTCTCATAGGATCTGTTTCGCGAATTGGTTAGTCTTAGGAGGCTTAGGCCTTGCGTGACCTGTTGTTGCGATTAGGTTTAGTATAATCAATTCTGTTTGCGATTTCATTTAAGATCAGATTACTGCGAGTTGTTGTTTGTTTCTCAGGTACCATGGAGCTTTCAGCTGAGACCATGGCAGCTCTAAACAAAGCTATGGCAGAACAAATCAGAGAATCAAACCAAGCTGTGACAACACAACTCACTCAACAGATTGAACAGCTTAATGAGAAGTTTGAAGCTCAGATTAGTGGTATACTCAAGGATCAGAGTGCAAGTGGAGATGAATCTTCAGTTACACCAACTCCCTCAGAGGCTATACGCATCACTAAGGGCAAAGGAAAGATTGGGTCCTCGTCTCGAAGGCCTAGACTTGATACCAGACCTAAAGCCAAGACTCATCGAAGTCAACTTGGGAGCAGAGACACTCTGTTTAGGAAACGCGGTGATGATAGAGCTGAAAGACATCCAGCACAGAGGCATCGTAGGGGAGAGTATATAGTTGGACATCGAGTCTTCATGGGAACTGACCCAGAAGACTATGAAGATGAAGAAGCTACTGATCATAGTCTAGAGACATTGAGAAGAAGAGATGAAGGCAGAGGTAATGGCAGAGACTATGATCCTCTAAGACAGCAGCTAAACCATATCAAGGTTCAATACCCTTCCTTCTATGGCACCAACGACCCAGAAGTGTACCTTGATTGGGAAAGGAAGATGGAATCGAATTTTTCGGTTCAAGGCACCTATGAGCTTAACAAGGTGAAGATAGCTGTCTCTGAATTCAGTGG
>PKML01041115.1:0-26442 GCA_002933935.1 Eutrema yunnanense
ATACCCCCCCCCCTCTGAGATGATGGCTCTTATCGGCCCATCTCGAATCGAATCCCATTTTAGGACCGGTAATAAACCTTTCTTGGGCCAACCTTATTTGTGTCAATAAACGAGGCCCTGATACCATGTTAAGTTTAATGAGGTTATGAGATTCTAACTCAAAACCAATTGACAATGACTTGATTGACTCATATCCCTTATATATTGATTCCTTTAAACTTCGGATGTGGGATTCAAACAATTGGAAAAAAAGAAGATGGTTAAATGATTGTGTTATATATATAACAGATGAAAAGTTGGTGAATAGTAAAAGTAGTTCAAATGAAAAAATATATATACATACATATTTTGAAAGTCATATATTTTCTACAACTAAAAAAGTCTTTTAACATTTAACACCAATGATCTCTTCAAAGAACACCAAGTCAACACAAACCATATTGTAAGTTGCATTTGACCCATAACATAAGTTAATTCAAGTCAAGGAGGCGTGCTGATCACGGTATTAATCATTTGTTTTGATAGCAACGGTCAACGGTTAACCCTCTTGACTTGAAGAAACTTCGGAAACATTGGATCCACCTTCTTATATAAATATCTCAAAATGTATCACATTTTCTTCCAATTCAAAACAACTCAAAAGTATTAAAAAAACACCAAAAAACAAAACAAAGAAAATAATAGAAGAAGTGAGTATAAAAATGAAAGCGAAATCAAGAAATGGAGGTTTGATTGCGATATTGGTTCTAGTCGTTTATTGCTTCTTGAAGAATATGGGTGAGCCTAAGTTTCCTCCCTTGCACGCATATATATAAATATATAATTATATGTTATTTTAATTTAACAAATCCTCTAAACTTTTAAAATCAACAAACTGTATTAAATTCAACTCTCACTAAACTTCCGTAAATTGATAGTTCATCATTTTGATTTTATATATTTTCTAACGAACTTTATAGTGATAATTTATCGTTATTTATCATAGCCGGGTTCTCGATCGAGGTTTCGCCTAATGAACCTGTTGTAAGCTCTCTTCATGGAAGATTCTTCGCTCTCTACAACAAAGATAAGATGCTAATATCGTTCCCATCTTATAACGAGTATCACAAAAGACTCACTCTAGCGACAGGTTTTTTTCTTTAGAATTCTCTAACATTTTGTAACGTTTGTGATAGATCTTAAATCATTACTCACATTTCAAATATTCTACCTTAATCAGCATAATTAATAGCGTTTGCATCATTTTCTTATGCTAACTCGATTAAATATTATATGCAGTGCAACTTTGGCAAACGATAAGAAGCAGATGTAGAGATGGATTCATCACTTTGAGCATAAAATCAATGCATTTTTTCGTCTCAAAGCTTATGCAATTCAGATATTCAATATCAGTCCCAACTCCAATTAATCGCTCGTGGCCTTCTCGAATTATTTTCTGGGTAACATTGACTCGATCAGTCTCGTCCATGGCCAACGATACACAGCTCTATGATTTTTTTTCCTCTTCATAGATAAGGTGTGGTTTTGTATGTACTGTAAGGTGAAATTGGTAAAGCTGCCCAAATGTCACAATGTAATCTATTAAAAGGTTTCAAATCCGATCGTTTGAACTAGGAGAAAGTCTCATATAGTATAGGCTCTTTATTTAGTATACTACTAGGATTTAACATGCGCTAATTATAGCGCAGAATAATTTTTTTATAGAAATTGTTTTGAAATTTAAAAAAATTGTTTTTATCTAAATTTTACAATATAGCTAACTAATGATTATAGATAAAACTGTCAATTTGTAATAATTTATCTATTTAACCCGTTTTGCAGTTAACTAAAATATTATTCGGGTTAACCCGCAAAAAATTATAATCTTGAAAACATAACTCTAGTATACACCGTTATATGATTCTAGTTTTTGTGGTTAGTCTACGAACTCTTAAAAAACAAAATAGTTTTCTTGTGTCTAACTTTTTATAAAATTAGTAAAATATTTTTCAATTTTTGTTTAGATATATATTCAAATAAAATATAATAAATTATAGTGAAAAATATAGCAAGATTTTGAATAGATTTTTTTCTTTGAAATTGATTATTATTTTAAAACATATAGTATTAAAAATAATTAAAAATTAAATAATAAATAACATCTTTTNCTATTTTAATTATTCTTTGTTATTTGTAATGGCATTTCATGTAATAACTTACAAAACAATGTTCATTTTTAAAAATGTATTCTTAAATAATATTATAGAGAGATTTGTAATGGCATTTCATGTAATAACTTACAAAACAATGTTCATTTTTAAAAATGTCTTCTTAAATAATATTATAGAGATATATATCTTTGCTCTTTTTGAGATTTTAGGACTCGAGAATTATGATATGTCCAAGATGATAATGGCATATAATATCATTTGATCTTTGTTGCCATGTTGAATAGAAGACCTCATGATAAATGTCATCTCTACGGTTTTATTTGGCTTAGAAGCTCTCGTGATTACTTATCTTTTATACACACCTTATTAGCATAAAACTCAAAAGCAGCAAATAATTTGTTTCTGTTGACGGTCCAATGGTAATCTTCACACGAAAAATGTTGTGTTTAACTAATTCTGAGAATTGCAACACACACCAGGATCATTTCCAAGACAAAAATCAAATGGACCTAAAATATATCAAAGTCTTTACGAGTTTTGGTTTAAAAATCACCTTATGAATGCTAATCATTTTATTTAAAATTGCAAACTAGGATAATTCATATTTATGGAGATCACAAATCACATAAAAAGTTCTGTAGATAGAGTGGTCTGATCATCAAGGAGCAGAGATGAATGAATTCAAATGACAACATGACCAGATATTTTGTATTTTTTCATTTTATCAATTATCAATGAGAAAAATACATCATAGTTTACAAATTCTTCATGTTATTACAAATAGTCAAAGAAAATCAAGTTTTAGTATCGCACAACAGTCCCATCATTTTTTTTTTTTCTAAAATTTCTGGTTGTATTTCACTTAATGGAACGTTACAATAGATGGAAAAGGAAAATAAAAGCCATTACAGCAAGCCTTCGAGATGAACCCAAGAAGGAGAAAAGGACGAAAAACGACAAAAATCAACATAAACAGAAAGGAAGGCTAATGATCCGGAATTGAGACAAGAAGCTAAAACCGAAGCAATCCAAGACGAGAAAGCAGCAATCACGTGCCTAAGCACAGACCATCCCGTATTTGTCACAGCTCAAAGAACTGGAGTTCACATCATAGTTGCCATTTGAATCCTTCCGAGCCACACGTCCTCTAAGAGCTGGAAGGAGATGCCTATAACTTCTCCGAGAACTGACGAGATCTCCGGATAGCGTAACGAACTAAGTTGCAGCTGGTGACAAGGAAGTCCAAGCGGTAATCGGAGAAGTCACTTCCGACCACCAATCCCGTAGAAACCAAAGTCTCCAATGGGACAACCTCCACAACTACAACCTAATCGGACAACATACCGGCGCCTCAACAATACACGTCTCGAGACGCTCCACCATCTACACCGACAAGCAATCGGCGCCCTCAATACCGAGACCAAAACCGAACTACTGACCTGCTGGATCTTGCCGAGAACGGGAACACACACCAACCGCGTAACTCGAGCCACAACGGTGAGAAGACAGCATCGGAGCTTCTCCGACGTGAGCTGAGAGAAACCGCCGTTGTGCCACCCGCCTAGACCACCGCCGAGAGACACCGTTGGTGGAGCCTCGCACGCCGAGAGAGACGAGAACCACCCCTCCGAGACTAGCCACAAGACAAAGCACTCGCACGACGCCCTAACCAAAGATTGAGCCCATCCCCGAGGTCCAAATCGCCGTCGTCGGAGTTGAGGAGATCAATGCCTAAATCGCCACCACATCTCCGCCTCAGGAAGAAAATCAAAACGAGGCCGAGAGGGACTAAAACCGGTGAGAGGCGAGCAACGCCACCACCGAGGAAAGCCGGAGAGCACGTCGCCGGCGACGAGGACTCTTAAAGGAAAACCGCCGGAGAGCACCAAGGAGAAGAGACTGCCGACAAAGAACGAGGCGAACAGAGGAGAGGCGAATCACCACGGGGGAGACAACCTTCCACCACCGCAACCCCAGCGACGCCGCTGAGGCCCGCCGCCGTCGGTCGAGGAACACGCCGGAACCAGAGAAGCTTCACCTCGAGACCACTCCGAGCCGACGGCCAAGCATAACTATTAACCTATCAAAAGAAAGAGGAGGACACCGTGGTCCCTCCTCCGGCGACGGTGAGCCACCACTCGCGCCGGAGAGGAAGATTGGAGGAGTTTTAAGTTGTCGGCAAGGAGGAAAGAGAAAATATTAGAATCGCCTCATAAATTTTAATATCCTCAATCTTTAACAAGTAGAATTCTTTAACAGTCCCATCATTAAAAGAAAGTGGAAAGCGTAGAATCTAAAATAAAAACTACTTCACGAAAAAACACATATGATTTGAAACAAAAGATTGGAACTCTCTAATCAATCTCCTAACAGATAACCAGCTCGATAGAACTTTACAATTTCTGTTTCGATTTGATTTTCAAGTAGTTATCCACATACTCTGGAGAGAGAGAGACATAATCGACGGCACGGAGAAGCTCCCTCTTCCCCATCCCGCCTCTATGCTTTCATCGACAAACAAGTTCGCTGCCAACTTCACTCAATTCGCAAATTGGGAGACAGTAAACTCAAAGATCCACTTTAAATTATATTTGGTTTGGCTCCCGAAGCTAGATAGTGACGAATCGATTTTTATTCTAAGTTTGTTTCAAATCTTATAACAAAGGATACACATATGTTGTAAAAACCTTTTTTAGGGGCTTTAATTTTACATTCAATTAAAAAAAAAAAATATTGGAAAACGTTTCTCATTAAACAAAGGATTGTCTTAAAACTGTTAATTGATATATGATCAATCAACTCAATGTTTATTTCCTTCTCGACGAAAAAAAAAAAGCAATCATAGAAGGTAAAATTTCCCACCAAGGAGCTGCAAATACTAAATAAATGAACACTATCCATATCTTCAGTTGGATGACCACAATTAAACACCGTGATTGTGCCATTCTTCAGGTTTATTGTGCCCTTCTTCAGTTTTTTTCAAAGTCTTCTTAAAAATTAGGTAAGCTCACTACGTTTTTTTAAGAAGATTTTTTAAAAAACTGAGAGCTAAAAACGATTAAAAAACGTAGTGAGCTTCCCTAATTTTTAGGAAGAAGGTGTGTGATTCACTCCATCTGTATTTATATTCAGCGTTCCCTCTATGATGACACTAAGATTAAAACAAAATATCAATCAACAAGCAGATATTTTAAACAACAAGAACAGAAAATGTTGAAGAGACGAAGGTGGGAGCCTTCTTTAAACATTAGGAATGTTGAAGAGACGATTCTGGAAGGTGTTCCTAAATATTAGTAATCATTCCTTAATACTACGAAACTGAGAAAAACGAACCAGATTACTTACTAAGTCCTTGAAAGCTTACTCCGTAAATGAACTCATGTTATAAGCTAAACATGAAAATATTGAAATAGATTTTCAGAGATGCTTCATTTTTGTAACACATAAGAAAACAAGACGCATAGAACTATCTATATACTTCCTAAATACTCCTAAGTGTTTAATGATCCTAGTTTTTAGACAGATAATGCAAGTAGAAACAATAAGCAAAACAAAACATACAACACGAGCTGTGTTGAGGTAACCAAATTAAAGAGAATCCATCATCAAAAATCACAAATAAATCTAAAACATCAAATTTAATCTTAAAATCAACCAAAACGGTGAAAAATACACACAAGTAGAAGAAAGAAGGACCACATAAGAACAAACCATATTTGATGAACGTACGTGGTTGTTGCTTGATTGTTCTTATCCTTATCCTACAATGGAAGTTCCCAAACCTTCCTGCTTGTTTAGGTTTGTTTTTCTTTTTTTTTTGGGTTTATGTCTAGTTTTTGTCTCTCTTAGGCTTGGACGTTCGGGTTCGGGTCGGGTATTTCGGATTTTCGGATTTAGAGATTTAAGCCCCATTCAAATATTTATAATTTTTGGGTCGGGCTCGGTTCGGGTCCTCTTGGGTTCGGATCGGGCTCAGTTTACCCAAAATATATATGAAAGTACTCGAAAAACTCGGAAAAAACTACTCAAACTACATGAAAGTACTCAAAAGTATCCAAATTACCCGAAAACCCCAGTAAAAAAAACTATCCAAATTACCCAAAAGTACCCGAAAGTATTTGAAATAGCCGGAATACCCGAAAAAATGAGGGGAACCGGCGAGGCTAGGTACAAAAGGGGTTAATGGGTTTAGTTAGCTTCGGGTTTGTTTGGGTACGAGTTCGGGTTGGGTATTACCCGAAACCCGAAGTACCTAGACACTAAGATCCATTCGGGTATTTCTCTAGTTCAAATCGGGTTCGAGACCGGGTTTTTCGGGTCGGGTTCAGATATCGGGTACGGTTAAAACGCCTAGCCCTGTTCTCTCCTTTTTGGGTGTCTTATCTCCGAGAATAAAATATTTTTCCGCCGGTTTTGTCTCCCATAAAACACTCTCGGGCTATGTGTGCGGTTTATCCGGTTTTGTATCATGTTTGGTTTATTTATAAAATTTAGACCCAAAAAAGGAAAGAAAATGGGGCATGTTGACATAAATTTAATATAGGGAGGGAAGTGTATAACAGTTACTAAAATAGAGGACTCGCTTTTGTAAATTCTGTATACTCGTCTGCACTCTTTCGTTTTCTGCAGATTGCAGAAAATTGGGGGTAAATGTTCCGATGCTTCTTTAGCAGCTTGTTTATCAGAGACTTGAGGAAGGGTTTATTCTTCGCCGTTTCTCCTTTTGCAGTGATCCACGAAGAACGGTTATGTGCGAGCTTCGGAGAATTTCTCGTGGGATCGAACCGTTGGCTAGAGATCTTGAAACAGATCACTGACGCGAAACCGATTGCGCGATAATGGAATCTTACACTGTCGCAGATTCGGCTTCAAGCTCTGATGCAACTGCGTCTCATTCGGTACGCATTTCGTTTTTCTACAGGTTTTTTCTCGGATGCTTCTGGTCTTAAGTGTTGCGATTGCTTGAGAATAGGACAAGAATGTGGGTTTAGTTCAATATTCCGCTTCCTGGAGTTGATTTTTCCTGAAAATCATATCGAGTATTTTTCATGTTACTCATAAAGGAGAGTTCTGATGGTTGAGAAGTGATGTCCTTCTGATAGCTAGTGATATGATTCAGCAACTGCTTGTTTCTTTGTGTTTGTTCTTCTATTTGAGGGCTTTCATGAATTAGTTTTTTTTTGTATGTGTGATTGCAGCCGAGTGTATCTGTTCTTTTAGATGCTCTTGAGCAGTCTGCATCTACACCCAGGATCGCAAATGGTCTTTCCCAGAGACTGTTACGGTTGCTACAGCTTTCACATGAAAATAAACTTTCTTTCAAGGCATTGAATGGAGCTTGTCGTGTGCTAAGATTGGCTTGCGTTCAAGCCAGGGAAAGTAGAAAGTCCGTGTGTGTTGGCCCTTTAGTAGAAAGTACTGACAGTGGAGTTATAGTTGATTCACCTCATAAGAAGTCTGATTCAAGTCGTACTGAGGATTGTTGGTTTGAATGCATGGAAACGTGCATGGGGATTTTCACAGAGTTTTTCTCATCAACAGATGATGCAAAGATATATGTTTTGCGAAGCTCTGTTTGTGTTGATTGTCTTTTTGAGCTATTTTGGGAAAAAGCCGTGAGGAACAATGTGATGAAACACATTATTGATCTCATGAAGGTATTTCATTTAAATTAGTACTTATAAGTCTTTACTATGCTTCTATTGATCTTTTAGCTTGTTAAGGAGCAGGAAAATGATTTTTTTTTTTTATTAAATTTTCAGATCATGCCTCGGTGTGAGGAAGACAGAAGTGCAAAATTACAAGTGTGTTCCAAATATCTAGAAACTTTCACTCAAGTGAAGGAAAGAGAAAATGATTTTGTTGACTTATCCGTTGGTCTGTTGGCGGGTATGAGGGATTTGATCAAGACTGATTCGAGGGTAAGACTCTAAGTTTATTACCGAGTGCTTGTAACTTCTGTTCGGCATCATCTACTCCTGCTGTAGCCCTTATCTTTATTTGTTGCTTCCTCTAATTTTTCTCATCTATTGTTTCGTCCCTTCAGTATTACCAAGCCCTATTCCGTGAGGGGGAGTGTTTCTTACACATTGTCTCTCTCTTAAATGGTAATCTCGATGAAGCAAATGGAGAGAAGTTGGTTTTAAATGTCCTTCAAACTCTGACTTCCCTGCTTGCAAATAATGATGCCTCAAAGGTGATTCTTCTGTTCTTTTGCTCTTCACTACAGTAAGGGTCACTTAAAAGTGGCTTGTTCACTTATTACCTTAGGATGAGAAGGAAAAAACATGGGGATGCAAATATTAGATTTTTGAACATATTTAGCGTCATTTTCTCATTATCCACGTAGTCAAGGATTTTCTCTGGATGGACATGCGAACATTACTTAAGTTGATTTGGGACTGAATCAATAGGGAAAGAAATCCGGGAAGTGAACTTGATCTCGAATAGTCAGATAGTATAACAAAAGACACATGCTTATCCTATTGTTTAGGAAGACTCTCGCAGTTAAGTTGGACCTAATGGTCTCTTGCACTAGTATAATTTGTTTTTGCCACTGCTTCCTTTTGTGCCCTTCAGTTTGCATTTAAAGCCCTTGCTGGCAAGGGTTATCAGACACTGCAAAGCTTATTGTTGGATTTCTTCCAATGGCAACCTACCCAAAGGCTCCTAGACGCACTACTTGATATGCTTGTTGATGGCAAATTTGATGATAAAGGCAGTGCCCTTATAAAGGTGGTGCAGTTTTCATAATTTATCAGTTAATGATCACTTTTTATTTGATTTGATTTTATACCTAGTTAATGGTGGCTAATTCTATTGTCCTGTTTCCATGTTTAATTTGTTTTTTCTACTCAGAATGAAGATGTTATCATACTTTACTTGAATGTACTTCAGAAGGTTGGTGGAATTCTTGTTACTTGGATTTGCCTTTTCCAGTATTTTGGTTTTGGGATATATCCTTATTTTAGAGTTGTATGATTTGGCAGAGCAGCGAGTCTTTGCAGTGTTATGGGCTAAACTTGTTTCAGCAACTCCTTAGGGACTCCATATCAAATCGTGCTTCATGTGTTCGGGCAGGAATGCTTAACCTTCTTCTCGATTGGTTTTCTCTGGAAAATGATGATAGTGTTATCTCGAAAATAACACAGCTAACTCGAACAATTGGTGGCCACAGTATTTCTGGGAAGGATATACGTAAGATCTTCGCCCTTCTTCGGAGTGAAAGAGTGGGTAATCAACAGAGATACCGCTCACTGTTATTGGCTTGTTTGTTGTCAATGCTGAATGAGAAAGGACCAACAGGCTTTTTTGACATGAACGGGGTTGATTCTGTAAGTCTTTGTCCCTCTTGAAAAAGTTTCCATGCATAAAATGTGCGTGTTATCTTACTGCTACAACTTGTTAAAAAAGAGTTCTAGTTCATCATTTGTTTTAACTTTTAAGCTTCTTTTGGATGAATTCAGTTTCCAGTGTTTAATTTAGCCATAACTGTATTTGAACATGCCACAAATTTAATTGCTAAAATGTTTAGACACCTTGGGGGGCTTTGTTGAAGTGGAAAGCTTTTGAATTTTTGAAACCAAGAAATGGTGGTACTCTGTCATAGATATTGATGCTAAAGTTTTACACTTTTTCTTGGGTGAGTAGACAAAATCTGACTATTTCTTGATTCTTACTTCTTACCTTTTTGTAATTTGTTTTTCATTCGCAGGGCATTGTAATCAAAACACCTGTTCAGTGGCCTGTGAATAAGGGGTTTTCCTTTTGCTGTTGGCTTAGGGTAGAAAGCTTTCGTGGAGATGGGAAAATGGGTATCTTCAGTTTCATGTCAAAAAATGGGAAGGGCTGCTTTGCTGCTATTGGGAACGATGGATTGTCTTATGTTGTAAGACAAATGACATAATTTATTTTATATCTTGCAAATTTCGTACACCTCTCCCTAATACAATCTTCTTCCTTTTCACAGTCACTGAATCCGAAACGGCAATGTGTAAATGTGCATGCCAATTTGGTCAGTAAAAAGTGGCATTTTATTTGTGTTTCTCATAGTATTGGAAGAGCATTCTGGGGTGGTAGCCTCCTAAGGTGCTATGTTGATGGGGAGCTTGTGTCATCTGAAAGATGCAGGTGATTCCAAATATATTGTTTTTTACTAATTTGATTAATGGTTTGTATTACTATCCTTAGATTTATTGACGAGTGACATTGAGTAATGTTTGGGTGCTTTATTTTTTCTATTTGCACAGTTCTTGATTTTTGTTATATTTATTTCAGCTATCCAAAAGTTACTGATGTACTTACCAGCTGCTTCATTGGTACAAGTATCACGTTGCCACATATCCAAGATAACGAAGGGCTGGAATCCATCAGAGATGTGTTCCCATTTTTTGGCCAGATCGGTCCCATCTACTTGTTTAATGATTCCTTGCCTTCCGAGCAAGTTCATGCCATTTATTCGCTAGGACCAAGCTATATGTATGCATTCTTGGAGAATGAGATGACTGGCCCCTTTTCTGATAATCCATTTCCAAGTGGTATTCTTGATGGAAAAGATGGGCTTGCATCTAAGGTTTCCTTTGGACTTAATGCACAGGTCATACACCTCTTAAAGCACTTCTTTGCTATCCATTTATGCCATCTTTACTAGGAAATTTCTATTTCCAATTCCCAAAAAATCTTTCTTTTTCTACTTTTAGGCGAGCGATGGTAGGAGATTGTTTAATGTGTCTCGGGTGTCAGATCATTTACAAGATAAGCTCACATTTGAGGCCGATATTATGGTTGGTACTCAGCTATGCTCACGACGCTTGCTCCAGCAGATAATTTACTGTGTCGGAGGGATATCTGTTTTCTTTCCTTTGATTACACAATCTGATAGATGTGAAAGTGAAGCACTTAAAGAGGAAACTTCAGCTATGCCTGCTACAAAAGAGCGTATGACAGCAGAAGTTATCGAACTTATTGCTTCTGTCTTGGATGAAAATCCTGGAAATCAGCAACAGATGCATCTTCTCTCTGGATTCCCCATACTAGGATTTTTGTTACAGTCTATTCAACCGAAGCAACTCAATCTAGAGACACTTTCATCCTTGAAACACCTATTCAATGTTATTTCAAGCTCTGGTACGTGTTGTGAATGCCACATTTTGATTTTCTGCAGCTAGTTTGCATCACTTCTGGTACCATATCAATTGTTTTTACATAAAGTGGATTTGTTTTCTTCTAATTGTGGTTTGTTTTGGAATGTCTTAAATTTTCAAATGGGAATTTTTCATATACCGTTTTTTGCAGCTAGTTCATTTAGTCGGATTCTTGCCTTTTCGTTTTCTAAATTCAGTATTAAAATTGTTTATAAATCAGGGGCTAGTCTATTTTAAACTTCTTAAAGGTTTTTTTCTCTATACAGGGTTTGCTGAGAAGCTTGTGGAGGATGCTATATCTAGCATTTTCCTTAATCCTCACATTTGGATCCATGCGGCCTATAATGTGCAGCGTGAACTTTACATGTTTCTCATCCAACAGCTAGATAATGATCCACGACTTTTGGGTAGCCTTTGTCGACTCCCAAGAGTTATTGACATAGTATGGAACTTTTACTGGGAATCCGAAAGATACCGTAGTGCTAAAGGAAGCAAGCATCTTATGCATCCAGCAGGAAGTATTGCAGAAAGACCCAGTAAAGACGAAATTCATAAAATCCGTCTCCTTTTGCTGAGCCTAGGTGAAATGAGTCTGAGGCATGTCATCCACTGTAAAAATATACTTTTTCAGGCCTCTATATTTTCTTACCCTTTTTCTGTAGCTTATAATACATGATAGGATAATTTTTTGAAACTAGTACTCAAGTCATTGTTTTCAGTTTTAATCAAAATTGTCCTCAGTTTTTCAGGCAGAATTTTTCATCAGGGGACGTAAAAGCTTTGATAGCATTTTTTGAGACATGCCAGGATGTAGCATGCATCGAAGATGTTCTGCATATGGTTATCCGTGCCATTTCTCAGACATCAGTCCTTGCTTCTTTTCTTGAACAAGTCAATCTTATCGGTGGATGTCACATTTTTGTCAATCTTCTTCAGAGGTAAGTTTTTGCTATCTTACCAGCTCATACATGTGTTGTGGTTGGGTTAGTACATGTAATGAATCCAAGTATACATGAATTTTGCAAATCTGGGTGACTATGCTGTTTTCTGCAAAGCCATCGTTGTTTTCGTGTTACCAAATTTTGAGAAGGGGGTTTGTTGTACATCAATGGACTGATTTAGTTGATATAGATAGTTTATCTGCAGGAATAGATGCTCCTATGTTATGTATGTTGAAAAGATTGTAAAGCTGACAAAAACCTGGCTTATTTGATAGGGAAAAGGTTCAAACATCATCTATTCATGTTTCCTTTCGTTTTGTTACAAGTCTGCTAACCGTCAAACTATTGTTGCTTTTTGCGCTCCTTGCTTTTTCTCATTTGGTAAACATATTGAGGTGCTGTGTTCCTGCTGGAATCCTGGATAACGATCAAGTTTTTCTGTGTGCATTCATTGCATCTGTATCTTTCTTGTAAAGGAAACCTGTGGTATTGAGTTGACAGTAGCATTGAAAAACCAGTGGACTTTCGTAGCTAAAGCAATGTTTTTTCCGTGGTCTGTGATAAACAAATTTAATAGTTTTTGGCATTAGACTATATCTGGGAGAACTTTTTCCTCTATTTTATGAGACATACACAATCTCATTCACATATACATTTGGGGTTTGGCAGGGATTACGAGCCTATAAGGCTACTCAGTTTGCAGTTCCTTGGAAGGCTTCTTTATGATGTACCTTCAGAGAAAAAAGGACCTAGGTTTTTCAATCTTGCTGTTGGAAGAACTAAATCTCTGTCACAAGGGCATAAGAAAATTGGTGGTAGAACACACCCAATTTTTTCCGCTATGTCTGATAGAGTGTTTCAATATCCTCAGACAGATAACTTGCGTGCAACCTTGTTCGATGTTCTTCTTGGTGGTGCCAGTCCCAAACAGGTATCAGCTCAAGATTGCTAATTTTTATCAATCATTTGTTTTCTACTTCTCAACTTGCCAAAAATATTGTTGGAAGATCATTTGGCGGGTTTTTTTTTTTTTTTTTCCTTGTAGGTTTTGCAGAAATACAACCAGGTTGATAAGCAGAGAAACAAAGCAAGCAACTCTCACTTCTTTCTTCCACAAATTTTTGTTTTTATTTTCAAATTCCTGTCCGGCTGTGAGGATGGATCAGCACGAATGAAAATAATCAGTGACATACTGGATCTTCTTGATTCAAATCCTATGAATGTTGAAGCTTTGATGGTATATACTCCTATGACTGAAAATTACAGATATGCAAGTGTTAAACTGAAAATTACAGATATGCAAGTGTTAAATTGGCAATTAAAATTCAAAAACATTATGTGTAGGAATTTGGATGGAGTGCATGGTTATCAGCGTCAGTGAAACTTGATGTGATAAAGGACTACAGATCTGAGTTGCTTAATCATGATGACTTGGCATTAAATGAGCAACATTTTGTCAGGGGTCTCTTTTGTGTTGTTCTCTGCCACTATATCTTATCTGTGAAGGGAGGTTGGCAACAGCTGGAGGAAACTGTGAATTTCATACTCTTGCAGAGTGAGCATGTAAGTTAATCAAAACCGGTTTTTTTTTCTTATACCTTAGAACAAATTTGTTGTTGTTTTGTGCTTATTCTATTTCATCACAGAATGATGCCCCATACCGGTCTTTTCTGCGTGATCTCTATGAGGACTTGATTCAGCGTTTGGTGGAACTCTCATCTGAAGATAATATCTTCCTTTCGCACCCATGTCGCGACAATGTGTTGTATCTCTTGCGGCTCGTCGATGAGATGCTTGTTCGTGAATTTGGCAGTAGGCTCCTGGTATGACCTACCTACTATTGTTTTTTCATTCTTATCATGCAGTTGATTGTTGAACTAAATTGTACTAAATCCATGTTGAGACACTGCAAAATCTTGTGAGACTCCCTTCTCATCCTACCTGTTGTTTGCAGTTTTATGGGTTGGTATTTTCCACCTTTTCCAGGAATGTTAAACCAGGTTGATGTTAAAATCTTTTGATGCATATTAAATTATCTAGAGTAACTTCTCTTTCCTTTCATTCATTACCTGTACTCGCTATGAATAATCAGTCAGGGTAGTGAAGGTATTTAGTTATATTATTCAGTGAAACATCTTGGATTAACTGAAGCTCACTTGACTCTCTTTAAACTCAAATAAATCCATTGTATTTAAGGTGAAATCAAGCTAACAAGTGGTTTGAACCAGTTTCCTGTTGCTAATAAAAGCGTATCTGTGCTTTTCTTTAACTAAAGGAACTTTAATTTTAAATGTATTCCTTGCAGTTTCCGGCAAATAGTACTGATTTTTCAGAGGATTTATTACAACTTGAAAGCCGGGAGGACCACAGTTTGGGTTTAGATGAGAGTTTCCAACGATTGTTGACGGAAGAAACCTCTAGGTATGTTCTTTCTGGATTTCATTTTATTGACATCTTTAGTTTGGTGCCATTTACAGTTTTGTTAAGGAAAATATATGGATTTGATAGAATGATCTTTGTATATTTTCAGTTTTCTAAATATGTTTTTTTTCCATCTTATGTAAAGCTGCTTTAACAGATAGTACAACATTCTAGTATATTGTTTAAAAGAGAAAGCTTTTCAGTGACTGATCTGTAATATTTGCTGCTTGATTTTCTTGCTTGCTAGTTTTGGTGATGATGTTATTTTCATCATTCATTTTCCAGAAACTCAGAAAGTCAGCACTCTTGCACCACAGTAACTGAACTCATGACCAATGAAAGATGGTGGAATTTGTATGACAATTTGTGGAGAATAATATGCGATATTAATGGAAGGGGTCCAGTGAAGATGTCTCCCAAATTTTCAGCTACTAGTCCCTCTATCGGCCAGAGAGCAAGAGGGTTAGTAGAATCATTGAATGTTCCAGCTGCTGAAATGGCCGCAGTTGTTGTTTCAGGAGGAATAGGCAGTGCATTGAGTGGCAAAATTAACAAAAACGTTGATAAAGCTATGCTCCTAAGGGGGGAAAAATGTCCGCGAATCGTGTTTAGGCTTGTCACCCTTTATTTGTGCATGTCTTCGCTGGAAAAAGCCACTAGATGTGTACAACAGGTGACCTCACTCTTGCCTTCCTTTTTAGCCGCTGATGATGAACAAAGCAAGAGCAGATTGCATCTCTTTATTGGATGTTTGCTTTATGTAAGATCCCAGTACGGAAAGTTAGATGATGGTGCTCGTTTTCATGTCATATCGCACCTGATACGTGAAACTGTAAGTTGCGGAAAGTCCATCCTGGCCACCAGTGGTATGAGTAAGGATGACAGCTCTGATTCTGGGGGAATCTTCAAAGAAATGGGCTCTATCCAGAATCTTATCCACAAAGATCGTGTGCTTGCTGCGGTCACTGACGAAACAACATACATGAAAACATTGATATCTGATCGTACACGTCAAGTCCAAGCCCTTGGTGAAAGGAATGATGAGATATTGTCTTTAGAATGTAACAGCAAGAAAGCTTTTGATGATGAGCTACAAAGCGTTTTAAAAACTGTTTTTACATGGGATGAAAATAGACGAGTTGCAGTGCAATTAAGCCATGAAGAGCAACAGCAAAATATTACTGAGAAATGGATTCATATGCTGCGATCTTTGATGGATGAGAGAGGTCCTTGGTCCGCTACTCCTTTTCCTAATAACATTTTAAACCACTGGAAACTCGACAGGACAGAAGATTCTTGGAGGCGTAGACCAAAGTTGAGACGGAATTATCATTTCGACGAAAGGCTGTGTCATCCACCTTCTACTGCCACTGCCACTGAAAATGAGACTTCAAACGTTATCAATGAAAGCAAGTCTGGTGTGATACATTTACCTGAACAGATGAAGAGATTTTTACTAAAAGGCATTCGCAGGATAACCGATGAGGGTGGCTCAGAATCCTGTGAGAATGAAAGTAGTCAAAGTGAGCAAAGTTCCTTGGATACTTCTGCAGATATCCAGTTCTCTGAGCTTGTAAGAAGCAGCAGTGATCTTAAGGATGCTGTACAAGATAAAGTAGATGCTTCTTCTCTAGAAGTTGATACCAGCGAGGTACATATTTCACAGATTTTGAAGGAGTAGACAATATAGTGCATATAACATGCTTTTCGTTTTGTTTCTCAGGTTTTGACATCAGTTCCTTGTGTTCTTATAACTCCGAAGAGGAAACTTGCTGGTTGGTTGGCAGTTATGAAAAATGTATTGCATTTTTCTGGGGAATTTTTGGTGGAAGGAACTGGTGGATCATCTGTCTTCAAGCATTTTAGCATTTCAAAGGGTAGTGATGTAACAAAGTCTGACAATAAACAGAACCTTGTTAAATGGTCTTCACCTTATGAGAGTGAGACATTCTTAGATTTGGAATCAGAAAAAAACAATCAGAAACCGTTAAAAAAGGTTAAGCGTCACAGAAGATGGAAAATAGGGAAGGTAATAAACATCAAACTAATTTGGTATTTCATGCAGCAATGTCAGCATCTTTGATAATGCTTCAATGGATGTGCTGTTGATAGGTGAAAAGCGTTCAATGGACGCGGTATTTGCTTCAATACACAGCTCTGGAGATTTTCTTTCAGGAATCTGTGCCCCCAGTCTTTCTAAATTTTGCATCGCCAAAGAATGCAAAGGAGGTCGGGATGTTAATAGTTTCTACCAGGAATGAATTCCTGTTTCCGAAGAGTGTTGCTAGGGACAGGACTGCAATGATTTCGTTTGTTGACAGACGTGTAGCTATGGAGATGGCAGAAACAGCCAGAGACAGGTGGAGAAGGAGAGAGATAACAAACTTTGAATACTTGATGATTCTCAACACCCTTGCAGGCAGATCTTATAATGATTTGACTCAGTATCCTGTTTTCCCTTGGGTGGTAGCTGACTACTCATCTGAGACTCTTGATTTTAACAAAGCATCTACCTTTCGTGATCTTTCTAAACCGGTTGGAGCTTTAGATTCAAGAAGGTTTGAGGTTAGTATAAAGCAATGTAATGTATTTAGTTTCTTAGATTAATGGCATGAATATAATGCAATATGATTAATTTTTGTGTCAGATTTTTGAGGACAGATACCACAGCTTCTCTGATCCTGATATTCCTAGGTACATTGCACGCATCTGTACTAAAGAAATACTCTCTCCCTTGCACCTTAGTAATTTTTGTTTATGAACTTAATGCAGTTTCTATTACGGGTCCCATTATTCAAGTATGGGAAGTGTGTTGTATTACCTTTTGAGGTTAGAGCCGTTTACATCCCTTCATCGTAGTCTGCAGGTATTTGTTTCCACCTTTAACCAATAGCAGATTTCTGGAGTATATAATGAAAAATGGTTAATACAGGCATATCACTTAATAGTTCCATCTGTGGTCAGGGTGGTAAATTTGATCACGCAGATCGTCTTTTTCAAAGTATCGAGGGGACATATCGGAATTGCCTGTCCAATACAAGCGATGTAAAAGAATTGATCCCTGAGTTCTTCTACATGCCTGAATTTCTGGTGAATTCTAACTCTTACCATCTTGGAGTGAAACAAGACGGTGAACCTCTTGGAGATATTTGTCTACCTCCATGGGCTAAGGTATGCTTCTTACACATGATTTACAGGGTAATTTCTAGTTGAGCGCTGAATTAATTTTTGATGTTTGGTGGGACGACTTAATATGTTACTACATATGTTATTCCTAACAGTACTTTAGTTCATTTAGTGTCTGGCTACCCAATCTTGTGATACGGAAAACATGTTTATGAGGTGTGGTTAGTATGATTATATGGAGATTAGCGCGGTACAGTAACAAACTAAACTTAAAATTTTCTTTTGGTGGTGTTTGGGCGCTAAGGAATTGTAGTTACGGGTTTGGTTTCCAGACATCCTGACTGTACCTCCATTCTTGCATTCTTCTGTTGTTTAATCTCCATGAGAACTTAGTTTACGAATTATATATGCAGGGTTCTCCAGAGATGTTCATTGCTCGTAATAGAGAAGCCCTAGAGAGCGAGTATGTTAGCTCACATCTCCATGATTGGATTGATTTGATATTTGGACACAAACAGCGTGGCAAACCAGCTGTGGAGGTACTCCTGATTAATTTTCTTGCCATCTACCGGTGGTAGTTCATATTTCATAAGCTGGTCTCTTTTTTACTTGCATGGTTTAGAAGCCTCCGATCCGTTTCCTATTAAAAAAATAAATTAAACTTGAACTGCAGGCAGCAAATATCTTTTATTACCTTACATATGAAGGTGCTGTTGACGTAGAAAATCTGGAAGATGAACTGCAAATATCAGCAATTGAAGATCAGATCGCTAATTTTGGTCAAACTCCAATCCAAATCTTCCGGAAGAAACATCCGAGAAGAGGGCCACCAATTCCAATTGCACATCCGTTGTACTTTGCACCTGCTTCCATTAATTTGACTTCTATTCTTCCCGCTACAACTAATCCCCCATCAGCAGTTCTATATGTTGGTGTAGTAGATTCAAATATAGTTCTTGTTAACCAGGGTCTCACTTTGTCAGTCAAGATTTGGTTGACAACTCAACTACATTCTGGCGGAAATTTTACCTTTTCTAGCTCTCAGGTATGTTCTGTATCATATTTTTGGATTCTTTCAATTCGATATTGTATTATACGATTTGAGTTGAGGCCTCTGTCACTGCAGGATCCATTCTTTGGAGTTGGTTCTGATGTTCTCTCTCTCCGTAACATTGGAAGTCCCCTAGCAGACAATATTGAACTTGGATCACAGTGCTTTGCTGCAATGCAAACGCCACTGGAAAACTTTCTGGTATCATGCGGGAACTGGGAGAACAGTTTTCATGTCATATCCTTGACTGATGGACGGGTAGTCCAGAGCATCCGACATCATAAAGATGTCGTAAGCTGTGTTGCAGGTATGCTCGTTGTCTTCTGTTTCATTTACCTGGTTGACGATGCTGTTGTTTTCTCAGAGATGATAATGTAGACGAGCTTCTATTGTATGATGCTTGGAAAGAATCTAGCCAGCATTAGATTTCTAGAATAGGTCTCCGCTAATGTTCGATAAAATATTCCAATCTGGAATTATAGTGAAGAATAACATGAATTGGACTCGGGAACCTAGGTGCTTAAACTTGTTCATTCAAAAAAGTTATCGTTAACCAGGTCTAAATATTTCATGGTTTGCTATTTCCCCAAGCTACACATGCCTTTCTTAATATATGGTTGATGCTGCAGTGACTGCTGATTCAAGTATCCTTGCAACTGGTAGCTATGATACGACTGTGATGGTGTGGGACATTCTTCGCATGAGAACACCTGAAAAGAGGGTTAGAAATATGCACGCAGAAGCACTGCGGAGAGATACTGTACTCGCGGATGCTCCTTCTCATATTCTTTGTGGTCATGATGATATAATAACCTGCTTATATGTCAGCACTGATCTTGATATAGTCATCAGTGGGTCAAAAGATGGAACATGCATATTCCACACATTGCGGGAAGGAAGATACATAAGATCTTTAAAACATCCTTCAGGCAGTGCAGTGTCGAAGCTTGCTGCATCGCACCATGGACGGATTGTTCTGTACGGTGATGATGATCTTAGTCTGCACCTCTACTCCATTAACGGAAAACATCTGGCCAGCTCCGAGTCAAATGGACGCATCAACTGTCTTGAACTTAGCAAGTGCGGAGAGTTCTTGGTCAGTGCCGGAGACCAAGGACAAATAGTTGTGCGGTCTATGAACACCCTCGAAGTAGTAAGAAGGTATAACGGAGCAGGGAAAGTAATCACCTCTCTGACAGTAACTCAGGAAGAGTGTTTCTTAGCAGGGACAAAAGATGGAGCCCTTCTTGTTTACTCGATCGAGAATACTCAACATCGGAAACCGAGCCCAATCTGGAGTATAAAATCCTGAATGCCTATGTAAATTTGTGTCCCATTATTCCATTGGTTGAACCATGGATGGTTCTCGATTTGTGGCTAATCTTGTGTTCCGCAGAGGGGACTTTACACACTTTTCACTGCCTTGTAAATGTGCAATATATCTCATCTTAAGATGCATAGACAACAAAGAGGTGTTAGTTAATTGATGTAACAGTACCATAGATATATATGATTTGTATACATTACTACTCAGGGGAGAATGTCCCTCTTTCCCATTGCCTATGTAGCTATGGATAAGTTGCTTAATACACTCTGACCAAAACACAGTGATTCGAATATTCGGACAGAAATAAAAAAAAACTAAGCAAGTTTCATCACGAAAATTGACACCGTAGTCTTTTTTCATCAAAACTAACAAAATAGTCTATATTTCTTGAAATTAACAAAATAGTCTAAAAGTAAACTCTAAAATCTAAACCCGTAATCTGGAAAAATTAAATTCGTAACCCAAAACCTAAACATTTAAACCAAAATGGGTGTATTTTTGCTTAATTTTGAAAGAATTAGTCTATTTTTGTAATTTATATTTGTGGTCTTTTTTGTTAATTGCCTTTTTTTTGTTTTTTAGTTGTCCACTTCTTCAATGATTATATATATATATTTTTTAGTCAACTACCCATTTTATTAAATCAAGTTTGGCCGAAAAGGTTATTATTCCTTATCGGCTCCGTCTGACTTACATGGGAAAATAAAAAACCTCGTGCTCGAGCTCTTTTTGCAAGAGAATCGGCACGAACATTCGATACTCGTGGAATGGAAGATAAGCTGAAATTGATAAATGACGATCTAAAGACATGAAAGGAGTCTAGTTCCGAAATAAACGCCGGCCAGTCTATCGGGTTCTCGATCATCTTCACCAAGTCTGAACAGTCCGTCTAAAAATGCATCGATGATATATGTTTTTCCTTTAGACATAACATAGCCCAAAGGAGTCCATCCATCTCAGCATGTAATGCCGAGAGGCTTCTGCGGTATCCTTGCAATCCAAAAATCTCTCGTCCCATGTGATCCCTATGACTCCACCCTAGTCCATTAACAAAGCCATGATCAATCCAGGAAGCATCGATCTGACATGTTGGGGATCGAGGGGCCAAAGGGGAGACTCTCGATTCATCTTGTCCTGGTGGGCCTTCTATCTCTTCTTCACCTTCATGTTGGTTTGCGATCCTCCAACTTTCCGCTTCCACAGTAGCGAGTTGGAATGTATCCTCCGGAGAAATTTCTTTCCCGTTGAACACTTTGTCGTTCCTTGCTTTCCATATGTACCATATGATCCAAGGATATATGTATTTTTGAGGGTCAGTAAGACCTACTTCTTTAGTTCGCCAAAATAAGAAATCCATATTTCAAAAAATGGATGTACTCGGGAAGAAACCCGGAAGGGACGGATAATCTGAAATAGCCCAAACTTGTAAAGCTGGAGGGCATTCAAAAAGAAGATGGTTGATCGTTTCCTCAGGAGCACCACATCTAGGGCAACTTCTATCGGTGCCCATGTGCCTGTAGGTAAGACGCTCACATATTGCCACGCATCCAGACAAGGCCTGCCATATAAAATGTTTTAGCTTTCCGGTCGTCCGGACCTTCCACACATGGCTCTGAAGGCACGTAATGCTTGGTTCTCTCACTTCATTGGATTCACGAAGAATTTTTGTCTTCCTTTTCAGATCATAGCCGGATTTTAATGTATAACAGCCCGACTTAGTATGGCTCCATGCGTACCCATCGTGGGTAGAATGTCGACTAGGTCTCAACCCTAGGATAAGAGGGATATCCTCGGGTTGGAAATGGTCTCGCAGAAGGGGTATATTCCACTCTCTCGTATCTTGCCTAATGAAAGTATGGACACGAAGTTGAGGATTCCTATACCGGACTTGTGCGGATGCTCTCGCGGGCCGAGCCGGAATATATGGGATCTAGGGTTCACTCCAAACCTTTGTGTTGAACCCCGACCCTATAGTCTTTCTTAATCCAAGTTTAAGAAGAGGCTTTGCAGCCATAATACTACGTCATCCGTAGGATGGGGAACGAGCCTTCCGGTCTACAAACGGGTCAGATTGTCTATAATATCGACCTCGAAGTACCCGTGCAAGTAGAGATGAAGGATTATGAATTAGGCGCCACAATTGCTTTGCTAGCAGAGCAAGGTTGAAATCTTGAAGGTCTCGAAATCCCAACCCTCCCAATTCCTAGGGAACACAAATCATGTCCCATGCTATCCAATGTATTCCTCTGCTATTTTGCTTGGAGCTCCACCAAAAGTTTGAGATAGCACTTCTCAATTTGTCGGTTATGCATTAAGGGAGTTGGAAACATGACATGACATATGTCGGAATTGCTTGTGCTACCGATTTGATTTGGACCTCTTTCCCGCCTTTAGAAAGGAGTTGTGCCGACCAAGAATTGACACGATTATTGAGTCGATCTTGAACAAACGCGAAGACTTTCTTTTTTGATCCACAAATTTGTTCGGGTAATCCCAAGTACATTCCCACACCTCCTTCGTTAGTGAAACCTATTGCTCTCTTTATACCTCGACACAACCTTTGGTCTACTTTATCTCCGAAAACTATGGAAGATTTAGCTAGGTTTAGCTGTTGTCCCGAAGCAACGCCATAAGTATCAATAATCTTAAAAATCTCGGCACTTTGCCGGATAGTCGCCTCGCAAAAGAAAAGGCTATCATCAGCAAACAACAGGTGGGAAACCCGAGGGCTGGCTCTCGCAACTCGCAAACCTGTAATGCGTTTTTCTTATTCCGCTCCCCTTAGGAGGGAGATAAGTGCCTCAGTGCATAAGATGAATAGGAAGGGTGATAAGGGGTCTCCTTGCCGAAGTCCTCTAGAGGGTTTTATTCTTCCTTTCGCTTCCCCATTTATGAGAACATGATATGAGACCGAGGAGATACATGACACCAATATGTTAACCCATTTTTCCGCGAATCCCAATTTTAGTAGAAGAGCTTCTAAGAATTTACATTCCACACGGTCGTATGCTTTGCTCATATCCGTCTTTATGGCCATGAAGTTCGATCTACAGCTCGGGTTCGTACGAAGTGCATGGAAATTTTCCTGGGCGAGGAGAATGTTATATGTTATCAAACGCCTAGCCATAAAGGCCGATTGGGTCTCCGAGATTAAATTCGGGAGGGCTTTTTTTAGTCTTTTGCAAAGGAGTTTGGAAATAATTTTATAGCTCACGTTGCACAAGCTAATCGGCATGAACTCGGCCATTTCTCTTGGTCTCTCTTTTTAGGGATGAGGCAAATATTTGTTTGGTTAAGTCTAGGGTCAAAGTGCCCTGTCGCAAAGAAGTCCTTAACCAATTTGACTATGTCTTGGCTTATGACTTGCCAGAATCTTTGGTAAAATCTACTTGTCATCCCATCTGGTCCCGAGGCTTTGTCCGGGTTAATGTCGAATAGGGCTGCTTTGATTTCGTCTTCTGATGGATCTAAGACTAGTGCATGATTCGTAGATGCTGAAACTTTCTCGGTAATATACCGGAGTGAAACCTCGGGGTCCGAGGGCTGTGAGGTGGTAAAAAATTCTTGAAAATAATTAGTTGCAACTCTTTCAATACCATATGCGTTCTCGACCCATCTCCCATTCCGATCTTTAAGGCAAATAATACGGTTTCGAGCCCGTCTCTGTTTAGTAATGGCATGGTAAAATTTTGTATTTCTGTCTCCTTTTGTGTGCCAGAGATTTCGGCTTTTTTGCTGCCAAAATTGTTCCTCCTCACGAAATGCCGTACAAAGTTGTCTTCTGATTTCTTCAATCTCTTCTAGGGTAGTATTTTCGTCATCTTGAGCTCTGTCTAATTGATCTTTCAGCTCTTCAATGAGTCTTGCCGTGTTTGTAGGGAGGGTCTTCTTCCAACTAGAAATATTACTATGACATGAGGCTATTTTTTGATGGATGTCCCAACGTGGAACACCATCAAAAAGGCCTCATCCCGAGATTACTGCTTCTTTAAGACCGGGTTTCCCTATCCATCTCTTATCAAATCTAAAAGTTTTTTTCTTGTTTTGAGGTCTTGCTTGGATCCGAGCTAGGATAGGTCGGTGGTCCGATCCCCAGAGTTTAAGATACTCCACAGAAGTGTGGGAGAAGAGATAGTGCTATTCCTCGTTAGCTACCGCCCGATCCAATCGGCATTTTACGTTCCCGGATCGACGCTTTCCCACCCATGAGAATGAGTTACCCTTATATGGGAATTCTAACATCCTGCAATCTTCGAGCATAGTACGAAACGGTATAAAGGAGTTTTCTGTTCTTCTTCGTCCTCCACGTTTCTCATGGTTGCCCGTAATTTCGTTAAAATCCCCGATCATGAACCATGCATCTCGTCGATTAAGACTGATCCTCGTGAGTCTTTCCCAAACTCATTCTCGGTTTTGTACAATCGGATCTCCATACACAAAGGTCATAAAGATCTTATGACCTTCAAATGTAGACTCAATATCAATCATGCGATCATCCGAATAACCAATTGTAACCTTCGGCTCGTCCATATAAAAAAGTGCTAATCCTCGGCTTCGGCCTCTCGGCTCAACTGTAAAAACATGGTCGTATCCAAAATGAACTTGCAGAAAGTACCGACTATTTTTTGTCTCGGACAAAAATAAAAAACACGATTGGAAACATTTGTGAAGCTCTTCCACATGCTCTTTTTGTCAGATCAGAACCGACCCCCTGACAATTCCAACCGATCGCATTCATTATCAATTTTTGATAGTTTATAGGATACCACAAAACCAATTAAAAACCTTATGATTTTAGAGGTTTTAATCCAATCCTCCTCGTTAGGAGGGAAATTCTTCTTAGGTTTACTTTGTCGTGGGTCGAGTCCAAAAAAAATCCTTCCTTTCCAGCTGGCCAAGTAGAAATTAGAACGTGGACTGCCAGTTTGAATACACGCCAAAAAATGTGGAAATAGCAGATGAATGAGTTCGAATTTGAGTTCACCGTGAACTTTTGTGAAACCCAATAACAACAAATGCGGCTTTGTTGTACAAACACACCACGAAATTCGGAGTTGCGCGGTGGTCTTGACGGAGGGTTGTCGAAGATTTCACGAAAGTTTGACGAGGCTTTGCAGATTTTTGAATTTGTTCTTCAGCAAGAGATGGGAGGGATCTATGAAGATTCACCGAAATTCATGGAGACGGAGGAGCAGAGATTTGACTCGACATCTTTGAAATCGACTTAATACTTCAAATCTTCGTAAACCCAGAGCAAATATGAACTATTGGTAAGGACATGTAGATATAAGTGCCCAGAATTTTTGCACACACCAGAGGAAAATGGAGCAGTATCCAAACAAAAACTTTCGTAGCCCAAGGCTAGATCTTTCGTAGTACTACACTTCCCAAACAGGGAGAAAAGCTTCTCAGATTGTTAAAAGCCTTGAAGGGTAAGAGGCTTTTCCTATCTTCGTCTTCAAGGTCTCCCTGTTTCTCATAAACAAAGTTTTGGCCATTTTTGAAACTATAAAAGACTCGCCGGAAAAAGCCTGGTGGAGATTAGGTAAGATTGAAAAAGGGTGGTGGAGATTAATTCAAATTTGAAAAACGCATCGGAAAAAATTTGTGGGGAAGAGTGCCTGAGAGCATTTTCTCACGCATGTAGGATAAATTTAGGGAGAATTGGAAATATAGGACACATTGAACTTAAAATTGTCCCCTTAAGATTAAGTAGACATTTGCCACTTTTTGACAAACATACCCTTTTATTATTTATTTATAATTGAAAATAAATACTTATAAATTTTGAAAAAATCCAAAAATAACAAAAAAGGAAATACAAATATATTACAAATATATTCGGTACCCATTTTAGGAAAGATTTAGGTTTTAAAAATAGTAACTTACCTTAACTATGAAACGTAGAATATTTATTCTACAAACGTAGAATTTGTTTTCTATTGTTTCATCTCTAATCTACGAAAGGTAGATTCAACATTCTATTAATTGTTCTGCCTTCTACGGGACATCTAGAATACGGTTTCTACAACTTGTTATGTATTCTATAGATTTCGGATTACATATTCTAGATTTAACATTATATTCTACTTCTTAGAGAATATAAGTTCTATAACTATGTCTTTGTTCTATGGAATGTAGATTTCCTATTCTAGGAAGTAGTTAACAAAATCTGAGTAAATCTAGGATCATGGGTTATCCAAAAAACTGAAAATCTTTTTTGAAAATATTTTTTTCCTTTCTTTCTCTACGCTTTCTTCCTTTTTTCCATGTTTTTTTTTTT